>JAAIIK010000159.1:1101867-1163084 GCA_014706435.1 Silurus glanis
GAGAGAGAGAGAGAGAGAGAGAGAGAGAGAGAGAGAGAGAGAGAGAGGTTAATAAGGTTAGTTTTATTGGTGGGTCCAAGGTTAGAAAACCAATAACCACAGGTAGACGAGATGTATGGTGTATAGCAGGTGTGTGCTGGAAGGTGATGCTTTATAATAATGGGAATTGGAAATTAATTTCCAATGTTGGTTTCATACTTCAGAGAAATGTTTGCTTTAAATGGACACATCAAAACTCGATAAGTAAAATGTACATGATAAAAAAGTAGATTGATTGAGAAGGTGGTAACTCAATGGTTAAGGCAATGGACTTTGGATCGGAAGGTCACAGGTTCAAATGCCCTTGCTGGGCCCTTAAAGCAAGGCCCTTAACCCTCCACTGCTCGGTTGTTAAGTCGCTCTGGATAAGGGCGTCTGCCAAATGCCATAACTGTAAAGTATTAAATGTTGATGTGGAACCATCTTGTCAACCGTACTGTAAGTTCCAGCAAGAAATATAATAACCAGTGTTGCATAGACACTTTAGAAATGGTTTAAAGAGTCTGAGCTGATGTGTAAGAAGGAATGGGCTGGACTAGATATAGTGGCCTGACTTCTGCATATAGTGCTGGTATGAAACTTTTCCACTGGGATGTTTTTCTCCTGCCCTGGATTCCCACAGGAGACAAACTTCAGGGGGTGTAGTAATAATTCTATAAAGCTCAAGGCATTACAGCTGAAGCTCTTCCCTGTGGACAGAAGGGTTGCCCAGATGACATTACAAGGGAAAATCTGTTTGCACCAAATTGCATTTTGGGGGATTCTGTCCTCTTGGAAAAGGTGCAGCATGGTGAAGGTACCTGCTTAAGGAGGCTTCATTCTACTGATTCCACTGAATAGGAGAGCATTAAATCTTTGAGAAGTGTAACAGGTAGAAAGAGTCTTTTGAATTCAGGGTTTCTGCACGTTTCACCAAGTCAAACTTAAGAGTTTTAAAGACCTTTTAAAGACCATTAAGAATGAAATGTAAGACCTGTATCACGACATCACAAACACGCACACAAAGACGTTGTTAGTGACCGGCCTTAACCGAACCCTAAATCCATTTTTATTTTAAATCACTAAACCTGCACTTCGTCATCGCTGAAAAATAATCCGTTTTACGTCTTTGGTACAATCCAAGTGAGTTTCATGCCAATAACAGGAAGCTGATTGGTTGTTGCACGTTGTTCTCATTTTGTAGTAGTAATACAGCGAATTATATCTGCACCAGTGAAAGAAAGAACTACAAAAACCACAGAAACTAACATTCAAAAACATTCTAACGTGCTGCAGGAGCATTTCAATGAGCATCAGAGGCAGCGTTCATAGACATCAGAAAATAAAGACCTGTTTAAAACTATTTAAGACCTAAAACACCAAAATTATTATTATTTTTTTTCCTACTTTTTAAGACCCCCAAGGAAACCCTGTCAATATGAATCCAAACAGTGAAACGTTATTTGATTTCTTTCCAAGGCCGAGGTCTGTCATTAGCGCTCTGTTTAATCACAAGGTTGATTATAATAGTTATAATGATTGATTAATAATTGGTTGATTAAAATATGTATAATGGTTACAATTATAAAAGTTGATTTGGAGCAAAGTTGATAACCTTTAATTATCTGCCTCCAACCAGTAAATACCACACAAAACACCGTCTCAACTTGAATTTGGACAACATCTCGGGGTTGAATTCTCATTTACCAATTCCTTTGTTGTTGAAGAAACGATATCAAATCAAGTAAACAGCTATCAAAAGTTTTGGCTGGAAGACCTTCGGCGCTTGACATGGTTTCATCTGCAGGATGAACTGGTGAACATAAAGGCGCTGGAAGCCTTAGAACGAAACGCTCTCCTGGTTCTGCTGAGACGTCTTGGAGAGCCAGAAGTGCTGTTGCAAAAGCAGTTGCAGTGGGAAAGATGTTGGCACAAGACATTTGGAGATCCTTGTTTAAAGAATCTGGATTTATGGGTGGAATGATGAGAGCATGCACAAGCACAAGTGTAGGCAAGTTTTGATATTTTTCAGCACTTTGGACAGGGCACTTTGAGGAACTCCTTAAGTTGAATGGCTAGAAATTGATCAGACATGTTCCACTGTAAAAAAGGATCACACGCTGTGTTGGTTTAATTCTATAAATGTGAAAAACTAAAAAATGTCATGAGAGGATTGTTAACCAGGAGAGTACAGTTAAGAGGAAGAAGCACATGACTATGTCCCAGTTATACCCTAGACAGTTTTTGAGTAAAGCCCAGGGCATTTTGTTAGATGAATCCCACCCTACTGTATCATGAGTTCTGGAATTCAGTGAAAATCTCCTAAACAAATCGTTTTAGACATTCATTTACCCCGTCAGCAGTAAAGTCTTTTCATTTAAGAAAGACCTTCGAGAAATCGTGTGTTTGTATAATGCGCTTGAGTCTTATGTCTTATGTGATGTGCTTGTATGCTGCAACCAAATTGCCTTCAAGAAACTCAAAGATAAACTGAAAAATCTTGACACAGCGTCCTTCTGCTTGGCCTGACCCCCAAATGGAATAAAATGAATGAATGACTGAATAAAAAAAAAAAATCGATGTAATGACCACTAAGGTGCCAAATAAGGTTGTGGGATTTGTGTCTAACTACCTAATGACCGGGGAGTTTATAAGGTCTTTCTAGATCTTCCAACATGTTGTTTCGATACTGTGGAAAAGCTGCGGGTGTGCATTAAATGAGATATAAATGAAGTGAGGCTTTATTACCATATATCCCCAGAAGGTAACAGCAATAGCTTTGTGTTATAATTGTAATAATGGGATATAATTGTCTGAATATGAGAAATGCTTTATTTATCTTCAGGAAAACCAAATCATCCGACTCGAAAGACACCCCATATAATTGCTTTTCCTCTTTTACTGGCAATGAGTAAGACCTGTGGTTAAAAACTGGATTAGAAGTCGAATAAAGGATTTTGTTGATGAAACGCACTGAGGACTTAATCGCTCATGGGATTAATCTTAGTTGATGGCTACCGCCTCATGGCGGACACGTAAAATCTGACTGACTGATGCAAAATGCTCTGGGCCAATAAATGAATGTACCAAATGTAATTTGAAGTGTGAATGCGTGTGAGTGGAAAAAAAAAAACAGTGTCGTACAGTAATGAGGAAGGTCTTGCTGTTCAGCAGGTTGGAGAATTGATTAAGAGCCTGAGCCACTGTGGCTTTGCGGGATTCGGGAATATTCAGCTTGCCGGTGATCATGACGTCATTGGCTCCGTCTTTCGAGGGCAGGAAGAAGACGCGGTCCGTGTAGGTCTTGTAGTCCAGAAACGGGATGCGGCCCTCGCTCAGATCATTCGTGTGGTCCTCCATCTCAATCATCAGATCTGCAGAGAAGCACGAATGGTGTTTGCGCTATGGCTAAAGCAATACATGTATTCAATTTTTTTTCCGAAACAGAGCTTTTTACCACTTGTCCCCTCTGCCACATATTTATACACCGATCAGGCATACCATTATAACATTATGAGCGTTGAAGTGAAGAACAATGATGATCTCTTCATCATGGCACCTGCTAGTGGGTGGATTTATTTATAAAGCAGCAAGTGAATATTTTGTCCTTAAAGCAGGAAAAATGGGCGACAAATTATGACGTCTAGACGACTGGGTCAGAGCGTCTCCAAAACTGCAGCTCTTGTGGGCTGTTCATGGTCTGCAGTAATCAGAATCTATTAAAAGTGCTCCAAGAAATTGATGCACCTGAGGAGCGAAGGCTGGTCCGTGTGGTCCGATCCAACATACAAGCTCCTGTAGCTCAAATTGCTGAAAAAGTTCATGCTGTTGATGCTCCATGGGTCAGGACTGTTTTAGCAGCAATATATATAATAATGTTATGGCTAGTTGGTGTATATTGGTGTAGACGAGGCCATGTCTTGAGGTACCACGCTTTCAAGTTACAATGGGCTCATTGGAACGCATCTCCATCATAACTCGGGGGCTGCGTGTACATTTTCAATCATTTTAAGTAAATGGTTTGCGTTTAATGACCTGTGAATTCTTTCTTGCAGCGATCACGCACACTCTCCTCCAGATTCTCTAGCTGGTGCTTCACCTTCTCATACTCGCGCTCTGCCTGCCGGCTCTTCCTCCTTAAACACACGACAGTCAGAAGAAACAAGGGGGCGATAAGTGGTGTTTTTGCCGATTTGTTATCACAGATTTCGCAATTTAGGTTTTCCATTGTTTACCTGTAGCACACAATGGAAATGGCGATGATGAGCAGCATTGGGACGATGACTGCAGGGATGATAATCGTATCCAGTTTCACTTCATACTTCCTCTCATAGTGCACAGAGCCGACCAGCCACTCACCATTACCAAACTTAACCTGTGATGGAAAGTAAAACAGCAGGTCAGGACTTTCCTTAGCGCGCACAGAAAAACAAGGCGTCCAGCGAACGACTAACGTTACATCGTATTTCCTGCGACGCTTCCATCAAGCTACGACAAACCAAGACCAAACGTGTTCATTTAATAACTCGATTCTCAAATATCCCGGGTTGTAGCTTTAGCAATTTTAGAATACGAATCCTGACATTTCGATCGCTTTAACGCATGAAAGTGGTGCGAGTGAATCGATCGTTCGTCATATGTAATGCGTGAGGAATGACGGGGAGCCGCGCAGGAGCTGTAACCCGAGAAGCTCACCAGAAGGTCTAGCGGTTCCGATGTCGTGTCTCTCCGCTGTCTCTTGGAACGGGATCTCGGGGTGGTGGTGGGAGGATCCAGGAACAGCTTATCGTCCTGAAGAGTGTTCACGTTACACGACACGTCACCCACGAATGCCTCCGCTTCCTTCGCTGTCATGGCTTTGGAAAAACCACGACCCTGCGACAACATGCGTTTTTTTTTTTTATGCATAAATGTAAATACCTTTATTTCTGAACAAAATGACAACGTTCGATTTTCACCGAAAAACGTGCAAAAGCAAATTGAATGTTTGGTGTGAAGACGCACCGTGACGATGATCATGCTGTTCTCCGGGATGACTTTGTTGGGGAGTTCGTTGAATACAGGGTCTGGGTGGTAATCGAACGGTTTTAGCTCCTCGATGAGGTTGTCCAGCTGGATAAAAGTTCTGAAGGACTGGCTCTCATAGGTTCTGTTCACGGCCGGCGAGAGGAACTGCAGCATGGTGTCGTTCTTACTGTGAGCCTCCTGACTGAACTGAAAGGACCGCAGGAAGCCAAAACAATGAAATTTAAATTGATGTATTTCGACTCACAAACACCCGCGCAGTGGGGGAAGAAAAAAAAAAAGAAAAAAAAAAAAACGACCGCTCCATAGAGCCGCCTCTGTATTAATCAAGCTGAACAGCCGGGCCCGGTGTTAATGTAGCTTCTAAATGAAAGTGAATTAGATTTCTCCCCTCATTCCCCTTTGCTGCTCTCCGAGTGGGAGTTCACCCACTCAACCCTTACAGCCAATATTCCACAGCGCTGCTCAGACCACATCATACCTTCCAATTAAACAGCCATATATTTTATACACATTTACAGAATCCCTCGTTTTAGCCTGGGAGTTTTTTCTACAGATCTCGACAGATCTCGGAGACGGAGTTCAAAAGCGCACTGTCAGATGATAAAGATTACTTGGGAAAGAAAAGCAAGATGAATGTGTATCTTTGTTGCTTTGTTTGTGAACGACTCTGGAAATGAACTGCCTGCCATATCGAATAACTGAAAGCAGAACCTGAGCGAGCGGATTCTCACCGAGATGGAAAAAAAAAAAAAAAAAAGAAATCTTTTATCAAGAGTTTGATACGGACGGCACACGTGTACCTCCATAAGAGTGTGAAGTCCGGCCCATTCATCTGCTGAAGCTTGAACTATGATGACGGCTTTTTGGATGAGGTCGAAACCAGAGCCCATCACTCGGATCTTTCTCCCGCCGCTGAAAAAAATATAAAAATACGGTACACGTGAACTTCACACGAACGCGCGTGGACAAATCCACAAATCCACGTGGATCACTTCCTGTGCCCTGTTTCTGGGGTCTTAAATCTGAAGCAGTTTGAAGAGCAACTATACGACAGAATATTTCATAGAAAACTAGACATTTTATAGGGTTGAAAAAGAGGAGGAAAATTTCGGCAAATGTCCGAAAACTTTCCATGGGAACTTCATCTGTTCAATTTGGGAAATATTCCAATTGGGAAACTTAATGGGAATTTCAAGAACGTCACAGCTTGAGCTGGTCTCATAATTTGTCAATGACATATGACAAATGACAATGACATTAAACATACATTGATGTGTTGTAATATGGATGTAATCTACGTGAAAACTCGTGAAGATGGACATTTTTTGACATGCAGGATGAAAGAAATGATGTGTGTGATGCAGTAATGCGCAGCGCATGTAGGGGGCGTGGCTTCAGTTGCGTGTGATTGATGAATGTGCAGGGATGAAATTCCACTGGAATTGCATTAAATCTGTTTTACACAGGATTATCGACTACATTTAAGTTTCCTGTTATTGGCCAACCTGCAGTTTTGTTCCCAGTAAATTCCCAGTTATTTCCTGCTACTTCACAAGGAACGTTTCCAGTCTTTTCCAAATTCCTGTAATTTTGCAACCCTAGTGAGCTCCGTGTTCCTTTCGCTCTTCCTGCCCAAAGAAAGGGTGAATCATTGGGGGCTCACCAGTCAAAGCTGCTTCTTGGTTGGTGGTCTGAAATGTCCGGGTTGTTGGAGAACTGGAAGAACGCCGGCACCTGAATGTGGGTGTGTTTCCCGTAGCGCACGGTGACGGCCAGGGGGTCGGAGGGCACTTTCTCATTCCTATACTGCCCCACTTTACATGTAACCTGCTTCCCAAACTCCTCTCTATTAACGAAAGATTAAAAGAGTGTGTGTGTGTGAGAGAGAGAGAAAGAGAGACAGAGAGAAAGAGAGAGAGAGAAGCATCCAATGAGAAGCAAACGCAAACGCAAAAAAAAAAACCTCAAACAAAATTAGTAAAAAGGCAAGCAGCCGAGAAGAAAATTGAGGGGAAAGGTTAAGATAAGTGGGGCATTATGAACGAAGAAGAAAAAATGCAAAAGTGCAGAGAAGGAGGGAGAGAGAGAGAGAGAGAGAGAGAGAGAGAGAGAGAGTAAGTACAGGACAATACGGGGTCATGTATGCACCAAACTCGGACAGGTTATGAGTAATTACTTTCCACGAAGTCGTAAGCGTGAGTAATAAAGCCAATTACACGACTACATCCCCCATGATGCAACACTGCACTCACACTGGGCATGCCACGCCACCCACTGAGATGTCAATGTCTTCTTTCGATGCCGTATCGAGGTCAGTTCCGGTGATGGTGATGATCGTTCCTCCTGCTTTGGGACCGCGTCTGGGCTGTACCACCTCGGGCTTGGGATCCTGCATAAAAAATAACCAGAGCGATGGGGCGGGGGTGAGGGTGGGGGCGGGGAAATGACTCTGTATTGCAGACATGTTACACCATTCTGTCTGTCTTTCCTTTTTTTTTTTTTTACTTACAGCCACTTGTAATAATTGGACACATGAAAGGATGGTCCAATCAAGGGGGAGGGTGTTCGTTCTCTCAAGGGCAAGCAAATCAAATCTAATCTAATTATCTTACTGCTTTTGTCTAGGAGTTACACTCGCCTTGCGTTTTCCCCTGCTTTCAGTAACATTTCACCCTTTTGTTCGAGTTCCCAGTGCTCGTTTCGATCCGTCCGTATGCGTGCGTTTTTCAGCAAATTGGAAGAAGCAGGTAAAGAAGCAGGTAAAGAAGCAGGTAGCTCCTCCCAACACACTAATGCGATTAAGACGAAGGAAAAAAAAACCTGACGCTTCCAAAACTAAGCCGATTGAAACATTACAGTGTGGTGTCTAAAAGTAGTCTTGGAGCCGTGCGTCCTGCGAGCGGGGGATCAGTCGGGGGCTAATTGAGTGAGCTGTAGCTTAAAAAACTACGCGTCAAAGACATTAACTCTGTTACCACCTACTCATAACTGTATCATAACTCCCTCGAGTTCTGGGCTCATATCTTCCCCAGGCTGTACTGACACTGATGCTCGCTCTCACACACACACACACACACACACACACACACACACACACACACACACAGTGCTGTCAGCTCAATGAGCAAACACAGATCCCTGTGCAAAGCCCTGTGGGAGGGATACAGCGATGTTAACTCCCTATAATAGTGATGCAATAAAACGTGCTAATACGCAGAAAATTAACGTGCACTGCTAACCTGCCCTGAGAAATATTGCTCCGTGGGGGACGATGCACATCCTTCTGCAGCCTCGGATAGGTTCTTTTGGGGGTAAAACAAATGGAGTGCCCTTTCATTTTACAATTAGCCCTTAATGATGCAGCAGCAGTGTGTCCTACAGAATTCCACATCAGAAATAGCTTCTATTACATCCAACACAGCTGCTGTTCCATTCTCCTCGATGGTTACGGTTCTGGGTTACCGATTTGAAGGTCTGGGGTTCAAGTCCCCGGTATCGCCAAGCTGCCGCTCTTGGGCCCCTGAGTACGGCCCTTAATCATGAGTGTTACAGTGGTGCTGTAACATGGCTGATCCTGGCCTCTGACCTAAACTCCTAAAATCGCTGGGAAACGCGAAGCAAGAATTTCCCTGTGCAGTAAAGCACACGTGACAAACTGATAATTTTCGCCATCATATCCATCAATCATTTTTGACTAACGAAAATGAGAGGAAAACCAAATAAAAATCCGTTGTTAATGAGAAAAACTATGACGCAGACGAATTGACACTTTCGTCAACAAATATAAACAACACGAAAATGCTTTTGTTTTATTTTTACGATTTCGGAAGAGATTAAAACTGTGCTGCGCGGTTTTTTCACACATATTACCAGATGTTTCTCCAGGAATATATACAGAGTTTGGATATTTTTGAGAAATACTTAATGCATTACAAACGATTGGATTTTATGTGACTAAATTAACTGTAGAATTATTCGACAAAAATCTTATGGTATTTAATTGACGAAAGCTAAAAAAAAATGTTGATGACTAAAATATCCCGAAAACTAAAGACTTAATCGAAATTCGCTGTCAAAATGAACACTGGTGACAAATTAAGGTTCTTCAGGATCTCAGTTTAGCTCTGACTAGATATCAATCACAGGATGATTCATTGTGGTCACGCATAACCTATGAGATTATATCAAAAGGTTTTTTGTCTTGTAACACGCCAACAGGTGGCAGCACAAGGCTGCACACACAGTCACAGAGAGCACTGACCTTCATAAGTCATTGTGCCAAAAGACAGAGCAACCGGTGTTGTTCTGAACACGTGTGTTACCACGTCTGCTATTCTCCAAACTTTCAGATACCACCTCGTATTAATGAAATCTCATTTCACAAATTAAAGTCTATAATCATTCAAATATACAGAAGGAGACTCCAGTGTCAGGTGGGCAATCGGTGGCACCCAGACGAGGACGGGTTCCCTTTAGAGTCTGGTTCCTCTCAAGGAACACTCTTCTAGACACTCTTCTAGACAACCTTATAACCACTGTATCGCTCACTTTCTTTTTACATTGATGGCATTGGTGAGATGCCCTTTACCCAGACATACTGAGCAGCAAAGTGGTTCTCGATCAGGGGCCTGAGAGTGGGAGATTTGAACTCGTGACCTTCTGATCCAATGCCTTAACCACTAATCTACCACCTCCCCACTCCTTCCACAATACTTCCTGATCCTAACTAGAGTACGTGGTGCATGCTGGGAAAAGTTTTGTAAATACTCACTCTGTAAGTAAAGAAGACGGAGGATTTGCTTCTCCTCTCTCCTTTGACCTCCACCTTCACGAGGCCTTCGTGCGGACCTCGGTGGATCACTTGACCGATTTCACACACCACGCTGCAAACAGGAAGAGGGAGTCAGAATTATTCTTTTTTTTCCATCCTGATTTATTGGTATTTCCTCTGCTGTATATCTGACAGCACTTCTGACGAACGGTGCAACCGGTGTGTCCTGATGCAGCATTGAACTCCAGATCTCAGGGTTTTACCCAGGAAAGTAGATTCCACCTGGTGAGATCTACTGAGGCCTTTGGCTCAAAGCGCTGTGAATGTGTATGCACCATGCTGATGCCAAACCCTGCTGAATAATGCCTGGAGCACTCTTTCTCTCGCACACACACACACACACACACACACACACACACAGTCCTCAGGACTTGAGAGGCTTGTTAGCAGCCAAGCGAACACAAAGCTGGACCACCCTTGGACATAAGCAGTGTAAGTGAGCTTAAAAGCTCAGTGTGGGATCTCGGCAGCACATCCCAGCCCGTGGTTAGAGGACAGGTTAGAGCCCGAATTACTGCTTCAGCTTTCAATCTTTCCGGCTGCCATTTTTCTTCCCTCTCAGCTTAAGACCTGAATATTGAATACACTTCTGATGGTTCGGCAAAGTGCACGACAGAGAGGAGAAAAAGTACGTTTGGTAAAACTTTAAAACAATGGAACTGTAGAGATTGTAGAGAAAAAAATAAAAAACTCGACCCAGCTTTAGATTTGCTGCCACGTCCCTGAGCTTTAAGGCTCAACCAAAAAGACCAGGACCTTACAAACTGAGTTTGATGATGCAGAAGCGTCTCTGAAACATCACCTGGTTGAAACGGAGTATTTCTCCTCCTGGTGGATGCAGGGAACTCCGGCTACAGAGATGCTCTTGATATCGTCCTTGTGAATGCCCAAGTTAGAGCCTTTAATGGTGACCGAGATGCCTCCTTTCAGTGGACCGTAGCGTGGACTTATCTGAAAGGAAATGAGGAGGCGTGGAGAGGAAGTGGAGCATTAGGACAGTTCTTAAGAACAGAAATCCGACACTGTGGATTTTATCCTACAATGTCAATAAAAGCCGCTGTTCAAGTGCTGAAACTGAAAGCTGAGCAGTTTTGAGATGCGGATTGAGCAGTGGTGTAAAGGATTTGAGTAAACATACTTCATTGCTGTACTTAAAGATAAAAGCAACTTTTACTCTTCACTCAACTACAATTATGTTTTAGTATATGCACTTTTTACTCCACTAAATTTTAAATACACAATGACTGTTACATTTTGCTCCTCTGTTAAAGTCATTAAAGCTCAACACTCCTTGACCCTCATCTCCTGCCTCTGAGTGAATTTTTTAATTTTCAGTCCAAAAAGTGGCAAATTTCAAAAACTTTGTGAACCAGATTTTGTTGAAGTAGAATAAAAATATTGCCCCTCTGGGACCGAAAGCCGCATTAAATCACAGTCAGCTCTAAATATTTGGTTTTACTTTATTGAAAATGATTTACTTTTCTTTTATTTGACCAATGAATACTAACAGTTGTTCTACTTTGTGACATGATACTGTCATTTCATTTGTTATTTGAAAACACCATTTTGAAGATTGCTTTAATACTTTGTTTGATTGTTGTTTAATTCTGGCGTGTTAAAGAGGAGGTTGATGGGTAATGCAGTGTTAATGAGGTGTACGATTTGATCTGCATTTTAGAAAATAAAACCTCACAAATGAACCGTTTTTGGCTTCTCACTAACACGCGACTCAGTGTTGAGGACGAGGAATTCAGCACGAGTCATATACTTGAGTACTTGTTCAATTCAGATATTCAAAGACTGTTATTCAAGTCTTATTGGAATCGGTGATATTTAAATTGTAAGTAAGGTGCCTATACGTTCACTCAGGTCTCTTTACACCTGATAGTTATTCCTCAATACAAAGCGAACAGTGAATAAAAATCAAACAACCAAAAGAAATTGAGTCACAAATGCTAAAGACTTTCTGGAAACTCACCGCTGAGATCACAGGGTCTGGACATTCCTGCTCCTCATCGCTGGGACACAGTTTATGAAACACACAGGAGCGAGACCGGGTGCACCACACACAGTTGTATTTAAAGTCTGTGTTCTTACACAAACTGCAGTCCTCCCGGTCCAGAGAACAGTTATACAGTGTTACTGCGGAAAACAAAAAAAAGATACACAGACTCATTCCCGTAGAACAATAGTTTACAAGAACAATACGAACAATTATACAGAGAGCAAAATCTACCATTCAGTGTGCTGTCAATCTTCTTCTCCGTGTGCTTGTCTTTAATGTGGAACAGGATGCTGGTCTCCTGAGCTTTATCATATGAAAACTACGAGACAAAGCAGAAAAAATTTGATCCATACTGTTATTATTATTATTATAACTTATTATTATGAGTCTCATTTACACCACGTGTGTGTACACAGTGCAGAGTATTCAGGTCCCTTCGTTTTTTTCACGTCGGTCTAGACAATGTACATAACGACAGAGCGGAAACCAGATCTGTGATGCTCTACAAATGCATATACAGTATCTCACAAAGGTGAGTGCACCCCTCACATTTTAGTATCTTCTGAAGGGACATAGAAATAAAACATGGATAAATTTGAGAGGAGTCAATGTGCAGCTTGTACAGATTTACTGTCCTCTAAAAATAACAACATACATCCATTATTGTCTAAATACCTGGCAACAAAAGTGAGTGCATCCTCAGTGATAACAGCTGTATGTTAAGTTCAATTCTCTCATACTGACCACTGGATGTTCTACATGCAGCTCATGGTAAAGAGTCTCTGAGGATTTCAAAGCTAGAATTGTTGCTCTCCACAAAGACGCCTCTGCTGTAAGAAGATCAGTATCACCCTGAAACTGAGTTACGGTACAGTGTTCAGGGTCATACAGAGGTTTTCCAAGACGGGTTCCACTCAGAACAGACCTCACAAGGGTCCATCAAAGAAGTCGAGTCTTCGTGATGTGCGTCAGGTGCAGAAGCTGCTTCGAAATTGTGTCTTGCCTACAGTCAAGCATGGTGGTGGCAGCATCATGGTCCCTCTTAGACAATAATGGCTGTATGTTATTTTCAGAGGACAGTAAATCTCTACTGTATACAAGCTGCAAATTGTCTACTCTCAAATATATCCAAGTTTCATTTCTATAGTATTGTCCCTGGTGCAACCTGTTTCTCCGAACAATCTGGGGTCATTTTGGATCATTTGATCTAGATCTTTGAGATGTTTTTATGCTTTGATTGGAGTCCAGCTGTGACCAATTCAGTTGACATGATTTACAAAAGCACATACTGTCTGGATAAGGTCTAACAGCTAAAAATGCAGGTCAGAGCAACGCCTGGGACATGAGGTAACCAGAAACTGAGAGACAGGATTGTGTCCAAGCACAGGTCTGGTGAAGGCTACAAACCCTTTCTAAAAGCACTGAAGCTTCCTGGGAAGTGGGTTGGACCAATCAGCAGAGAAGGCCTTGGTAAGAGAAATGGCAAAGGACCTGATTTTAGCTCCAGAGATAACGTGTAGGGATGGAAGAAACCTGCAGAAGGTCGACACTCCACTGATCTGAGATTTATGGTAGACAGAAGCCTCTTTATCTGCTTTGTCAATATGGGTTATAAAATAAAGAATAATATTCGAAACCATTCATATATTTTTTTTGTGTCACAATAGTCACACTCGAGGAATCGCCTTTTTTTTTGGTAATATCTGTAGGCACTCTGCTGTTCTCAAATTCCTTCTCTCTCATTGGAAATGCATCTGGCAGCGAGTCAAACAGAGCTGAAGAGAATCGATGCTCCAGGCCTGTTCTCGTGGTGCGCTGCTCCACGCCGCTTCCCTGCCACACTCCAAGACTTTGAAAGTCAGGCAGTCGTTCAATGAAAAGAGCTGTGAAATAAGTTCTGCTTTAACCAACAGGGGGTGCAGTGATCTAAAAGTTATGCTTTTACGACAATGGAGGCGTGTCCTTCACTCCGGCACCTGGATCGCTTAAATCGCTTTTACTGCAGTTCAGCCAAGACTGAGAAACTCTGGCGGTGTAAATTTGATGCGTTGGTTTAAGGATGCGTTCATGCTTATTCTCGTGGGTATTGAATCCAAAACGGAAAATGATCGTATTGGGTCATTGGTTTGGTTTCTTTTAAATAAATAATAATATAACAGAAATAATAAAATTTTAAAGAAAATATTAGGCAAAGAAAACGGATTTGTTATCAAAATTGGAATTCTAGTTACGCCACCCACGGATTAAAGTTACTATGGCAACCGCTGGTTCGAACGCCTACTGGCGTCTTCGTAGCACAACAACTGACGGCTTGCAGTGATAAAATCCCTGCATTTGTGAACGCAGCATAAATCTTCAGAACACATCAGATTTAAGCAGCTCTGTCCTTTGGCTCGGTTTCCGACTCTCAGCTGGGGTTTTACAGGGGAAAAAAAGTGTTTATTTAATTATCAGGAGAGAAATCCATTGGAAGTGAATGACTTGGCGACGGAAGAAAGAGTTTGCCCCGCCCACTTTTTGGACAAACTTTGAAATGATCTCAGTTGTTGATATAATTAAACATCCAACAACAGTGAAGACATCATAACATTATTAGACGTTACTATATACTGCAAGCCTGCCAACATAGATCTATCTATCTATCTATCTATCTATCTATCTATACACCCAATTCCCCCCCCCCCCCCCCCCCCCCACCCCCCTTATAGCTTTGGAGATGTTTCTTTGATGCATTTATTCCATAGACAAGGTGTTTTTATTTTTATTTTTTTATAAGAACAGACACTCATTAGTGCTCTTTTTTGATTGTAAAGTATTTTCTCGAACTGTTCGACATTTTCAATCAACGCAAGCCTTTTTATAGAATCACTTTTCTGGGTTATTTATACTATGGCACACTAGTTCACGAATCCGTCATTACAGAATTATAGTTCTGGCTTCGGCTGATCGATTGCATCTGAAGTGGTAGAACACAACAATTGGTAAACAATAATACTAATACTACAACTAATAATAATTGCAAACAGTGTGCATGAAGAGAATCTTTATATATTCTGAGCTCCAGTGGGTCAAACTGAGTAGAGCCACAGTGACAGAATAATGATATCCCTGGAGTAGACGAGCTAAGTGACAGCCGGCGAGAATACTAATGACCAGAACAATCAATCAAAGGTTCACTTCAACCGTACTGCCTACATATACAGTGGCGTATACTGATAATGGGTGTGTGTGTGTGAGTGGGCGGGCATATAATAATGTAATTACAATTGTGTGTGTGTGCGAGAGCGAGAGGACGATCGGCATACGAGAGCGGTTTTACTCACCATGTATCCACTGAAAGAGAAAAACGGACCCTCCTCCGTTTTCACGTCATCTTCAAACTGTTTCATGAGGTCTGTACCGATGGTGAACTCTCTGCCCTGTGAATGAATACTGTATGTGGTGAAGTTGCATGTACAGAGTGTGTACTGATGTTGATCTTCACACTGTTGATACCGCGCCAATCAGCACCGAGAGCAACATGAGAAGACGTACGGCATAAAAAACGACGATGGAGCGATCGATCAGAGGGGCTCAGGAGGATTAGGACCTGAAAAGTCTGTGTCCAATTCACATTCTATTCATCCTCATCCTCAAACTATTCGTTCAGTAAAAACTGGAAATGGGGGCGGAGTCAGAGGGCTGATTGGTCAGAATGACTAGGTTTGGTTTCTATCTCTTTAGAAAGTGTGGAAGTAGAAATATTTCAATTAATTATATTTTCAGTAGGAGCTAAATAAACATTGGAAATATTCCCAAAATCTTTTTTTTTTCTTTACATTAGGTGAAACAATTGAGGTGTGAATCCTGGATGATCGGCAGCCGTGCAGGGTTTTTTTTTTTTCCAGCTCTCTGCTTGAATGACACGCTGATGTGAAGCTCTCGCTTTGGCTTTTTTTTTTCTATTGTGAATGTGAAGAAAATCTATCAAAGTGTGTAAAATCCCTGCATGTGTGAACACAAAATAACTCCTCAGTAAACTTCAGAACACACGGCGTATTCGCTTTGCCGTATTCGGGCAGGTTCGGGATCGAATCCTTTCTCGCTGCAGACGAATGGACAGGTGGAGCAACGCACTTGGAGAAATTCCGTAAAGAAGATACAAGTGCAATAAACTGGTCTATTAAAAAATGTCTAGATTATATTTTTGCTTTATGCACAGAAAAACCTATAAACCAAAAACATGCAGAGATTAAAACTTCTTCTGCACCTGAAATGTCTTTAACTTTATGATAATTAAAATGAATTCAGAGTAGAATCTTATTAAAGCACATTTACTCACAACTCCCTAAAGTGAATGACTTCCTGTACCACGATTAATGAAAAATTTGGTTCTGCAAGTTCAGTTTCATGTTCTATTTACATAAAAATGATTTATCTGCTTCTCCAAAGTGCAGATGGTGCAACTGCAGTGCTGCTGCGATGGTCAGGAACAAGGCTCACTGTGGTGAACTCTCTCCAACAAGGAGATGTTTGAATTAATAGATTATTAAACTGGACTGGGGGCATGGATATCGTTTTGTTGAGTGGCGTTATAATGTTTGGTGTTTGTTGAATGGGGGGTTTTGTGGGGGATTTGATGGGTGGGGTTTGTTGGGTAGGGTTATGAGGGTTGGGGTTATAGTGGGTGGGTTATGATGGGTGGAGTTATAATGAGTTGGGTTTGTTGGGTAGGTTATGATGGGTGGGTTTTGTTGGGCAGAGTTTTTGGTGGGTGGGGTTTGTTGGGCAGGGTTATAATAAGTGGCGTTATAATGGGTGGGGTTTGTTGGGCAGGGTTATGGTGGGTGGAGTTATAATGGGTGGGGTTATGATGGGTGGAGTTTGCTGGGCAGGGTTATGGTGGGTGGGGTTTGTTGGACAGTGTTATGGTTATTGGGGTGTGTTGGGCAGGGTTATGGTGGGTAAAGTTTTTTTAGATGGGGTAATGATGGCTGGAATTTGTTGGGTGGAGTTTGTTGGGTGGGGGATTCGTGTTAAATGGGGGCTTTGTGTCAGTTGGGGGAAAAAAGCTTGATGTACCTCTGCATTAGACTTTTCATGCTGTATAACATGTATAACATGTGCTGTATAAATAGCAATATGTAAAAAGAAAATGATGTATTGGGAATTCTGAGCTGCTTTTCTGCTCGTCGTGGTTGTAATTAGTAGCTATTTGAGTTGCTGTAATCTTTTTTTCAGCTTGACCCAGTCTGCCTGCTCACCTCTGAACTCTCACATCCACAACCCGTTTCCCGCTCAATGGTATCAATATATTTTCTAAATCAGGGTCCACCAAACTGAGAGCTACTTCTTGGGTACCGATTTATGTGAAGGGCTACCAGTTTGATACACACAAGTTCTGGTCTAAACTACTCAAACCAGCTCATCAGGCACCAGAACCCAGACCATTTTCAAGGTGCATGAGATCACTAGAACCTGTATCTGAATGACTTCATGCACTGTGCTACTTTCACTAAACACAGGTGATCAGATCAAAGCCTGAATGTGCAGATGCTGTTTTTAAAGAAGAAAATAAAGTTCACCAGGAATCACCAGAGAGTCACAGCTCACCTTGTAGGGCTCCAGATTTACTCCTTCAAAACTGATGCGAGTCTTATATCCCACTGGGATGAGGATGGGATCTGGGTTTTCAAATCGTGGACATTTCTTTGTCTGGAAGACATTTTAAACACACACACACACACACACACACACACACACACCTAAACATCATATTTCAAAACATTATAATATATTTAAAGTTTGTTTATTCCTGGATAGAAAAATGATCCAAATAATTCAGGTATCGTTCTTCGAATCTTCCCTACAAGCCAGAAAATTATATTATTCATGCAACAACTCTAACATGTAGAACTTCATACAGAAAGTCCCTGCGCTATAATCTGATCATAATCGCTGATCACAGCAATAATCCCTGGAAGAAATGAGTGAATGAGGTTGAGAAGTTTTTTCACCTGTTTGTGTTTAATTATATTGGACCCCGTTTCGGCATCGTTCATATCCGAGCACGTGTGATCAGCAGTGTTCCACTGGCACGCCCACGGTCTGCTCACACACGCTATACAGCTACGGGTGAAGCAGAGAACAAGGAATCACACACACACACACACACACGTTTAGACAGAACCGGGAGAGACTCCAGTGCACCATAATTACATTTTTTTTTTAGCAGTGTGTGAATTTAGAGGAGAACACGCATCTTTTCAATTCCGAGGAAACAAAGCTCATTCATCAGTTACAGTCCAGAGTGCTTAAAAAAAAAAGAAACAAATGGAAAAGTAAAAAAAAAAAAAAAAAAACAACAACCAAGAGTTTGACTTTAGGTTTTGATGAATGAATAGGAAACGAAAGCAATTTCCTGTTCAGGGTATGAAGGTGGGGGGGAAAAAAAGAAAAAAAAAAAAAGAACAGCAAATCTTACTCCAGAAGCAAATTCAATTCCAGCATCACTCATGCATCACGATTTATGAGTAAAAGCCAGTCTCGTTCGCGCGAATGCTCGTATTCATTACGCACACGTGCACTTTGTAGCTCGGCGTCAGCACAAAACGGTGACACACTCGCTGACACGGGGAGAAGAGAGAAGAAGCCACTCACGGAGTGTTTTCCGCTTTGCGCACCGCCGCCGCGCAGTCGTAGAACTCGTAGTCGCGCGAGGCCACTTCCACGCTGTCGTTCACAAAGATCCTCACCGGCACCGCCACCGAATCTTCACACAGAGACGCAGGACACAAACCTCACTTTACTCATCAGTAATTATTCATCATTATTACTTATAGATTGTTAGAAAAAAAATTTTTTTCAATAAAATCTAAGGTTAAATTCCATAAATCTTAATTCCATAAAATACACTACACAGTTTGTGGACACCTGGCCATAAGACTGGCATGTGGAACATCCCATTCGACTTTCAATCCCCTTTTGCTCTCATCATATCCTCCACTCTTCCAGATGTTCCACTAGATTTTGGAGTGTGTGTAGAGATTTGTACAGATCTTCCAGGCCTGGGGTTCAAGTGCGTTCACATTCATCCCAAAGGTGTTCAGGGTTGAGTTCAGAGCTCTATAGCAAGAGATCTTCCACTCCAACCCATTTAAACGATAGGCTCAAGGAGCCAGCTGTGTGCAGCTGGATTTGGTTCTCCTAGTTTCATTAAAAGGCTAATTTAATTCTACCAAACACGTTGCACACGACGCACTTTATGTGGCTGGGAAAACTTTCTTTTACTGCTTGGTCTTGTGCGGTTTTATGAAGCATCAGGGTTCAGGAGAAACGTTTCTACAACTGTGCAGACGTGAGAAGTAATGAAGTACATATACTGCGTTACTGTGCGGAGGTAGACTTTTCTGGTATCAGTATTTTACTGCACTATTTATTTTTTGGACAACTTTTAACTTTCACTCGTTTACTTTCAATCATTTTGAACGCAAATATCTGAACTGCGGACTTCTTACATTCACATTTAAATCACACCAGACTTTAGTTTTTATCTATTCAATATATTTTCTTCTCGCTGCGCCGTTTTCAGACCGTCACCACGTTATTTGTCGCTGCGCGGCTTTTTCAAAATACCGCTGGTGTATCATTTCCTGGCTTGCGCACTACAGACTTAGGCTAATTTACGAAGCTAATAACGAGCGCGGCAGAAGGCAACAAGAAGTCTGGGGTTAACGTGGATGAGACAGAGGGAGTCAGTGATGTAAACATGACTGAGAACCGCATATGGTTGGAAAAGTCAGGTGTCCCAATACTTTTGTCTATATAGTGTACATTGAATATAAGAGATTTTTAATAATAATAATAATTATTATAATAATAATAATAATAATAATAATAATATGTTTCAATTATATAGCACCTTTACCCAGCTCAAGGACGCATCACACAATAAGGAACAATATAAGACAATCACAGTGAAATGCAGTAGCAGGCGGTCAGGGCCAGTGAAGTCTTCTCTGCTGGTCTAAACACTATCAGAAGCACTGACCTACATTTACAACCTAAATTCTAATATTTGTTCCAGGAAATTGTATTAATTTTTCTTCAACAGTTTATTCTCTTCATTTCGTAGTGTTTCTCTCGGCTGCACTGCTTCCAGTACGTGTATGTGGATGTTAGATTTTTTTTTGTCCAATCAGATTTCAGCCTCTATGTGCTGCCATGTTTATCTAATCTCCCCAGAGCCTTCAAGGTCTGTACTGCTGGACTTTTTACCATAGACTCTATTAGCAGTGGATCTGTTTCTTTAACCAATTAGATTTCATGGTAAAACACGTGTGTAGCTCTGCACACATTAATACATCAGAGTTAGACTTTTTTACACCTACGGAGGAAGAGAAATTGATTTGGTCTCGGACACTAAAAAATCCATTTAGACGAAAAGCTAGACATGGTGAGGAGGTCTTCCAACCCTGAAGCTAGCTAGCGTGTCTCAGCCTGGGAAAGGGTTCGTTCTCCACTTCCAGACCAGTGAATACGAGCGGTACCACTGGATTACAGCCTCTGAGGGGCGCTGCACATTATGAGTCTGCATCTCTGGTGAGTAGGTTGTGTTTTAGTTACATTTTAATGTTTTTGTTATTAGACAAATATTGATTGTGAACTGCTCCAGATGTTGTAGGTGCACAGTTGTGGTTGTAGTGTAGAGGTTTGGAGTCTTAACTGGGTTTGTTGTTTTAGTAAAATGGTTTTTACCTCCATATGTGAAATGTCTCTCTCTCTGTAATGTCACGTGGTGTTATATTGTGTTTTTGTACAGTATTGATGGTTTCTATAATTGCGACGTGATAGTGGTGTATTAAGAGGTGGATTCATTCGGCCCGTCACTGGTCAGATATATAGGAATAGAAATATAGAAATCACATGAATGTATTTAGTAGGTAATGATCTGTCAATAGAATTACAGTTCAATTCATTTGAGGTTGAACACTTAAACAGGAAGCAGTATTTCTCGTCCGAGTACCAGACATTCACAGACACACTACAGTGGCGTAATCAATCACAGAAAAACAGAGCTATTACTTTAGACAAAGGGATTCGAGAGTGAGCCTGAACTATGGTGGAGTTCTCTGACTGTAGGAGGAAAGGTCTAGATGAACAGCAAGGAGTCAAGATGATGTGCGGCAAATTTGGTGAAAATATGACAAAGTCTGGAGAAAGAAATGTGCTGAAGGAAACAACTAAGAATTTCCACGGTTTTGATTTATTTTTTTTTTTTACATAGATTGGTTTGGGATCAGGACCTTCTATTTTATTATTTATTTTTGTCTATTAATATGTATTCAGTTATTCCCAATTTCTCTATTCTCCTCATTTCATAACGTTTTTTCGCTTTGTTTTTTCAATTTCTATCCAATTAAATTTCACACTATGTATTGTCGGAACACCAAGGTACCAAGGTTAATGAGTGTATGATGTCATTGCATTTCACACTGCAGGTGTGTAAAGCTGTACCTTGCTGTGGAGGTGTAGGAGGAAGCCGGTTTGGGGGAGGCAGGTTGCATCTGACCATCGAGTCCACCATGGTCGCTTTACTACTGGACGAACCGATTGTGCAGTGGATTCTGTCAAAGTCTCTGATGCTGGGCAGCGATGGAATGTTGATTTCGACCTAATGCAGGAGACGTTTAAAAGTTTATTAGGCTGGCGATGCATTTCAATCAAATCAATAAAGAGCTGCACTACCAGCCGTTTGGTTTGTGATGGACTTGAATGCAAATGTGAATACAGAAGCTGTTTTATACATTTACTCCCAAAGAGTTGGATATAACTTCATGAAATGTACAAAAACTGAAAGCGACGAACTCTGGGACAAAACAATGAATGTCACGGTGCTCTTTGTGCATTTTTTGCAAAAGAACGCTTAATAAACAGCTCCTGGATGTGATTAATTATGTGATTTTATTCAATGGGTGAAGACTCATATAAGAAGATCTAATCTTATAACAATATTTATTACAGAGTAAAGCACTGCTAAGCCCCGCCCCCATGGACGCGAGAATTCTGAACGCTAAACCAAAATCCGTTCAGTACATGTAAACGATAACTCACATTTTTACCGTAAACGATGACCGTTTCCAGGTTGCATCTTTCTCAATGTATATTTTTTCATTTTTTCTTTTTTTTAAACTTCCATTCAATACTTTTGGCACACATATAATTTCATATATTGTTGTAAAACAGCAGTATGGTTTCGACATGCTGAAATATTCATTCATTCATCAACTTAACCCTGGTTTGGGTGATGATCCTCAGGAACACTGAACTCGAGGTGAACGAATTCATCCTGGAGCTGATGCACCACGTACACACATATAAACACCTAGAGTCAGAGAAATCGCCTATCTGAACGTTCCTGGACATTGAGAGGAAAAGAAACGGATTCCAAAAGAAGCCCACACAGACACAAGACAGCACGAACATATGCAGTGACACAGCTTCAGTTCCTGCACAGACAGTAACCAGAGTTCAAGATAGAACATTGCTGATGACATTTCCAGAGCTCTTATTGAGGCTCAATATGACTTTCAGAGTGACGGATTTAAATGTCGCGTGTCTTCATCCGAGCACATAATTGTTTAAAAACTAAATCCCACCTACTGCAAAAAAGGCCAATAACTAAACGGCACATCTTTTAGTAGCTGCCCGGCTGCAGCACCTCATTAATCAGTTTTTGGAGATACGTTAAGTGAGATGAAGCTGATTGGTTGCACAAATTATGTGCTGTAGACTCGTTTTATTTGCAGACAACCTGGAAATGGGATTTTCGCCACTGCTTAAGCAAAACTACTGGAAATGAACAGTTATCTATGTGTTTAATAAGTGCTGGTGCTGGTGGTGGGGTTGGTGGGGATACGAAAACCAAGCAGCTTGCATTGTTCATGCAAAATCTGATAAATGTATCTGTTAATGCATGTAATAAAGGCTACCAGAATAATGGTGTAAATGTAAGTTCCAGCAATAAACGCAATCTCGACAGTAAAATCTATCCAGGCTAATTTCCACTTTCATATAAAAACGATAAAATCTCGGTCGCAATAATAATAATAACAATCAAGTGCGAACAAAATGGAGTGAGTAAATACAACTCTTATTGTTCTGCTAACTCGGATTCGAAAGACACGTTAGCATGCATTCCGCTCATCCTGTACATCCGCCATATGGTTTTATTGTGCGGAGGAATCACAGTCAGCAGCGCTCAGCTTTTGTAAGGATTGTTTGAGAAAGGAAGTGTAAAAATAAGCGTGGTAATTACGTCTCTGACACCTGCACAGTTACCTGCTGGGATCTCTTGCAGCTGAGGTTCGGAGGATGGAAGGAAACTATTTTAACGCATTGCTGTCTGGGGCTCCACAGCCAGCCGTTCTTCTCTTCAGCTCGACTGCACTCCGACCTCCTGGTGCACCTACGCCGGGGGGGGGGGGACATGAGGCACAGAACTCAATCTACAGGTCGCCATGGAAACGTGAACGCTACACAGTCTGACTTTAAATAGTGTTTACTAAAAGATAAATGATTAATCGTTAGAAAGGTGACTGAAGTATGCAGCTTTGGTGACTTCCTGGATTTATAGTCACATCAACAAATCATTACATTTACGGCATTTAGCAGATGCTGTTATCCAGAGCCGCTTGCAGTTATCTCCGTCATACAGCTGAAGGTTAGGGGCTGTGCTCAAGCAGCAGCTTGGTGCATCTGGGATAGGAACCCATGACTTCCCGATCAGAAGTCCAACAACTTATCCACCTCCCTTCCACCTCCCTTCCTACCAATCATGTGTTAATGCGATAAATCATGGACTAACAGACGCGTAAGACAATTGATCAGATTATTATGTGCTTTTTAAACGTCTCATTCCACATTCAGTCCTCATTTGCTCTTATAACAATTACACTTCTGGGAAGATGTTGTGGAGATCCATTCATCCACAAGGGTGTTAGTAAAGTCAGGTACTGATGTAGGTGAGAAGAGCTGCAGATAGTGTTCACATTCATCCCAAAGGTCTTCAATAGGTTTGGAGCTGTATTTCAGGAGATCTTTCAACCCATTGAAAACAGATCTTCATGGAGCTGGCACATGCAGGAACAGATTCGGGTCTCCTAGTTCAAGTAAAGGGATCATTTCATGCAGCATCCGAAGACGTTCTGTACAATCGTGTGCCTCTGAATTCGCTGGAAGAAGCGCTGATGGGTGGAAAATTCGGGTGTCCCAATACTTTTGTTCAAATCTAGTGTATATACTATGCTCGTGAGCTGCTTCCATCACACTCGCTCACTGGGAGAATTCATTGTTGTAAACACGCAAGCTTCCAGTCAGAAAGTCCTCGGGTGAGTGACGGCACACATCCATCAGAAAAATAATGTGCTTTCGCTTTGCTCCATGGTTTTTTTTGCTTTTCTTCGGCCCTATTAATCAGAGCCACTTTCAGGAATATGTTACTTATTAAAAAGACGTACATTATTTTACTGCACATTTATCAAAGCAAGATCATAGAAATCATTTTTTTTTTTATTCGATCCAAAAACAACCTGAAATGCGAATGACTTGAGGGTACGAAGGTTCAGGGACATACATGATGGATTATTAAACAATCTGAGATCAGATCTGCGTCATCCCCGATGTGTCCTGTATTTTATCCACCTGACTCTTTTTCTCTCCCATTTATATTGAGGCCGCGCAACAGTCTTGATATTAAATCGTTAAAAGAGTTGATCAATAATCTTCACCTGCCCTCGAGGACACACCAGCCACAGTACGGGTCTTTCTGGGCCACGCAGGACTTGCAGTCAGTCTTCTGGTGGCACGACTGCACGGGCACCTTGTTGATCTGAGAAGAAACAGCGAAATGATTTTAATCCGCGCGTCTTTGTTTGGATATCGTCCTATAACCAGACCTGGCACATTAAAAAGAAGTGGAAAAAAAAAGACAACAGAGCAACATCAAACATTCCCCACGGGCGAAGAAATGAACTCGAACCCAAACAGACTTAATGCCTTGATAGATGAGTTTAGCAGCAGGCACCTTTTTCTCCGTGGTGATGTATATGTGACTCTGGGTCTTGTCGAAGAAAAGATTCTTATTCACGTGCTCGCCTGTGGTGTCCCCAGGAACCCTGTTGTACACCTCGGGTTTGCTTGACAAATGAACCTGCGTGGGAGGAGAACAATAGCCATGGAGCAGATCGCAATTATACAGTGCAGCGTGGGACAAGAGAAATCCGTCAACTTGTAGCCAAAAACCCACACACACACACCGGCTCACGTATATGAGACATCCCTGACACAATGTCATCCCTAAACGAGTAGTCTACAAGCCGGTTAATGACCAGAAACGCCAGGATCCTGCTCGAAACAAAAAAAAAAAAAAAAAAAGACCCCAAAATAGCTCTCTCATACCGAGTTGTGTTTCGGGACGGCCAGGATGAGCGAAAGCGAGACGCCATGTTTTTTTTTTCTCCCCACGACATGGTCTGCTCTCTCCTGTTTAATCTGACAGAGTTCCAACCCTAATGAAGAATCCATGTAGGAGGCTTCTGCTACATTACCGAAAGTAGCGGCCGAATGTGTCGAATGACTCATGATCTAAAAACAATTCTCCTCCGTCTACAGTCTCCGCGTGGCGTGGCATGGCGTGGCTCAGGGAAGGGGGTGACATGCAACGAAAGTCAGTATCTTTTTATTATATGAAAAGGAATATGAAATGTCCCCCATTTCCCATTCCTGCATTACATCGCACGATTATTGGATAACGACGTCCCCTCCCAT
Source organism: Silurus glanis (assembly GCA_014706435.1). Taxonomy (NCBI): domain Eukaryota; kingdom Metazoa; phylum Chordata; class Actinopteri; order Siluriformes; family Siluridae; genus Silurus; species Silurus glanis. The sequence continues at coordinate 1,127,556 of JAAIIK010000159.1, forward strand.
GAAAGTGGATGAATCTGGCACTCAATTCAGCCAAGACTTCAGCAGTATTAAAAAAAAATACATAAAATAAGTCTTCACTTTCTATCAACATTTTCTTTCATTACATAAGGTCCTAAATTCTTCTTATATCTGGCATCTGCGAACATTTGAAATGCTGTTGCCACTTTTCTTTCCATTTTCGCTTCTTATATAAGCAGTTAACCTCCACTCGCATTCAAACCCACAACATGCATTCCAGCCAAGTTGCAACTCCAACACCATCGCTTTCAAACGTTTTTTTTTTTTTTCCTCCTTCCCTTCTGTGACACCTACCTTCAATACCTCGCCCATGGTGTTCCCTACAAAGGCAATAGTGTGATCGTTTTCCACAGCGATGGCCACGGCTGTCAGGTGACCTCGCGCCTGTTTGGTGAAGAATGGCTCTGCCTGCAGGGCGAACTCCGGTCTGCTGGCCAGCGGAGAGCGGAGGAACTCGGCTCCACATCTGTTTTGGTCCACAATTTCCTTCTACGAGAAGTTTAAAACAAAACCTTGCTGAATTTACTGGAAGAAGGACATTGAATGATCCAACATCTATATCTGAACCTGTACATGGAGTTAAATTTGGAGTTGAAGTGAACATGGCGGATCGTTGGCATTAAATACGAACCCTATCGTTACTGTAGAGAAAAAAACTGTAAGAAAACTAGGAGACAGAAATGCCAGCATTGTCAGCATGACTCTGACATGAGCTCGGCTCCATCACTCAACCTGACACGCGTAGGACTGCTTTTAATCCTGTTTTCTGGGTTTTTTTTTGTTTGGACCTGCACACAATATTTCCATATATTTAGACGATTATATTTCCAAATAAAATAAAAAAAAAAATGAACTACTCCTGGACATGCTGGACAAACATACTGTTTATTAGAGCGTCAGAAAACCTCCGTCATGAAACATCCCACTCGTTCTGCAGAATCCTGATGATCTCTTTTGGAGGCACCTGGAACTATTGGCAAAAAGCCATCCCTGCTTGCGGTCTGCTGTAATTACGAAAGCGGCCTCTAGAGGCGAATCACTGTTTGTTTTTACACGTTAGGCGGCATGCTGCACGGAGAGTGCTATATTATATTTATTAGTCATCTTTTATTTAGGGGTTAAAGCATTAAATGCTAAAAACCCTATTGTTATTGTACAGATTATTATTATTATTATATTTATTATTATTGTTATTATTCCGCCCTAAATTTGATGCAGTGCAGACTAAACCGTAAGCCTAAAGAGTTGAAACTTGGCCAGATGGTAGAGATCAATTTGTGGAGAGGTTGACAAAGTATCAACCCAGTTGGCCAAAGGGGTTGCTACAGTCAAAAAAAATTTATCTCACACATTTTTGGCCATAGCTAGACAAGATTTATCGTAGACTCAAAACTTTCAGATGCTTAGAATCGTTGGGTCAAAACAAAGAAAATACCTATTTTACACGCCATCAGAACGAAACCAGTGTAGACATGTTCAGTAGACAGGGATTGTTAATCTTTTTTTTTTTATTTTTTTTATTAACTCACCATCGCAAAGGCCCGCCAAAACGTTTTAAGTAGGCGGGGCCATTTTTACAAAAATAGCTATAACTCAAACAGAATGAGATATCTTCAGGAAACTTGGTATATGTCTCACGTTGAGCAACGTTGCCTTAAGAATCACGACATTAAATCAAATCCTTTACAAATGATAAATAATAATTCTTAATTATGTTAAAAACCTACTTTTGCAAACTACTCCTAGGTTGTTCATCCGATTGGAACCAAACCAATACAGAAATATCTGCTGGCTACTTTGACATAAATAGCAATATTTATGCTCAATCTTTGGTTAGAGAAGAAAAAATTGCATGGCTTTGCCACAAGGAAAAAAATTATAAACTGCTACGCAACCGATTGACCAATCAGATTGACCTGAAACTTGGCATCTCTGTCCAATCTGCCATAAGACTTTATAAGGACATTTGCGTATCTCAAAAACATGGCCACCATCCACCAATGACATTTGGACACCTGTTAGACAACATTACCAGAGACGTATTACAACGAAATTTGGTGTAACTCGAACTCACATTCCTAATGTCTTTTTCCTTATGACCTTCAGTACCTCAGTTGCTTGAACCTCGTTAATCGCTGCTTGCAGCAATATTTAATAATATAATTGCATTTATTAATTAATAAATTCATATTTATTTAATTCAGCATTTTCATGATTCAGTACTGATGTTTAATTTTTCCAATAAAATTCAGTACTGTTTTAAATTGTACTCTATTATCAGTTGATTAATCATCTTTCGGCAAGTACGATCCAACCTAGCTATCGGTATCTGTATAAAATCCATGGTCGGCCTCCAATATATTCCATTTGTATGCTTCTATATCCATAATCATTACATACATTTCTTCTCATAGTAAACTCTTTATCTACACCACAAGTTCCTTGTTTATATAAACTAGAGGTCAACTGATTCATCCGATTTGCCAATTAATCAGCACCGATAGTTGATTGCTGCAACTACCGTTTATCTGTAAAAATCCATACCGATAGTTTTTCCGGGTTGCTGGATTGGCTTCCTATAATTAATATATTCATATTTATTTATCACATGATTCAGTACTGTTTTTTATTTTTGTAATAAAGTTTGGTACTATTTTACATGGAGTGTTATGTTGTTTTTTTTATACAGTATTCATTTTAAAAACTATTGGTTGATTAATCGGTTATCGGTTAACCAAACCCCTGGTTTAGTCCTGTCTCGAGTTAATCCAGTTCATACCTGTCGTACTTACGCTATGTCGATGGGCACATGGGTTGCCAGTGCTGGATATGTAAGGGCTATACACAGCTGGTCTTCCTCCAATCTTTCCGTAGTCGGTGTAGCAGGCGCTAAGGATGTCCTCCACCCTCTCATTAATGCGCTTTAACGGATACATGCACAGAGCCGAGTCGGTCGCGTTCTCCCTGTCCGGAGTGGCCACGATAAACAGCACTTTATCCCACACCGTAATGGTTCCGTATGAGCCGGAATTCAGCATGGTGCGAGCGAGCTCCTTTCCAGGCTCAGTCACATACGCAGCCTGGACTTTATTATAGTGGATGCCATTTGCACTGCAGTTAAGCTGCAGCTCGGTGTAGGAGTAGTAACCTTCGTCGTTCTCGCACAGACGGGACACGAAGGTGAAGTTCTTGTTGTCGGTCCCACCCTGAGTGCGCGAGAACAGGAAATACACGAAGCCAGAGTCTTTGAAGACAAAGCGGAATTGGTGCTGGTACTTTGGTGCGAACGGTATGGCCTGGACCGCGGAGGCCTCCACGATGCTCTCGAACACAACCCACTCCTTGTAGTTCTCCAGAATGCGCGTGGTGATGAGTTTCGGGTTGTCCTCTTGGCTGCCGTAGCCCTTTCCGACCAGAAAGACATTGAATGGCTTTTTCTCCGGGTCGTCCTTGAACTGAAACGTAGCCACGATCCCGACAACAGAGACGATGTCCTCGATGCTGGTGGCGTACGTCCTCTCTCCTTTACTGTCGCTGTAGTAGATCTGCTGATTGACGTTGCTGAGGTTAAGCAGGGAGCAGATTCCTCTGTACACGCTCCCGCACGCGATCAGAGATCCGTTCGCAGAGTGCACCAGAAGGAGCTTATTGACATTGTTTGTGTCTTTAAGGTCCGCAGACATGCATGTGGAGGTGGACACGGGGGGCGTGCAGCTGCGAGCGTCTTTCTTAGGCCCCGTCTCGGCTTTGGCTTCCAGTTTGAGGAAAGCGTCGAGCTGATAAATGGCGTTGACCGCCCCCAGGTAGACTCGGCCTGTCGCTGGGTCCTGTACTACATTGTTGATGGGCGTGAGGGTGGGAAACTCCAAAACTGTCCCCTCACACGAAAAGGAGGAGACACACACCAAGAGCAGGACCACCTGCACCCAATCTCCCATGTCTGCAAAACAAACACACAAAATATGTGTTTTTTAGGTGAGAAATAAACCACGGACATCTTTAAGGGACATTCACTTTTTCATGAATTGCACTTTAATGAAAGACAAACAGGTTTCACATCTTCCATTCAAAACTTAAGGGGTACAAATGCTCGAGCTGAGCTTTGAGGTAAAATAAAAGGAAAGAAAGAACGAAGCTGGGGTCAGACATGATACAGCGCCCCTGAAGCACAAAGGGTTAAGGGCCTTGCTCAAGGGCCCAAGAGTAACAGCTTGGCGATACCAGGGTTTGAAACCCCAACCTTCCTATCAGCAACCCAGAGCCTTAAACACTGAGCTCCCCACTGATCCAGGATGGTTCTATAGAATATTAAGATGTATTAAGAATATTACGATATTTAGCAAGATTTTATTTGGCCTAGCTCAGTATACAAAGTCTATAATCGCTATCCCTGTTTTCCTTTTCTCTGTCTGTCTCGCTCTCTCTCTCACTTTCTTGGTCTCAGAGGACATTAATCTTAGTTTGGTCACAGCTGCTCAAGCACAGTCAATCATCTGTTGCTTATCTCATTACAAATAAATGACAACAAGACAATCCAACTCACAGAGACACTTAAATACTACAAACCCACACCCCATTGAGAGGACGCACACACACACACACACACACACACACACACACTGTGGCACCCACAAAACCTGTTTACCTTCTCTCTCACACACATTTATATTTTTAGGAACTCTACAGGTGCTGCAGTCAGTTTAGTGCTCGTGCAGCCTTTTGTTTTTCATTCCAGTCACACAATTAAACCTACAGGCGCACGGGCATCCGAGTCAAACCCAAAAATGCCTGAACCCCCACGCGGCTGAACATGGATGGATGTTTTGTTACGTTAACCTGTCTTTCCCTGCAGCACCAATCACGTGCACGGCTCATTATCCATTCACCCCTAGGGCTCTGTTAATTTCAGCCACACACTCATTTCCATAAAAAGCTCCTGTCCCTCTATTGCCCCACTTTATTCGCCGATTTCTTATTTTATTTTTTTTTCCTTCCTTCCCTTTGGAGAATGAAGCTCATTTATTCCAAATTCCATTTCTCCAGGTAAACGTGCCTGCCCTTTTTAATTCATACCCTTAAACAATCTGAAACAAGGCGCAGAGTGTGGGACTGGGCTGCTAACACAAACTAGCGGATGCAGCTGGCCTGTTTTTGCAGCAGCAAAATATTCATCACCATTGGGTATGTGGTAGTTTAGTGGGTAAGGCTCTGGGTTACTGATCAGAAGGTCATTGGTTCAAGCCACGTTACAGCCAAGCTGCCAATCTAGGGCTCTTAACCTTCTGTCCTCCAGGGGCGCTGTATCATGGCTGCCCTTGTATCATGTACCCCCTGTAGTATCAATAAAATATTTTAAAAAAATGACATACACCATCTTTAATTCAGTTCATGCTCATCCTGAATGATCATCGAGATCCTGAAATTTCTTGTAATACTCAAAGAATCAACAGATACCCTTTTTCCACACAATGTGCAGTCACGACTCGGAAAAGACAGGTATTATTCTGGCTCACACCTATAATCACACTTTCATATACACCGTGTCATGGGAAAGCTGAAGAAAGACAAGACACAAATTGCCTGGGTCAGGGTTAGTTACAGTGACGCACAGGGATGTCATTCTGGAATGCAGTAATTAGGCCTGCACATGAAACTAGGAACACCATGCAGTGGGAACTGAGTTTGACTTAAAACCATGACAGACACAAAGGAACTGTACAGATGGATCGCTGGTGGAGATTTCATATAAGAATCATGTTCATCACGTTATCCAAAGCCCCTGATATTTCTGTTTTGTTATTAGTTCTACCCAGGACACGGTCGCTAATCGATCGGTTCTCTAAGAAACGATGTGATGCATCGGTTTAAAAAGTGTGCATCGAATACAAGCTGCCGTTTGTATCGCGATGCATCAATTTGAACATATTTGCGGCGGAAAAGAATATTTCTATATAATTAGTAGTAGATGCGCTGCACTTTTATTATTTAGAAAGTGACCAATATTTTATATGCAGATTGATTTTTCCTCTCTCGAGCGCATTTCTCAGCACCGCCGCCGCTACGTGAACGTGACGTGTCGCAACGCTACGGAGGCCGAGGCGTGTCCTGAGGGTCACTTAGAATACAGATTAACATGGCAGGGGTAGAGCTGTAACTTCCTGCAGACACAGGAAAAGAACGTCTGGTTTTACTTCATCTTTCTTCCTGCAAATTTTAAGCTTGTTTTGTGAAAGAGCCGCGCGCTAGACGTCAGTAAATTGATGTTTCCTGTTTGTCTGAACCAAAGAAATAAAAGTGAACCATACCGAATTGTAGAGCATCAGATTTTTTTAATGGAAATCGGATCGCATCGTAATAGGGGCGAATCGTATCACATCGGTAGCTGCTTCATATGTATCTTTAATGTATCGTTTCAGTGGCTATGCATTGAGATGCGAATCGCTCCGGCCTCAGTTATAGAGACGCCCCTAATGGACGGTCCCTAATGGACAGTGTGAGAAAATCGCCCGTCGCAGCCCTTTCCGCTGAGCGAAATAACAAAATGTAATCAATGAGCGGAAGATAATTGGTTTGAGGGCTTGAAATGAGACGTTTAAGTGTGCAATGAAGACGAAGTTGCCTTCGTATTAAGCTGCAGTGAACGAGACTGAAAGCCAAAAAAATAAAAACACTGATTGGCTCAAATTTCCCGATTTTCCATAAACTTCGATTTTTTATTTTTTTTTTGAAGCCCCAACAAATGAATTGAAGTTAAGTAAAGCTAAAGCCACGTTTATGTGCCGTGAACGTGAATTCCTTTGACTCATTACAATGCATCGCTTCTTTGTTGCGAGGTTCGTTAAAAGACAAAAAAGTCTCTTTATTAAATCGTAGCACAGACGTTTCCCCTGAATCAAACTTCAGGAAAAGAGAGAGAGAGAGAGAGAGAGAGAGAGAGAGAGAGAGAGAGAGGGGATCAGGTTTTGTGATTAGAGCGCTGTAAAATCATCTCCGCTCTGCTGCTGTACTGCAAAGCAGAAGTTGTTTATCCATGCGACGTCGCTCAAACGCCGCACAAATATCTCTCAGATGTCGAACTCGGAGTCACCGAACGAGTCGGAGAATAAAAAACGTTTCCTGAGCTGCTTTTTCTCGTAAGGTGACTTCCCTCGAAAGCTTTTTCCGTCGCTCCTGCACACTCTTAATCTCAGAAAGGCTGGAGCTTCATGCCTTCAAAAAGAAGCAGCCGGAAAGAGAAAAAAATAATCAAGACGACGTGACGGAACGGGTGTCACGCTCGAGCTTTTACGCTTTCCAATCAGAAGCCGATGACACCGAGCCGTCTCATTTCTCAGACCGGGAGTCTGGTGAAAGCAGCAGGTGTGCGACACGGAGATGGAGAAATGTGTAACGTAACACACAGAAACTGGTGAAATACATGATACGGAGAAATCGCATGTTTATAAGCAGCATGTTATAATAACGGAATACAGTTTAGCGTTTCAATTTATTGGTACTTTTAACAACAGGCACAAGCAGTGGTGTAAAGTATTTGAGTGAATGTACTTCATTACTGTACTAAAGTCTGTTTTTTGGGCTACTTTCACATTTTCTGAGTATCAAAAATCGAAGCAACTTTTTCTCTCCACTACATTTATGATTCGACAGATTGACGATAAGTGTTACAAATTACATTCCGCACCTCGTTAACACTCCCCAAACCCGCATCTGCTGCCTGTGAGCGACTTTTTAATCACCTCTGGCCTCATTTACAGTCCACAAACTTTCAGAACCAGCTTTTGATTAAGTAGAATAGAAATACTGCCCCCTCTGGGAGGTGCATCAAATTACAATCAGCTCTGAATATTTGCTTTTACTTTCATTTCATTCGTCCAAATGATTTGATTTGAATCCTAATGTCTCTTCTACTTTAAGACATGCGACTGTAAAGTTTATTTGTTCATTGCAGATGCCTTTTTGAAAGATTGCTTTAGTCCTTTGTCTATTTTTTTGACTGAGCTTTCATTCTGGCGTGTTGAAGAGGCCGTTGTGTCGATGGTTAACGCACAATTGTACAATTGAAACTAAATTTTAGGACATAAAACCTCACAAATCAAATGTTTTTGGCTTCTCACTAACATGCATCTCGGTGTTGAGGACGAGTGCGTCTTTGAACCTACGTTCAATACGAGACAAATACTCAAGTACTGTTTAAATCAGATACACAAAGACTTTAACTCGATGACGTTTAACTCGTAATGGAGCAAGGTTTTTTTTTTTTCACTCGAGAAGAATTTCTGGGGTTTATTTTTACACTTCTGGCAACAAATGTGTCCCTATGAGATTTGCAGTGTTTTGGTGAAATTGTGAGTGAATACTGTCAGATTTACAACGTTGGTAAAAGTCAGACAGAGTGAAGTGTGTATTCTCTATACAAGGTGAAGCTTCACAGCGAGGTGAAGGTGTGAAAGGATGACTTTTGAGAAGTCGTGTTTTATATCTATGTCTGTACATGTTTCAGTATTTGATTATATTGTATATTCTATTTCTACTATTATTCTATTTCTTTCCTTTTTTTATTTCTGCAAGTTCTTTTCATTCTATTGTATTCTTTCTATTTTTATTTTATTGTCGCATCACGGACGAGTCGATAAAAGCCTTTCTCTGCATGCCGCACCGCGTGCACTTGTGTTCGTGAATTTAGATTGGGGTTTTTTTGTTGTTGTTTTTTTCTATCAGAAAAACAAGTCAACAGCTCAACTCTAATCGTTCCTGTCATACCTTAAAAATATTTTTTTTCCTTATGAAAGGTTATGTCAGATATTTGATCTTGCTGTGACCTTGAACCTGTTTGGATCAAATGCAAAATCGAAGCAATTCCTGTGCTGGTTCAGTGATAAAAAAAAAAAAAAGAGAAAATTTGGCATCAAAAGCCTACATACGTTCAACCTCTTCTGCAAAATATCATGCTAAAAACCTGCTGGATGGACAATTGTTTCATTGTACACTTGAGACATAAACTATACAGACAAAAGTTTGTGGACACCGGAGTATAAGATCGGAATGTGCTTTCTGAACATCAAACCCCACAGTCGCTGTGTCTACTAGCCTTCACTCTTCTGGGAAGATGTTCCACTTGATTTTGTGCAAATGTACTAATATCCACAAGGGTGGTAGTAAAGTCAGGTAGTGATGTAGGTGAGAAGGTGAGGAGGTTCCTGGGGTGCAGTCAGTGTTCACGTTCATCCCAAAGGTGTTCAATTGGTTTGGAGCTCTATAGCAGGAAATTTCAAACCATGTAAATGAGATCTTAATGGTGCTGGCTTTGTGCACAGGGCTATTGTCATGCTGGAACAGGTTTGGGTTTTCTAGTGAAGGTAAAATTTCTACCGCATGCTACAGCATCCATGGACGTCCTGTAGAATTGTGTGCCTTCAAATTTGTGGTAACATTTTGGGAAGGAACCACATATGATTTAAAAAAGACAGGTGTCCCAATACTTTTGTCCATATAGTGTGTATACAGAATGAATATATATACTCTATATTTCGGACTATAAGCCGCTACTTTTTTCCCCACGTTTTGAATCCCGCGGCTTAAACAACGAAGCGGCTAATTTATGAATTTTTCCTGGGTTTTTCCCGGTTTCACAAACTTCAAGCCAAAAAACTGAACCCCATAACATTAGACCAATGAAATTTCCGAACGGAAATGAAAAAACGCACCTCACCTGTGTTCTGAGCTGCACGGCATCGGGAGAAAAAACGTTTTTTTTAAACGCACGACGATGCCAAAAGATAAACTCCCGAGAGAAATAGTTGTGAAAGGAAGGAGGAAGACAGTGAACAATGACTTTCTTGGTCGGCTACTGTTTAGATACAAGCCGTTGTAACGCGTTGAGTCAGGGTGAAGGGATAGCTCGCTAACTCCAGTTGCAACAGAAATCATATAAGCACAGACAGGTTTCCAAAACTCGTGCTTTTTTATTTATCTTGGCAACAGCGTTAAGGGTTAGTCAAAGAAACTTAGAAATGAGCATCAGAAAATAATAAGGACATATTCCTCTGTCTTACACACATGCAGTAATACCGGTAATATGCAGTGGCATGCTATTCCCAAAATACCGCTATGCTCCTAAAGGAAGCGCAACATATTTCACCCGTTACACCGTGTAACAGACACTGTCTTTCGTTAAAGCCTGTGTAAAGTTCATTAGTTTCAGTGTAGACAGGTGCGGCTTATTTATGTTCAAAATAAAAATATTTGTAAAATTCAGTGGGTGCGGCTTATAGTCCGGAAATTACGGTAGATATACGTGGAGCAAATCAGTACTTCATTTATCTTAATAGAATGATTAGTTCTATTTGCCTGAATTATCCTGATTAGTTTGTTTTATTTATTAATATATTTCCTTATGTTTAATGTTCTATTAATTAACGCCGTTAACATGAGTGTTCATTTTGGGTTTCACAGAAGTTGTATTCAATTTGTGGCTGTAATTGATATAAATAAAGCTATTTAAACTTTATAGTGCATATATAAATTAGCAAAACCTCTATTTTACAGTGTGAATCCCATCAGTCGAGGTTTATATTACCACGTCTCCTTATATGTAAATTTTCATAATCTCAGCAGCTCCCGTAGGATATGGACAGGATTTTCATGAATACCAAATATCTTGCGTAAAAATGCCCTCATGACCGATTTATGAATACATTCGTTGAAATCCAGCTCGAGAAAACCAGGCCCGGTGTCAGGCTTTTCTATTCAGGTCTATTAAACTGAAAATGAACAGACAGTGTGGATTAATTGTTGAATGTAATGTCATTCCGCAATTTTAAAATAACCTTGTGTGGAAATGGGGTTGAAAGGGTTAATCTGACAAAAAAAAAAAAAAATCATTTCGATTTAAATATAGGATCAGAAAATGAACTTGAAACGAACACCGCTGCAAAAATGATGGCGATAATGAAACAAGCTAATAGCTAATGAGCCGGGCACATCTGTACTGATGCTGCCTGAAAGCTCATGCTGTTAAATTATAATTGTTCGGTAGAACAGGAGGCCTCGCTCGAGAAGAAAGATTAAACCCAGGAAGAAAGAGAGAGAGAAAGAGAGAGAGAGAGAGAGACACACGGAGAAAGAAAATTGAAGGAGAGAATTGTCTGCTAGCATAAGCAAGATGAATTTAGCAAATGTTCATTAGCAATAAAAAAAACAAAAAAAAAAACAGGAGTGATTAACATTTATAGAAAAGAAAAAGAAAAAAGACTCATTAATGAACGCTTTTGTCCTTAAGAAATCATTGTTTGTTTTTTTTTCCTGGAAAACATCTGTAGAACGCTGAAATATCAATATTAGCATTTTACCTCCACCGACTCTAACTACACATCACGTCATGTCACGTCTGAACTGCAGCCTCCACACATCACGACCAGACTGCTTTATAACGAATAAAATCTGTGGAAGCCAAGTTCCACTGGGACTCTAAATAAGCCTGTATGAAATGGAAGCCTTCCAAAAGGTAAAGCACTGTTAGATGATGCGTAGAAATATATACTATGTGTGTGTGTGTGTGTGTGTGTGTGTGTGTGTGTGTGTGTGGGTGGGTGTTCCTTAGAGCAGCCTCACACTTTACTGTGTGAAAATGAGTTTACAGGACACTGACTGTTTCAGCTTCAACCTGGAGATGCCTTCAGCCAGGGTTGCAAAGGGGTGGAACAATTTTTCAGTAAATTTCCAGAAACTTTCCATGGGAACTTATGGATTTTGGAAATATTTCAAGTTACTGGGAATTTCTGTGAAGTAATTAGAAATTTGTTGTAATTGATATAAACTGCATCATGTAGAAACGTTTTGTTTGGTCATAATTTCACGTGAACACAAACCAATACCTTATTTAAAAAAAAAAAAAATTATTGACTTAATTGTGAGTAGAACAATTATAGATACTTCTACATATATATTTCATACACTGATATGTATTTTTGATCGAATAAATGCAGGCTTGATGAGCAGACTTCTTTCAAAAATATTAAAAATAGAAACGTGACCAGTCCTGTACTTCTGTATGAGAACAGAAAACGGGCTCGCAGGAGCTCGAAGAAAGAACATCACAGCTTGAGCTGAACGATCGATGGTCTAGCGCTAGCTTACATTTACACTCAATTGTATGTAATATTTATGGAATTTACGTGAATACTCGCCAAGATGGACATTTTTTTGACATCGATTTGTGTGCAGGATTGTAAAAATGATGTCTGATGCACAGTGCGTGGAGGGGGACGTGGCCTCAGCAACCCTGTGTAAATCTGGTTGTTTCAAACAAAAAATTATCCTGCAAAACGTTGTTCCAATTACATTTAAGTTCCCTGTTATAGGCCAAACTGCAGTTTTGTACATTCCCAGTTTATGTCCATTAATTCCAGTGGAAAGTCTCAAAGATTCTCAGAATTTTGCAACGCTACAAGCGGCAGACTCGAACTCGCGTCCATTCGCGTCACATCTGAGCCGTCGCCCTGCGAAGACGACGCTAAGCCCACACGGCGAAAATTGGTAAAACGGATAATGGTTAACATCGAGCATTAACAGGGTTTCATTTCATATTCATGGACGCACTATGCACGAGTGTAATGGATGCTTTTTCCGCTGGCCGCTAATGCATTTAAATGCTGCATTCATCCTTGGAGAATAGCTTCTTCCTAATAACAGCTGAGGACTTCATATTACCCTGTCAAACACACACACACACACACACACACACACACACACACAGCTATTAAATTATCCTTCGCCTTAAACCATTGGCCAGAGGGTGAAAGAGAAGAACGGGGGGTCATCTGCCAAGTGGCAATTTCTCTATCTGATTGATTATCAGTGTAATGGCTGATAAAAAGCGTAGATGCAGCGTGAATGGCACACGGGGACAAGGCAGGAGCGCCGACTACTTAGTGGACGTTGTAAAGATAATGAGCACCTTGTTATTTGTAGACGATGAAAAGCAGAAATTAGAGTCGCTCGCCTGTGCCCAAGCAGTCTCCCTTCCTTCGCTGACGGAAGGGGAAAAAAAACCAAAAAAAAAACCATGGTTGCACAGATAGTTCGAAGACGCTCGTGAGACAACAGCAATCCAATTTCCATATGAACAATTACCCCAGTGTCGGGCCTGGCACTTCATTTATTTCAATTTGACTGAGTGAGGCGGCGGAGAAAGAGAGAGAGAGAGAGAGAGAGAGAGAGAGAGAGAGAGAGACGGAGAGCCGTGGCTCACCAAGACAACGGAGCCAGCATTGAGCCAGCTGCTACCCATGCACACTTCCCCTAGAGGGGCCACTCGTGCAAGCACACGAGTGGCTACAAAGGATAAATGCACGAGCGTCTCGGCTGCATCCTTCCTCCTTCACAGTGTACAAACATGGGCGAGTGTGCTTCCCGAGGCGAGGGGTGTAATGATGTGTGGGTGCTCAGGGATGCATGTAGATCCATCACCACTTTGTCAGGGCACTACTGTGTGTGTGTGTGTGTGTGTGTGTGTGTGTTTGATGCCAGACCAATCATTTTTCTACCTAGACATTCTATCTCATGGCAGAGTATATTCATTACCGCCAAATTTGCTAGCCTGTGTATAGCTGCACCGATCTCGTTTCACATTCGCACCCCTCCGGAACAGCTGCGAAGTGAAGCAGAACACACACGCGTGTAGAAAATCCCGAACTGTGCGTGCTTAATCCGAGCACGCTGATCCTCTGCATTCTAGATGAGCATGCTCTTGACAGGTGCTCGGTGTTATTTTTGGTTGCGTGTGTGTGTGTGTGTGTGTGTGTGTGTGTGTGTATGGGGGGCATGTGCAATCTAGAGCTACATCTGGCCCAGGAAAAGGCTAATTAAACACCCAGACCACACAGGATGCAAAAGAAAAGTCTCCCCTTCCCAGCTTCCAAACATCTCCTTAACACTTCCTCACGCTCTCCATACAATTAAGAAGTCATGGAAGAAATCTATTACACACTTTACTGGCTTTAATGATTGCACTCGGTGCCTACGAGAACCAATGAGGCGTGCAGCGAGCGGTAATACAGTACCGTTTTACTGCTTTGTCACCACAGATTCAAGGGGAATACTGATCCACTTCTGATGAAACATCGCTTTCAAAAGCCTGCACTTATCTCCAGCCTCGCCGGTCCTGCCTTCCAGGGGCTGAGAACAATACTTACGCGAGCGCTTTGCTGCTTAAAAGGCTGACGATCACAATCTTTTTAATGTCTTTGCTGACTGACAAAAAGCAAAGGCTTATGTCCCCCTCTCCAAATTAAAAACAATCGCATCTTTATTTGGGCGCATAAAAGGAGGCGAGGAGGTCACCGAGTGGTTCTTTTGTTGCGTTCGGTTTTAAATATTCATACCCGCGAGGATTCATTCATTTCAGCACATCGGAACAAAATAAAAAAAACAAAAAAAAACAAATGAACACCACACGTGGTATAGGGATGTCAATTCGTTTCCACGAAGGCCCGGTGTGGGCATGGGGTGGCAACGGGGTGGTATGAGCATTATGAGGGGTGGCAACACTGAAGCAAGCATCCTTGCATGGTTCTTATGGATTCAAGGAATGACTTACATATTCATAATGAATAATATTTATACTTGTTGTATACACGTTTTTATATCGGTCTATAACAAATTAAATAAAGACTGACGTGTGATGGACACATCGGAAGTTAAATATATCTTACCATCTCATTTCATTTAAGCCTGTAAACCTGAACCTGATATCTGGATTAAAAAGGCATAAATGAAAAGAGATGGTAAGATATATTTAACGACTGTTACAGGACTTCTGCACAAACCTGTAGTGGGGTGGAAGATGGGATGGCAATGCTTTTTTTTTTCCTCAAGGTGGCAGTTGCCATCTCGTGCCACCCTAATAAATCCACCCCTGGGTGCGGGTCCAGATTTCCGTTCCAACCAAGTCACACCATGTTCCACCTGTTTAGATCTTCATTTTCAATGGACAATCAGGTGTAGTTGGAATGAAAACCTGCACTCACACCGGCCCTTTTTTGGAAAAGACTGGACACGCCTGCACTTAGCAGACAAACAGACAACAGGATTAGCGTCTCAAGAGACATGACTGCGTGTCTCATCTCATACTGCCTACATTAGCCTCACTTCAGCTTCTCTGTCATTTCCTCGGGATGTACATGGATGTGCATGGAACTGGGAACGGCGAACGAAGGCGTAAAACCCGCGGATCCCTACAGAAGACTTTAAGCACAGTCTGGTGATAAGACGCTCAACCGGTGGAAACGTTTCAAAGATGGCCGTCAGTGACGATCCCGGTCGAAGTGAAGCTGGTTGTGTTCAGATGGTTCAGGCATACTGACAAAATCTTTTTATGCGAATCTTTCTAGGCGTCAGTTAAACGCTGGGATAAGTGTATACATGTAGCAGGGGAGGACGTCGAAAAATCAAATTTGTTCTCACACTCAAAAGTTCCGATTTGACTTGAACGCCCCTCGTATAACAGGTACTCATACGAGGGCGAACAATCCTAATTACTCAGCTTGTTGCGTTCATCAAGTACAAGTCATTAAGTACAAGTCTGCCCTTAGACTAAACAGTGTGCTGCCTTGGGCACACCACTCAACAGATACCACTGGAGAAATGCACGTTGAGTGGACAAGCATGAGTACCTGCTAGCCAGTACCTGCTAGAACACACACTCACACACACGTACACACACAGCTTTTGGGTGATAAAAATTTCATCAAGACCGAATTCCCTTCTACGGAAAACACGCCTGCAACAACACACTTAGCATTTCTGTCTGATTCCGAAAGGCGATCGCATTTAGAAGTGGGTTGGGATTAAGCCACATGTCTGTCTTGCCACATCTATCACGCTTCAGTGTGTCCAGCGGCCCCAGAGTCCCTGAGCTAGCAGCCGTTTGTGTAATGGCTAAACAAACACCATTATCCGGGCGTGATGGAGCCAGAGGAGCAGCTCCGACGCCGGCGCTTGGCTAATTCCTGCAGCCCCCGTCTACGCTAATGAGGGCTTTATCCTGCTGAGAAAGAAAGACGTACAGAGAAAGGGTGAAGGAGAAACGGGAGAAAAGCAAAGCAACAGTGTCTCTGGAACACACACACACACACACACACACACACACACACACACACACACACACCTCTCTACAGTCTGTTAAAAGAAACTGAAAACTAATGAGGCAAGCAAAAACATTGTTGTCTGGCTAAGATATTTGCCCAGTGTGGCAGGTGGTTCATTCGAAGCAACACGTTTTCAGGTACACTTATCCTCCCTCTCCCTCTCTCTCTCTCTCTCTCTTTTCCTCTCTCTTTCTCATTACGGCAGTGTACTGAGGAGAGACACTCATTGAAAGAGGACTAGCGGGTGATTAGGTCCACTGAGACAGCGCTGACCTTTTTCCCCCAAGATCAACATGCACACGTCTGCTATTTTTTATGTCGCTAGCAGAAGCCGGCCCGTCGTTTGAAAGCCACCCTCCATGAAATGTCACGGTTGTAAATGAGCAGAAAGTCATCAGGCATTCTGCAGAGGCCCGCGACTGTCCCCGGTCTGCACCGCGAACCGTCAGCTGGAGGCTAATTTCCCCTGCCCTCAGCACTTTTCCGCTCACGGACCAGCGCTCGGCGCTAACAAAAGCGCCTTCCCCGCGACAAAGGGGTCAGCCTCGGAGAAGTTTGTCGCGCTTCTGCAACATCAGTGATATCGCGGCGTTTCTCTTATGCTGCAATCATCGCCGTTCGTTTAGGCCAGCAATTTGTAGGAGCGCATTTATCTTCGCAGCACCTGCTCCACGCTTCTTTTCTGCTGCAAAGCAGGAATTAACGCTGCGGCCACATGGGCCAGGGTGATAATCTATTCACTAAAAATGCTTCATGATCCAAAATTTCACAAATCATACAAGACACAAGTAGAATTCGGAGTGATGTTTGGTGCCTGATTGTTTTTTTTGTTTTTTTTTTCTGCAAGGTTTCTACTTTACACATTGCACTTCCTATCTTTATTTGCAGTTCGTCTTCCTCTCCTGTCCTGTCCCTCAGCAGCCCAGAGGACAGATGCAGGTGTCGGACATGCAGACAGGGAGATTAATTAAGTTTGAAAGCTGCAAGGTTGATCACGGAGCGGTCACTCAAGCCGACACGTCTCTGGAAGGTAAACCAGGTAGCTGCTTCTACACATTGTTACTAAGATCTCCGATTCGCTAGATGTTTTATTGTATTTTTATTTTTTTATTGAAGACAGAGACGCCAGGCTTCGTGCTGCTGTTGGTGTCACGGTCATGCACAAGCTGTAATCCGTGGGCCGTGGTGTTAGCAAAACATTGAAAGCTGCGAGGCGTTTTCTATCACCTCAGGACATCTACTTGTCTGGTTGGACTCAGGGCTTAGACCATTATCAGCAGCTCTTATTAGCCACCTGGATTGCATGGCATATGGCAAAGTGACAGCCAGAGAGCGAGGGGGGAAATTAGCCTTCCGATAAAATCACAAACTACATTTGTCCGGCACCAGATTCAGGTGGCCTTCAGGTGGCGAATATCAGAACATATATTATGCGTTTGTGCGTGTACACGCCGTGGCTGCGCTTTCATGCCTTGTGTACAAGGTGACATTTTGTCATGGCTTAGACAGGCATGGATGACATCAAAGCCAGGCTTTTGTTGGCATGATTTCGCCAGCATCTCTCGCCCACTGCTATTCCGCACAGCCCGGCTCAGATAGCGGAACAGGCTGCCAGTCCCTCTCTCATTCCAAATCTTTATCTCGGCAGCCTTCTGTTGATAATTACACCGGCTCCCGGCAGACTCGGCTGTGCTGCGGGACGCGCATCGGCCCCCGATTTAACACTTGCACCATCAGCGCCGAGATCCAAGGTCAGACTCTGTCCAATTCCATTTTCGGGCTCCATTGCATTGCTGCTTTAGAAACCAGCAGGTGCTGTACCCGATGCAATACCGGCTTTATATGCACAAGTGCACACACACAACCCACATGTGCGCTTGCGATTCGAGACAGCAGGCCCGAATGTAAATTGCTGATTCAATCCTGAATCAATCCCACGACTTGGAATTCTCCTTGGAAATGAGTCTCTCTGCATCTTGGTCTGTTCATCTGACATCCATCTTAGTGACCCACCGAGATGCCTAAATAAGGAGAGACCCAAATACCTGAAACTGATGGACAAGATGACGTGGTATTCGCTAATACACACAAGATCATACTGCAGATCGTATTTGTGTGGCAGTTCTGCCAAAACTGTTGAATATTTCGATGACTGATTTCTGGACAGCAGCCAGAAATAATAGAAACTCAGGTCATTAGCCTGCTAATAAATAAAATACTTTCATATCTCTACTTTAAAGAAAACAAATGGAAATGATTTTATTTAGACTGCGTTCCAACCTCGCTTTGGCTGCCTGCCTGTAAAGAGGGTTGGGAAATGAGCCAGTTGAACGAACGCAGCGGTTAATGTAGTCAATCTGCCTGGAAAAGTCTAAAACCTTCGACTTGTTTTCACACGATCTGATCAAGTTGTTAAATCTTTACGTGACGTGCCAATACCGATAAACTAATTCGGTTTATAATCCGCTCATCAACCTCGAAGTCCGTGAAGCTTTTCAGTTACCATCTCTTCTTCCTGGCATCTCGAACCGTTTCACCCTGACCTCTCTGCTCTCTTGTTTTTGATGTTTTTTGTTTTTTTTCACACCATTCGGAGTAAAATCTTGAGACTCCTGTGTGCGGAAAAAATCTCAGTAGATCAGCAGTTTATGAAACCAACTAGCAAAACAAACCAGTCCATCTGGTACCAGTGATCATGCCATGAATAAACTCACAGAGATCAGACCTAAAGCTCTTGGCCTGTATCTATCGCTCCAATGCACTGATCTACTGGGATTGGCCGACTGAACAACTGAACGAATGAGCAGATGGTGGTGTTCCTAATAAAGTGGACAGTGAGAATATATTAGGGACGGTAACAGTCAGAGATTCGCATCGGCATAAAAGTTAACGATGTGATGCATCGGGTTTTAACAAAGTGTGCGTTGTATACGGCTTCCAGCAGACAGAACAGGAAAAAGAACGTCTGGATTTATTTCAGCTTTTTTTCAGTTTTTGCACAATAAAAAGTGTTTTTGTGAAGGGGCCATGCGTTAGAAGTAAAAAGGCACTTTTTTTTTTAACAAATCAATTTCTTATTTGCTGTCAGAGGAAATAAAAACTGGACTTTCAGTGCCACGTTGAATTGCAGAGCGTCATATTTTTTGGAAATCAGATCTCACCGAATCGTAATGGGGAAATCGTGACATCGCATCAGTTATGGAGGAGTCCCTATCGTATATCATAGTGATGGCTGGTGTTGATATAAATGAAAAAGACAAAGTTAATCAAAAGGTTAACTATAAATTATTACATTATTATTATAATAATAAAAATACCCCCCCCACACACACACACACACACTATTTCACGCTACTTTTCCTCTGAATAATAATCATGGCCAATAGGAATAATGAAAACCTTTCGCCCAAACCCTGATCCTGTGTGATTCGCGCTTTGATTAAACAATGTCTGCTCAATATATCAATTCTTAATTTCTCCTCCGTAACCGTTTTAGGGGGAAAACGATGATAGAGTAAATAATCCTCCGGGTTCATTACACCCGTGACTGAGTGCGTAATGCGACTGATGATGTATCACAGAAACAGGATTTTTAAAATGATAGCCCGTTATGAGCTCACGTGAAGGAGGGCGTGTCCCTCTGTGTAATCACCTGGGAAGACGGGCTCTGATTGGCTGCAGGAAGCACCGGCGCTGGGCGCGCAGACTTAACCTTCATATTATTGGGTTATGCGTTTTTGATTAGCTGCTGTTGCTGTTACACGGAGTTGAGAACAATAATCTTGAGAACAATAATCCTCTGAAGAATGCAAATTAGATGATGTACCAAAAAAAAAACACAAAAAAAAAACAAGCTCATTTAGATTTTTTTTAATATAAAGTCAGCGATACGAGCCGCTCGCTGTGGTAGATTTGATTATTAATGATGTGTTAAGGTGTTATTAAGGTGGTACGAGCGAGGTCAGAGCTCAGTGGTTAAGGCTTTGGGTTACTGATCGGACGGTTGGGAGTAAAAACCCCGGTATCAACAAGCTGCCACTGTTGGGCCCTTGAGCAAGGCCCTTAACCCTCTGTGCTCTAGGGATGCTGTATCATGGCTGACCCTGCGCTCTGACCCCGGCATTTTCTGCCAACATCTTAACCAAAGCGGTGATTGGGAACGGGTAGCTCAGTGGTTAAGATGTTGGACTTCAGCTCAGAAGGTCGTGAGTTCAAATCCCACCACCTCTAAGCCGCCATTGCGGGGCCCTTGAGCAAGACACCTAACCCTCGACTGCTCAGCGGTAAGAACGAGAGAGTCGCGCCGGATAAGGGCGTGTTTTAACCGAGGGGTGGGGCTCAGGTGATCCAATCACATCAATCATCAGTAAGCCTGCACACCTTGAAGCCAAACCTCAGACTCCAGCATCAACACTTCACCCGAACCCCCGGCGCTGCGAGATCTACAAACGAGCGCCTACGCTAATGTAATTTCACCTGGCCGATTAATACACAAAGCCGTCTTTACCCCGTCATCAATTGCTACACGCTAGATGTTTTTACAAGATGGATGTGTTTCCTATCAGGCAGTAATTGCTGCTAGATCCCAGAGAGAGAGAGAGAGAGCGTCTCCTTGCCAGAGCTTAACTAGTAAAGCCGAGAAATCGTTTAGCAACTGCTGTAGGTGTTTTTTTGCATTCCGGACGAGCGTATATATACGATGGGGCTCTACTGAGAGTTGAACTGTATAGTGATTGTAGTGGGACTTGTTTCGGAGTGAAATCCGCATGAACAGCGTCCAATTAACTGTAGGAATATCCAAGGGAAAGTTTGTACTGAGAAGACAGTTGCAAGACAGAGATGCAGAGAGAGAGAAGCACGTGGACACATTTTGCACATCGCTGACACCATTCCGATGTCCTGTCTTTCAGCTGAGCCAACTGAGATGTTCAGCCTGTAATTGGAGTAATAAAGAGATTTCTTGTCTCAGGACGGATTTATTTAAGGCTCAATCCAGGGAGCTGGGAGGGATTCAACAGAAGCGCCGTGCTGTAAATAAGCGGCGAGGGCGTGTCTCGGGGAGGAACTTTTAACGAAAAAAAGGAGAGCAGGATGCTTCAGCAGGGGTTTTAGCGTTACCCGTCAGGGGAAACGGCGCTGAAACGGAGCTAACTCGGATAAACGTTCGGCTTCCGGAGATCAGACTTGTGTTTTGTTCTCTGCGTCTATGCAATATGTAGCATGATGGAGGATCTTTACAGGTGGTTAATTCCCAAATTGCTGAAGCTAAATACACGGCTTTCATGGGCTATGCCATATCATTTTAATTATCACTTTTGAGCCTAATTAGTTCTATCCGTATAACCCGAGGCAAACGCAGCCAATTAGAGCAGAATCAAAGCTCGAACACCCACACGGCGCAGGGGTTATACTGAACGCGTGTACATAATAACAAGCAACAACTAGGCTAAGGATTACAAGTAGGAATCATCTTCATCATCATCATCATCATCATCATCGTCGTACAAGATAATATAATAATCAGAAAATTGTGTGTGTTTGATTATAGGTTTTATGATGGAGGCTGCAACACCGATCACAAGATGCCTTCAGCTTTTCAGGGCACAGAAGAAGTGTGAGGATCACCAGACAGTTATAGGCTAACTATCAATTCATCAACTTGACCAGTGTCTACACACAGACACACACACAGACACACACACACACACACACACACACACACACAAGGGATGATCGGATTCACCGGTGCATAAAAGTTAACGATGTGATGCATCGATTTAAAAAAGTGTGCATCGAAATACACGTTGGCGTTTGTATCGCGATACGTCGTTTTTAACACGTTTGCTAACCGCCATTTCTAACCAATATTTATGTAGACCGATTTCTTGTCGCTTAACCGTTTCTCGGGCGAGTTCTCTCAGCACCGCCGCTGCTACGTGAACATGACGCATCACGACGCTACGGAGACCGAGGCGTGTCCCGAGATTCGCGTAGAATACAGATTAACATGGCAGAGGTAGAGCTGTAACTTCCTGCAGACGCAACAGGAAAAGAACGTCTGGTTTTATTTTTTGTGCACTACAGGCGTGTTTATGAAAGGCGCCATGCGGAAGTCAGAAGGCAGTTAAGTAAATTGATGATTTGCTGTCTGTCGGAACCAAAGAAATCAAAGTGAACTCAGTACCATACTGAATTGCAGATCATATTCCCCCCCCCCATTGGAATCGAAATCGGATCATACTGCATCGTTATAGGGGTGAATTGTATCGCGCAAGCATCTGTAGCTACTTCAGTTAAGGAGATGCACATCCCCGGTACACACACACACACACAGACACACACACACACACTGCATACCTGCTAAAGCGAACGAACAAACCTGGCACACAAAAACCTCCCAATTAAAGGATGAAAAATGATGCAGACGCGGACGCGGTTCGATCTCCAATAACCCGGCGATCTCGTGACCTGCATCTCTGCGTCGTCTCTTTACGGTCTATGAGCTCCTCAGAAGCTCGCGCGCTGTCATCCGAAAGCCAACAAAAATAATAACCTGGATATAGCCGCTATATAAATACGCCATTGTACGGCTTCTCGTGTCCCGTGAAAAAAAACTTCCTCTTATTGATCAGTGGGCTCAGAAAAAATCCAGCACCATTCATCTTTTGGATATTTTTTTAAAAACAATAGATTTTTTTAGCATAATCCTGAAGTTCTATCAATTATATTTGTTTACTGAAACCGCTAAAATACGCTTTTGTTTTTCCGTCGAAGAAAAGGCGTCCATAGGTCGCAATAAAAAGGGGCGTTTTTTTTTTTTTCTCAACGTGCAGCCAGGTCACTGTCTTAACAGAGGATTGTGTCTTGGCTGCTGTGATACCATTTGTAAAGCAATTTTCTCACTGATGAGAGCATCTGCGCAGTGACCGCATGGCTAGCAAGCGCTTACCTGAATCACAAGCAGCTCTTTAAGTGCCGGGTTAAAAGACAGAAGTCTCCAACCAGGATGTGCTCGTCGGCTGCGTCTGTCCCGTGGACTTACAAATTCATTTCAGATTAGTTAAAGGAACCGCGGTTCCTCCACTAATTCTCTCCAGAGGTGAGGGAGAGGTGTGTGTGTGTGTGTGTGTTACAATGAATTTCATAGCTTGGAGGAAGTGTGTTTATTTCATCTCAGAGAAGCTCACAGGCGCAGCAGTACAACGGGGGATTCCACTCGAAGCAGTATTCAAATCGAGATCCCTTCACGCACAGCTGCTGCGAGCGGCCTCTTCTCCTGAGATCCTTCACGACAGGAACGTCGGATTCCGAGCTGCCATTCATAATTCACCCGTGCAAAGCTGCTTCCCACACACGCCCCGAGTTATGGAGGTGGAACAATTCCGGAGAGGGAACGGGGAAAGAGAAAGCAGCACTGGGATCCTCTGAGTGTGGAAACTTTACACTGTTCCTCTACTCGACTTCCCATCGAGAGCCAACTGGAATCTCCCTGGGAACAAGAACAACTGACACAGCAGGGAGGTGGTGATGGGGGAAAACTTGGCGAGGAAAGACGAGATGAGATGGGTGGAGAATAGAAGGAAAAGCAGGATTCATCGGAATGCCTCTACGCAAACGGGCTAAACTGTTAATCATTTCGGAAGCTTAGAGAAATAAGGGGCAAAATGTGCCAGGGAGAGAAACTCCTCGCTGACAAATGGTTCTCGAGTGCACTCTGATTACAGGGGGATTAAGAGCGAAGAAATAATTCCACTCACACATTTTCATGAGTCCCGAGAATGAATTAAAAAACTGGACTTTCACTGCCATTTTTACAAATGTTTTTTTTTTTTTTATGCTAATACACGGTTCGAAATGGATTTGTGGTCATGTGACAGGCAGGAGATGAAAATGTGTCAGTCAGGAGGAGAAAAAGAGAAAGGAAGGATTCAGCAAAGATAATCTGCACCCATGAATAATGCTGATTAAACAGCAACCAGAGCTTAGAGAGAGAGAGGAGGGGGGGGACAAACAGATAGAGAGGGGAAATGGACAGAAAAGAAAAGAAGGGGAACGAGGGAGAGAGAGACAAACAGAGAGAAAGAGAAAAAGAGAGGGAGAGAGGAAAAGAAAGAGACAGATAATGTGGGGACAAACAAAGAGAGAGAGAGAGAGAGAGAGAGAGAGAGAGAGAGAGAATGTGAAAAGGGGAAAGAGAGAGGGAAAGAAACAGACAGAGAGAATGAAAGAATGAGGAAGAGAAGAGCAGAGAAGGAGGGAGAGAGAAAGAGAGAAAATAGCATTTTAGCAAGTAAAACTATCTGGAACGAGTTCTATTATTAGATTTTACTTAATCAAATTTAAAAAATCATTAAATTTATTACTTTTTTGTTAATAATTTCCACTTTTATTATTAGATTACAGGGCGATTGTGTACTTTTCTCTTCTGTTCTTTTTCTGTTCTATTCTATTTACTGGACTGAAACATCAGTCCAGTCCAGCTCAGTCCAACTCGGTCCAGTCCAGCTCAGTTCAGTCCAGCTCAGCTCAGTCCAACTTATTCCAGCTCAGTCCAGTCCAGCTCAGTAGAACTTATTCCAGTTTAGTCCAGTCCAGCACAGTCCAACTCGGTCCAGTCCAGCTCAGTCCATTTCGGTCCAGTCCAGCTTAGTTCAGTCGAACTCAATCCAGCTCAGTCTAACTCGGTTCAGTCCAGCTCAGTACAGTTCAGCTCAGTCAAACTTGTTCCAGCTCAGTCCAGTCCAGCACAGTCCATCTCAGTCCAGTCCTGCCCAGAGCAGTCCAGTTCAGTTCAGCTCACCCCAGTGAAGTCCAGTCCTGTCCAGCTCAGTCCAGTTCAGTCCAGCTCTGCAGCTAGATTTACTCACTAAGTGTGAATAATGTGGACACCAGAGAACAGTCATAAACTTTCATAAAGACTCTGTCAGGATCAACAGTCTATTTCTGACAGCGTATCATGCTTTATATAAACCTTGTGTGCTTCGTCTTCAAAAGTGAAAGATGAAAAGAATTTCTTTGTGGTTTGCTGAAATCAGAAGTTAGCTTTCGATTTAGACTTGAGTGTAGAAAATGTTAACAATTTGCTGTTCTATACACTGCTGAGCAAAAAAACCCATAATACTAAACTTTAATTGTCTTAACACAAAAAAAGCATCAGTCAGGAAACTGACAAGGAATAAACAAATAGATGATGTGAGTTAGTAGGGGCTTGTTTTTCTCGGAGTTCTGTGAGTCTGTAAAGGGGAATTTTGTGAACCCACACATGATAAAGTTTTACACTTTGTGTAGAATAAGAGAATAGACGTGAACCACAGGAGAGCCTCAGGAATGCATCTGTTTCACTTACTGGTGAGATCATTAAAGCCATTGTAAGGCTTGGAACCCCTAATAAAGCCCCCTTCTTCATTATTTACTTGGTCCTTTATCCTTTGTTCATCTCTGCATCACGAGAAACCTAAGTTCTATAATCATCATGAAAAAGAACCAACAGACACGATGGTTTGATCCCTAATCCTTTGTAACGTTCGACTCTCCGGCAATCAAAGTGTAATCTAGGACGAGCAGAAAAGCTCTGATCCAATCACAGCTGAGGCATGAACACTAATATCACCTTTCTCTTTCCCTCTCTCCGCTCTGCTGCTGGGGTTGTTTTCCGAAAGCACGCTTAGCCGCTTAGATCCGTATTAGTGGAGGAGAATTTCTGTTGACACAAATGCTAACGCAGCGTCATTAACAAAGGCACGGAGATTAACGTTCATAAATAAAGACACAGTCTGTCTCTTTCCTCACACATGAGCAGGATAATAACATTACAGTAACACCAACATATCTGCAGATCTATAGCTCAGGGGAATGAACTTCTGGTTTCCTCCCTGCTCCTAACCACAGCCTCTTCATTATTCGCATCCAGCAGAAGGGGTGCAACAACACGTGGCAAAAAAGGTAAAGACGTGCGTCGTGCGCCATCAACACTCGAGCGATTACGCACTGAACGCAGCTGCACTGTTTGTTGAGGTGTTAATCTGCACAACACAACAAAGTGCACACTGGTCACATGATCTGCTCTTGTGACCCATCGTGACCTGAAAGCTCTGGATTGAAATGACTAGCATGTGTTACAGTATAGCTGTAAAAAATAAAACACTCTTCAGTAGCTCTCAAATAACACCATTCGTGCAACTCTGTGCTCAAGGATATTCTGTGGGCAGTTTAGCCGACTTTGGAGCTCTATTTCGGAGTTCATTATTAGTACATTCACTGCATTTGGCAAATGCCTTTATCTAAAACAACTCATATTTTTTCCTCAATCATACAACTGAGCATTTATAAGGGTAAGGGGCTTGTTTAGGGGTCAGGGAGCGGCAATTCGGGGTGACTGGGATTTTAACTAACAACCTTCATATCCAAAGTCTAATGCTTTAATTATTAGGTTACCACCTCTCTATTCTTTTGATTATGAATGTATTTTTTGAAATACAGTGGTACAATTTTCTTTATTCAACACGCGTGCTTTCACATTTTTATTTTGAATCGCTGTAATTGCTAAATTGCTTTTCTATTCAGTCTGTCTGTCGATCTACCGGTGTACCTCTTAATCTCTCTATACAAAACATTTTCATGTTTAGAATTTTGTAAATAAAAGATGTTTTTTTTTCAGAATTCATTTTCTTTCAAATTTTGTTCAAAATATTCTGTGAATTTAGGATTGTAAACCCATTACTATTGTATTGGTAGCTTAGTGGTTGAGGCCACACACAGATGCCACTACTGGGCCCCTGAGCAAAGCCCTTAACCCTGTAGCTGCTCAGTTGTATGAATGAGATAAGCGGAAGTCATTTCTCTGGATCAGGGCGTCTACAAAATGCCACAAATGTAACGTAAATGAATCAAATCAAGCTAATCACCTAGAAAATGTGTTCTACTTATGTTTTTCGCAAAATTTAGCAGAGACACAGATTACGCTTGTTGTCCTATAATTTATTTGTTAAATTGTGATATAAATGAACATTGAGAAAGCTTTCAAACGATAAACGAGACCCAGTCCAGGAAAAAGCGGAAACACTAATTAACATAATATTAACTTCCACTTCAAAAATCCCAGTACGCAGGAAACTGATCTGTTTATTCCTGATAAAGCAGAAGCCCGATGTCGCGCTCTCCACCTCCACACAGACAAGAATCTCACCTGCAAAGCCGAGACTCGGCTTCATCCATCCTGAGACATGCAGCTCTGCTAACAGGACACTGACATTCGCCTCCCAGCAAAGCGAAAACACTGCCAGGCCAAGCATTTAAATGCAGCTGGCAGAACCAGGTAGCCTGTCTAACATCAGAAGTGTATGTGAGCGCATGCACTCATCTGTGAGAGCAACAAAACAAAAGGTGTGTGAGTACGAGAGGAAACGTGTGTGTACGGCGTATACAGAACGTCTACAAAGGCTCGTTTCCAACAAGGAGCTGAACTCGATCTACTTCAGACTCAAGCGACTGATGACTCCATAGGAAGAGGCACATCAATTTCCTGTCAGAATCACCCGGGGGCCTCGGCGAAGGAGGCGCGGCGGTAGATAATGCGAGACGGGCAAGTGACGGCAGCCTCTCGAATCCTGCTGCTTCTGTAAATACGAGAGTAGGGACGAGAGTGGAATTTGCTCAGGGAATTTTCAGTGTGTGTGCACCGAGGAGCCACGGATGCGCTCAGAACAAAGACCCGGGTATCATGCATTTAGAGGAGTATCGGGTCGAATTCCCTGCTGCTATGGAGTTTTCAATCTCGTATTGGTTGTCTTCACTCGCTAGGGTTCAAGGGTCAAGGTTGTTTATTTGTCACATTCATATTACATGCGTGATGTAACAGAGTGAAATGATTTTCTGACTCATCCCACAGTGCAGCACTCAGTCCACATACTTTTACATTTACAGTAATAAAATCTAGATAAGATTTCGAGATAATGGTGTAACTGGTGCTATTCTGACCCACGAGCGTCACCACGTCTGTGATTTCATCACGCACAGCAAGTTAGACCAAAGAGCAAACGTGACATTCTGTGTGAAACTGGGCAAATCTGCGTCAGAGACGTTTGGCATGACGTAGGTTTGACATACGGTGACGCTGTGACATTGCGTGACACGTGCGCTTCAAGAGCGGAAAAACCTCAATGGAGGACGACGAGAGTTCAGGAAAACCTTCAACGATCTCAACCCCAAAATGTCGAAACTGTTCGTCCACTTGCGCATGCTGAACACCGGAGAACGATCCACGCGATTTCACTCCCGCAATCACCCTAATGGCCAGAACCGGCTCCTGCAGACTACGCCCTCTTCCCGAAGATGAAGATCCAGCTCAAAGGTCACCGTGTTGACACCATTGCGGAGATCCAGAGCGAATCGCAGAAGACTTCCAGTACTGGTGAGCGCTGCATTGCTGTGAAAGGGGACTCTCATAGGTGTCCTCATTTCCAGATTGCCTGAGGGATGAAACTCGTCCTGAGTCTCTCTGTTGGTCCTCAGGATCTGGTGTCACTTTCCTGATGGAAGCACTGAGAAGAGCGAATATCCTTGTGGATATTCAGAATTAAAACTCAAGACTAACAGCGAATCTCGCTTCGTCTATGACTGTGAAGTAATATCTGACAGGTGTGGATTGGTGTTGTAGTGATTAAAAATAGTAAATGAAGTTCCTACAGGAGTAAAGCATCGAGTGTAAGATTTCATAAGCAGCTTGAGTCCAGACCAGGCTCAGATGCAGCAGGCACACAGAGATGAAGAGATTTTTTATGAAACGGTTAGGAGCTTTTCTGTGCACCTATCTTCAAACTAATGATTTTACCCACAGCTGAAATTGCATTTGGCAGTGCTTCGTCATTTCTATTGCTCAGATGGGAATAGGTCCAGTCCAGCCGTCATTGATTAATACGCGGCCATGGCCAGCACAGCTGATCTGCACGGCAACGCTTGGCCTTCGCGTCCCCGAGCTTTATTATTTTCACAAACAGGACGCTTTTCCTACTCATGTTTTGGGCCCGCTGTCAATTGTGATGTGCACAATGACCATTTTTCAGGCCTTCATTCAAACCGGGGGTCCGTATGCATTAAAAAATCTGTCAGCTTTTCAGAGCGACAGCATTTCTCAGCCTCCTTGCCTCTTTTCCACGAGGATGCAGACTGGATTGCATGCTTTCAGCCCCTCGCTGCTTTTGTTCTGTCCCTTCGGTTGGATCGTTCCGTGAAATTGGCCTGTCAGACCCACTCTCTGCTACTCTCGTAGTTCTCACCGAACTGGCGAATGTGTGCTATAGAGTTATAGCATAGAGAAGATATCAGATAGCGAGCACTTTTCCAGCAAAGTGGCTGTATCCATTAGTACTCAGTGACGGTGTAATGCAGGCCTGCTTTATTTGAGCCCTCTAGGATTTATTTGGTGAGAAATGTCCTTACTGAGTTCAGCTCAAAACTGCACTTAAAAACTTTACTGCAATTTCATTTTTTTTTTACTTCGTATTAAAGTTATCTGGACAAATAGTGCTGTTAGCCTCTGCCACCTAAGCAGGATATACTGTATATTATTTATACGAACTTGATGAGGTTTTTCTTAAATGAGTTTCAATTAAAATAAGGGGATTATCATGAAAGGCAAAGCCAGCGCTGCCACTTGCCTCGTGTTTGTATGGCTCAACCAAGAGCTATCAAATTCCCCTCAAGGACCTGCTATCGCCACATGACTGACTGGTGAATAAAATAGCCCTTTTAAGTTGCCTAATACAAAACTCAAAGGCTGTAAAGGGTGTTTGGAATGAGATTAGCCACACAGGCATTTAGTTTCACTTCGATGTTTAATTCAAAGAGGCCTGTCGCATTGACGGAGAGACAGACAGTTCGGTTTGCCCACCGTAGTTCTGCCCAACTACCACTCAGAGAGCTGAAAAAAATCCAGGCTTGTTGGCGAGCTACCACAGGCAGCATAATGCCTTCCTTGTCTCCTCTCATGCCTCCCGAGTCCCCGGTCCGTTTCCCACATATACCAGCCCTTCTGAAGAGAATAACCAAAAGATTGATGGATAGAGGAATAAATAAAGAGAAGAAAAGGAGGAGAAGAGTCTGAATTTTGATCAGTTGGGTATGTGGATTAGAGACAGATTCTTCACGACTTGCACTTTTAATCTCCTCACCACTCAAATTCAATTTATACAAGAAATTAATAATGAGCTTCAAATGGAGTATGGACGAAAATTCTCCTCACACTTGATTCAGAATGTTGGAGGTAGACTGTGGAAGTTGAGGACAACTGAGGACAACTTCCACAGTCTACCTCCTGAGGACAACTTCCACAGTCTACCTCCAACATTCTGAATCAAGTGTCATGATCAAAGATCAGGAAAAAAAACTAAACAGCTTTGTTTGGAGTTGAGACGGATATGCCTCATGAAAAGAGCTTGAGAAAAGCCATCCTGGTTTGAGTTTAGGAAGGAAAAAAAAAAAAAAGCCTGGTTCTGCATTTGAGAGAAACCACCTAAGCTCTGTTTCGAGAAAGAGTCCAAAGACGTCCAAATCATCTTATTTAGATTTCTGAACAAGGTGTCTATTTTTCTGACTTGTGGAGGAATGAAGTTTGAAAAAAGGAGCCTTGTTTAGAACCGATGAGAAGCCACTGTGTTTTGAAATTTTCTGGAAGCCGTTTCATTCCTTCTAAATGAGGACCCACCCTATTCGAGGGTTTTCAGAGAAGCCAAATGCTGCCAAGTTAAAAAAGAAGCACTTATTGTGGAGGGTAAAAGGTGTCTCTCCTTAAAAAAGGACAAAAAAATCTATTTAAACTGATAAATGATGGCCTTATTCCAGTGCGTAATTCAAATGTGGTTGTTTGTGGTCGTTCTCACTAATAGAAAGCAGAAGAAAAGGACCATCAGGCTATGTCTTTCGTCCTCTCACGTACACCTCAGTAGAGCAGATGGGCCACGAAGCAGGAGGTCTGCACGCTCCGATACGGTGTAAGCATGAACATGAATTGGCACATTTACAATCGTTACTGACCGGCCCCCTCACTCGCCCTTGTGTCCAATAATATCATCCGGCAAAAGTGCAAACAATAAGAAACGATGGCGATGTGTAAATGTGAATGGAAGTATCACTGAGTGTGCATAATGTGGCTTTGCTGAGGGAACAAGTTGGCTCCCTGTGGGAGAAGAAGGAGATTCCATTAGCATCAGGACAACTAAATAAACGGGCTGCTCTATCATCCGGTGTTTGAAGAGGAGTCCCATAGAGAAGGTAGGAGAAAGCAGGAAGGGGAAAAGAAAACGCGAGCTCACACAGAGTACAGGCGTGAAAATAGACTGGAGAGTGGGACTGGACTGTTCCTTTACAGCCATTAACTGCCAGGGGCTCACATAATGGTCGATAAACACCACTTGTATTCAACCGAAAAGGTAACAATTACCCACATGGTTCTAGGCAAGAGGTGTGTGTGTGTGTGTGTGTGTGTGTGTGTGTGTGTGTGTGTGTGTGTGTGTTTGCGGCCACCTGTGTGCTATGCCTTTTTCCAGACACAGACCCAGTGCTAACCTCAAACTTGTCCACCTTTTTTACCTCAGAAAATAGAGCTCTTTGCTTCCAGCACCACAAAGCAGCTGCTCGAGAAGCGAGGAACCATTCAGCTGAAAGAATTCGGTGGATTATTTTTCAGTAAATTAGTGTCAGTTGAAGACGTCAGTGAATCTGCGAGGTAAAAAAAAGCTCAAAGACAAATGCAAGACTTGTGCACACAGATCCTGTTTATGAAACCGAATCGAGGACAAAAATCAGAACAGGGTCAGGACGAGCTACACACAGGAAACACCAGGTTTGGGTCTGAACCGGTACTGAGAAACAAAACAGGTCAATATCACCAAGCAGAAATGACTATAATGTGAGTGTGAGGGTGTGTCTCATCAAGCACAGGAGCGCTTAGTGTGTAACTGGGTGAATGGGACTGATGTATAGTGTGGAGGTTGGAGTCCAAGGCAGCCATGTTTGAAATCTGGGAATAGCTGTGACCTTCAGAAACAACCATATCAGTGGTGATGCAAAAATCGTAACGCTACACTGGTAATGCCAGTGCAAAAAAGTTTATTTCTATATTTCTATGGCGCTTTTCACAGTGGACATTGTCTTTACAGAATGTAAGAAAGTTATCACAAAATTTTTTTACAAATGTAGATATATGTCTTGTTAACCACAAGACACTTTTGTCAACCCTCAAAAGCCTTGGTATCTGTGGAACAGCATGGGAATGGTTTGCTTCCTACCTGGAAGGTCGCTCATACCAGGTAACATGGAGGGGATCCACATCTGCCCCATGCAGACTCACCACTGGTGTCCCACAAGGCTGGGTACTTGGTCCCCTCCTTTTCTCCCTCTATACCCACTCCATTGGTGAAGTCATATCCTCACATGGGTTTTCTTATCACTGCTATGCAGATGACACTCAACTAATCTTTTCTTTCCCTCCATCAGATACCACAGCTTCCGCTCGGATATCAGCATGCTTGACAGACATATCTTCATGGATGAGTGCTCACCAACTAAAACTCAACCCCAGCAAAACAGAACTGCTGGTCATCCCAGGTGATTCATCTCCAGGTCAAGATCTCCAAATAACACTTCATGACTCTCTGCTCTCCCCTTCAGCCACTGCTCGTAACCTTGGGGTAACTATGGACAATGAACTGTCCTTCTCCCCACATGTCGCTAATGTTGCTCGTTCTTGTCGATTTCTTCTCTATAACATCCGAAGGATTCGACCATTTCTCTCCACACAGGCTGCCCAGGTGCTTGTTCAGTCTCTTGTCATTTCAAGACTTGACTACTGCAACTCTCTGCTGGCAGGTCTTCCCCTGAACGCTATTCGTCCACTGCAAATGATCCAAAACGCAGCTGCACGACTTGTGTTCAACCAGCCCAAGTTCTCCCACACCACCCCACTGCTGCGCTCCCTTCACTGGCTTCCAGTAGCTGCACGTATCAGATTCAAAACACTGATGCTTGCCTACAAAGCCAAAAATGGACCAGCACCATCTTACCTCAGCGACCTCATCACATCTCGCACTGCACCACGCTGTCTGAGATCCTCCAGTACTGCTCGACTGGTACCACCTTCTCTCAGAATGAGAGGTAAGTACGCTTCACGGCTCTTCTCTGTTCTGGCACCTAGGTGGTGGAATGAACTTCCCCTAGATGTCCGTACAGCAGAGTCCCTGACTATATTCAAGCGACGACTGAAGACCTACCTCTTCCTGAAATACTTAAATTAGCACTTTCCAAGTTTGTAGAATTCAAGGGTTATAGTTATATTAAGTTTGTAATCTGGCGTACCAGTGTAGATTTATTCATTACTAGAGACTCAAAGCACTTTTGTACGTCGCTCTGGATAAGGGCGTCTGCTAAATGCCGCAAATGTAAATGTAAATGTGAATGATGTGTGTTTATCCCTGAGCCTGGGGTGACTGTGGCGAGGAAAAAACTCCATGAGATGGTATAAGAAAGAAACCTTGAGAGGAACCAGACTCAAAAGGGAACCCGTCCTCATCTGGGAGACACCAAAAGTGTGATTATAAACTGTTAAAACACCACAACCGACATAATGTATATTCCAGCGAGTACAACCAAGATAATCGGTGTGAGATGAAGGAAACAAAACACGTGGTAGTCGGGCACACGGTGAGAGTGTCAGAGTCAGGAAACAAAACAGGAAATCAAAACAGGATTATCAGAATTGTTTTCAAGTTTAAAAAACAACACAAAAAAAGTCATATTTTTGTCAAAACGTAATTTTCATGTCACTCTTTTTTCCGTTTAATTCGTTTATTTATTGCAGTTTCTAACGTTTTGTTTATCAACTTTTGCAAAAAAATATAATAAATCTAATTTCATATTTTAATAAGTATAATTTTAAAAAAGTATTTTTTTTTTGCAAAACATGATGTCATGTTCTGTTTTTGCACTTTTTAACTCTTTTTCATGAAATTTTTCTTATAATTATAAAAAATTTGTATTTTCATAATAGCTAATATTTTTATGAAAAAATGATGTCATGTCACCATTTGAAAAAAAAAAGATTATGAAATTCATTTGACAAAACAAACACGAAAGTCGCAGTAAAACAAATGGCATTTGCTGGTCACGTGACTAAAACGTGTCACAGTCCACACTGTAACGCGATAACAGCGTTTTAACAAATTTATCAAAGTTTTCAAAAAGCTACGGTTTAGTTCAGTAAAAAAAGGAGAACGTAAATAACTTTCAATAAAACTTTCTTTCAGCTTCTCCCATTAGGGGGCGCAACAGCGGATCCTCCGCATGTTTTGATTTGGCACATGTTTTTACGCTGGATGCCCTTCCTAACGCAACCCTCCCCAATTTATCCGGGCTTGGGACCGGCACTAAGAGTGGCTGGGGTTGGTTCCCTGACCGGGGATCGAACCCGGGCCGCAGCGGTGAGAGCGCCGCATCCTAACCACTAGACCACCAGGAAACCTTTAAATAACTTTCAATAAAAAAAAACACGTTAAAATTGATTATTTTCTATTCTGATAAAAATCTGCACGTTTGAATGTATTTTAGTGTCTAAAGAAGGAATCTTCCTACAGTAATGTGTACATTTGATATGTCAGTGATGATGAAACGAAAATCAATATGCTAATTATTGCATATTGTATTTATTATAGTGATGTCATTCTGAGACTTTTCAGCTCCATATATTCTGCTCATTACTGCGGAAAGTAGATGATGGGAAAAAAAAGAAGATATGTAGTGAAATACCAACATCCATCGGGTGCTTTTACGCTCTCATGTCACTCAAAGCAGAAAACGCGTGTCAGGAGTGTGAGCATCACGTGACCGTGTTTTGGGGACATGGTTTTATGGAGGAAAACAAAGCTAAGTATTTGTTCAGATTGAGAATTTCGTAACGGACTCGGCACCGGCTACATGCGCCGACACTCAGCTCTTCCTTTTGGCAGATAAACGCTGAAACCTGACGTGAACGCTGCTGTGTTCTACGGGAGAATCCTGGCGCTGAGCTCAGACAGTGAAGGATTTGATTTTGGATGGAAAAACATGTTCACAACGCCAGCGGTAAAAACTTCCACAGATAAAACCCCTCCACTGTTGTTAATTTAATGTTGTGCATTAAAACCAGACTCCCACGTCTGAAGAGCAGCTAACGCTCCTTTCATTACTGCCATAAAGACAAAAGAGGAAAATAGAAGGTTCACAGATTATTGATAATAAAATAAATGGAACTGTTACACACTAAAACAGTGAATCAGCAAACAGAGAAGAGAAGAGAAGAGAAGAGAAGAGAAGAGAAGAGAAGAGAAGAGAAGAGAAG
>JAAIIK010000159.1:1185273-1199825 GCA_014706435.1 Silurus glanis
GTGTGTGTGTGTGTGTGTGTGTGTGTGTGTGTGCGTGTGTGTGTGAGAGCTGCTGCTCAGTCAGCAGTGACTGTCAGGGGGAGGTGAGGATGAGGATGGCCTTGTCTGGAGGTGAAAGTGTCTGGCGGAGCTATGAAGATAGATGAAAGTAGAGGGCACGATTCGAGGGCGGAGACAGTTGTGTGTGTGTTGAGGAAATGGTGTGTTGTGTGTTGTGTGTGAGTGTGTGTGTGGAGATGTGACCGATGAGACACGAATCCAACTGCTGTGTCATTAATTCCTCCAGAGGCATCAGCATACCGCAGTCAGAGACGGAGTGATGCGAAGATTGAACGTGAGCGAAGGAGAGAAAACAACTGACAGGAGGAAACGAAGTCTGAGGAAGAAAAAAAAAAAAGACAAACAAACACAGCATCCTAAGTTTAAGCAAATATTTCACTTTTGGACATGAACTTGTCGGACTCTCGGCGCGGGATCACGTGGCGGCGCCGCTGTCGAAGGCGAGCGCTCTGTGTAGGTCGCGTCTTGGCGAAGATGCTGCTCGGTGACAGCTTATGATTTTCTCATTTTCGAGTGGGTTTTTGTGTCATGGTGGTTGCCACAGCGAGCGCGCCGGCTCCCGTGAGCAGATATCACTATTAAACTGTGACCTAATTAATTTAATCTCCGCTCGCCGCATGCAGACATGAAAGTCCAGTCGCCACCGGGGGGCGGGGGGTTGGGGGGGAATAGGATGGGGGTTCATTTCACATCTCGGCACATACGCATTCGGCTTTCTAACCGGGGGGAGGGAAAAAAATGCAATTACACGGCTGTGATTGTGAGAACAGGCCCAGAAAGGAGCGAGGATGGGACACTCATGGCAGCCCACGCCGGCGCTCTGGTACTCACTGTAATTCTGTGCACTGTGGGTGAAGCCAGGATGAACAACCTCTCAATCTCTTTGCTGGTCGTCTGGAGCTTAAAGTCAACAGATGTTCGCTTTGTGTTGTACATGGACACGCACGGGGAGATGGGCTTCTGATCAGGTTGAAATCCAAGCTGGCACTGCTGGGTCCTTGAGCAAGGCCCTAAACCTTCAGAAGCTCAGCTGTATAACTGAGATCACTACACGTCGTTTTTTGGATCAGGGCGATAAATGTAAATGCATTTATTACGACTATTGGCTATGAGCTATTTCTGAAAGCCCCGAGTGCTTATGGAAGTGCCTCCGATGACAAAACACACACAGCGGAGACGTCCTGCTTGCTGTTCTTAAGGAGCTTAGTGCAAAAGCCGCAAACATTAGGAAAAATGCAAGTTAAACAGAACCATTACAGAGAGACCCGTGCCTGCCAGATGTGTTAGCATAAGCAGTTTGGAGTGTTAATTTAACCACATCAGGAGTCGAACGCTGCTGCTGCACGTCTGTCAGCACAACAGAATGGCACACTTTTAATCGTTTTTTTTTTCTTTTCGCTTCCACTGCCTGTAATAAAAAAAAAATAATGAAAGAAACCCGTACCCAGGCTACACTGTGGCTAGTTGTCGCTGTGCATTATTATTATTATTATTTCTGCCTCCCTGCTGGAAAGCCCACAAAGCCACGGCACACCGAAGGGAATCAGGCACGCCGGGGTATGCAAGCGCCTTGATACACATCTGACTATACTCCAGATGCCAGAAGTTCCTTGTGTGGCCCCGGTCGCATTTTCTTAAAGTGGAGAGGATGTGTGGAAGCGAAGCCGTCTACACGACACGAACTCTTTATCTTCAGCTGAAAACAGGAAGAGACGCAGCTCTGCGTGTGAAGCATGAAGCGGCTAATAAGACGCCGAGTCGCTCGAGGGGATGCGCGGGTTCACCGTCGGAGCGGCGAAAGCAATATAACCTTGATAAGATGAAACACCATTTAATACCCGTATCAGTTTCAGATAAGGGCAGAATGAGATGGACAGATCGAGGGAGGGAGAGAGAATTGGACAAGTCTGCAGGATGAGTGATTGCTGTGAAGGATGTGCTTGTGGTGGAAGCGTGGAGCTGTGTGGATGGAGATCAGAAGTAGAGGGATGGGCTCATTACCTACGAACTGCACACTGCTCCTCACGCTACCCCGTCTAATGGCCCATAATATCGCTTTACACCCTGTCCCAGTTCCTTATGCTACCTCTCTGACATAACCCTGTCATGAATGCGCAATGAAGAAAAAAAAACAGATATTTCTTTATTACTTCTCCTTAACATATCAGCGCGAGTATCTACAGCAGAAAGAAAAGCTCCTCTCGGATATTCCGTCTGCACGGGCCCTCGAGGCAGAAACTACAACGGTTATTGCCCTGAACTGTCGCCCGCTCCCTCTCTCTATTATTCACTGCAGACACAATGGAAGTTTTATTATAATCAAATGAATGCAATATCCTGCCATAAATACCCTACTTAAAAAGTCATTTTCTCCGACTGCAATATGGCCGTGGCGCCACGAGGTTGCGCGGCATGTTTAATTCAGAGCCGTCGCACTCGTCATTCGGCTCACACGCGCCCGAGAACGTGCTCGTGCTTCTTTTAAGGTGGAGGGTGTACACTACCTGCCTGCAATCCCGGCTCCTATTACCATGCCGAGAAGTGCATCATCCCTGTATTTATCTCCCCGAAACATGTAGTATTCATTACAGACCGGCGCTCCACCGCTCCGTTTCCACTGCACCACAGATAGAGGTCTCGCAGCAGATCGGTGTACAGATAGAGGGAAAGTTATTAAAAAAACATTTCCGCCCCGGAGGAGGGATGGACACTCTGCATGCCCGCAGTGCCGGGCCATTCAAAAACTTCCAAAAGAAAAAAAAAGCCATGGCTGGATCAATTTTCATATCCCATATCCCGTCTTGAAATAGTCTAGAAATCTAGAAGCAGCAATCTGCCACCGCCAGTCCTCCGTGAGCAATAAAGGATTATAATTCCTCAGAGCATTAAGGCGCTGGGGGTGGCTAAGTCTCAAGAAAAGCCTAGCGTGCTAGCAGCAGTTTCCTGAACTCGCTGAAAGACTCATTTTCTTTAATCGGCAGAGTAAACACTGCAGGCCTATAATTCGGTTCCCGCCTTCGTTTTCGAGACGATCGCTACGCTATAAGGCTTACACTCCTCACCTTGCGCAGCAGAAAGGGCCCCGGGGACCAAAACACGGAGCACAGGGGCCCACGTGCGTGACGATCCTCCTGTCATTTTACATGTCGTTCGTTTTGAAATTTCAGTCACGTCACAAAAAAAAAAAAAAAAAAAAAAAAAAAAGAGAAGAGAAGTCCATAGCAGAAGACAGGGAATGGCATTGGGTCGAAGGAATCCAATTTCTCAACGGAGATACAGCCTCTCACACACACACACACACACACACACACACACACACACAATCACCATTCCTGAATAACCCCGGAGTTACCGTTGAATGAAATAACAGGATTACGGACACACTAGAAATCCTGCCGAGATGCCTGATAATGCAGTTTAGGGCCGAGATTCACGTCGCTAGCAGGCAAAAAGTCAAACTGGTCGCCTAATGAAAATACACCGAGCTTTCCAGAGTCACTGAGCATAAAATTCTGAAATAGGCTTCTGCAGAGCAGCCAATACCGAAGGAAGAGAATTAGCGTCGACACTAGAGATAAACCTTTTGTTGTTTTTTTTTTAGGGTAAAAGATGCTAAAAGGGGGTGGCCGTGCAGCATCGTGATAGGCTCGCTAAGGACGGGATTATTGTTGTGTCAACAACCCCCACGGATAATAGTAATTACCGTCCTTGGTTTAGACTCCTCCGACGAGAGAAAGGCACTGGCTTAGCTGACAGCCAAAGCCTAATTACCGTGAAAGGCCAATTACCAGCTCCATTTCATTATTTATGTACCTCCACACAACCAAATAAAAAGAGGCGCGTGTAGCCCAGAGCGCCAAAACTACTGACAGCTGTGCACAAGGATCCGAGGAAGAAAACAGAGAAATTTAAATAGCTGGCAATTTTGTGTGGCTGCTCTCGAAACCGATCACATGTAATCAAGACAAAGTCATTCGGGATGTGTGAGGGATGTCAGGGATGGGTGTCCCTTTGTCCCCATCTAAGGGGGCAATCGGACGAGACGGCGACCTCTCCCTCCTCTCGCCACGACTGCACGCATCTGCCACTTCTTCCTGTTCACTCGACGACTTCCTACGGCGTCTATTCAGGAAAAAATAATCATCATAAGCTCCCTCCCTCTCGACTGCTCCCGACAGGAAACGGACAATCGGAGAACCTCAACGCCTGAAAAAAAATCAACATCAACAAGAAAAGGGACGGCTCTCATGAGCGTGCAGGAGAATTAGAGCGTCGTCTCAACAGCAAAAAAAAAAAAAAAAAACAGACCGTATTTCAGTCTTGATGAAATCTGATTTACAGAGACGTTCAAATCCCTTTCGCTACACGTTTCCCATCTGCCACTGAGTTCAGATAAGAATAAAAATGAGGAAAAGTGTATATAAAATGGCAGGAAGTAATCTGAACAATTTGGTGTGTGTGTGTGTGTGTGTGTGTGTGTGTGTGTGTGTGTGTGTGTGTGTGCTTGACTTTGTAATGAAAATGCTGCTTCACGTGCAATCACGTTGGAACAGCTCAGCAATGTCCTTTTGTTTCCGCATCCGAAAAAAAAAAAACGGAAAAAAAAAAAAAAAAACACAAGCTTTTGATTTTTATGCCCTCAAATACATTTTGCTGATCTGTGAGGAACGAGTTTCGTGTTATAGGATTAGAATTATGCATAAAATCCACCTGGGCCAGAAAAAAGCATCACAGGAAACTGGATAGCAGCTTCTTCTCTCACAGAGGGCTCATATTCAGCTCAGCTGTTTAGAAATTTTCTAGAAAATTCCCACTTTAACTTCTCGGATTTGGCTGTTTGGCTGCGAGTCGTCCGGGCAAGCGTCCATGCTCTGATATTAGAGTGAGAAATATCTTGACTAGAACAGGGTTTGTGCATGATTGACTCCAGCATCGCTTAGTGCATGATCTGTCGTCTTCCCGAAGCCTTGAACCCACACCGTCCTGAGGTCCGATATGAACGCCATCTGTTTATGATGTGTAATTTCCGTTCCTGGCCATGTTAAATCTCTCCATCTTCCGGGCTTTTGCCAGCATCTAAAGCCTGCCTCATGGCTTCCTAATTCAAACACAGAGAAATCAGCTCACTTTCCTGTTCACCAGGCGTTACACCAAGCAATCGCTTCACACGCCGAACCCGGCAAAGTGTTCTCTCGGAGTGCGCGGTGTGTACCATGAGATCCCGCCGCCGAGTGCCAAAGTGCTTAGCATTTAGATAACATTTGCGGAGGAAGGGTCCGTTGCAGCTTGCACGAGGGGCATCGTGAGCCTCGCAGGCCGGATCTGGTCCTGCCGTGACTTGGCAACGAGGAACTCGGCCCAGGCTGCCGTGACAGCTTGGAAGCTCGCAGGGGGTGATGGGACACAGGAGGAGAAGAATTCATGTCGGGCTGAAAAAGGGGAGGAGGGTGCGAAGGGTGTTCCATAATATATCCCACCCTGCCGAGTGCACAGTTGCTCATGAAGGACAAGAAGGAAAATATGGACAGATCTTCACTACATTGGGTGGCTTTCCATCTTCTGTTAGGATTTACGATATTGGGATCGTGTTGTGAGTTGGGGTCGAGGTTCTTGAGTGAGAAAAACACTTCATATTTCAGTGGTTGGGAGTGTAGTGTTCTCCATTACGTGGCTGGATTTCATGAAAATTCTCTACAACCAAAGAAGAGAGAAGATCCAGACGTGGGTTTTTTTTATCACTTTCAAAAAACAAGTAGAAAACAAAGTAACTGAGGACTGATGTATAAATGATCCTGCAGAAAAATCGGAAATTAACGATATGGTGTATGGTTTACAGTTTGCATAGCCAACGATACGAAAACATATGCAGTAGCTTGCGATCCGATCCGATTCGATTCAACACAAGGCGAGTGGAAATATCACGCTCTGCAATTCAATACTGATTCTGATAGTTCACTTTTATTTCTTAGCTGCAGACAGACAGCAAATCATCAATTTACTTGATGTGCCTTCTGACTTCTAACACAAACAGGCCTTTATAGTGTAAAAAAATATATATAATGATATAAAACCATAGTCTCCTGTTGTGTCTGCAGAAGGTTACAGCTCTACCTCTGCCATGTTAATCTGTATTCTATGCAACTCTCAGGACACGCCTCGGCCTTGATGTATATATGTTTTTTTCCTTCCCGACATGATTGAATAAATGTAAAATCAGCTGCTCCTGAACCCCGTCCCCTCCACGGTTAAACCCATTACACTCTAAATATGTTCTGAATTCAATTCCGCTTCTTACGGCCTTCTGTTCGGGGCCAATGCTCCATTTATCAATTAGGTTACCAGAAGGGAGGGGCACTCTTTTGCGAAGAGGGTTATCACCTGTTAAACACACACACAAGAGTGCGCGCGCACGCACACACACACACACACACATTTACTTACTTACTTACTTACTTACTTACTTACTTACTTACTTACTTACCTGACCCAAAGCATATTGGCAGAGCAAAAAACAAACAAACAAGAATTTATTCACTTCTCAATTTCGGTTTGTGCAGCAGGGTAATTAGCCTCGGGGCTTTACGCTGTTAATGTGGAAGACAAGTGAAATGACAACAAACTGGAAATGGAGAAGCCCCAGATGACAGGCATAAGAACACAAAATGACAATTGAGAGAGCGAAAAAAAATAAAAATTAGTGGGGGGGGGGGGGGGGGGGGCATCCCATCTTTTCTCCATTTTGACAACACTAATACCACTGGGCTTATTGGACTAGGACAGAAATAAAGCAATGAGAGTGAGACAGAAAAAGAGAGAGGGAGGGAGAGAGAGAGAAAAACAGAACCAAACAAGCCGGAGATTTAAAGGCAACAGCATGGCGAGGAAAAGACCTTCCCAGAGCTACATATGGACAGAAATACAACAGGAAGAAACTGGCAGCGCGATTAAACCAGCCGTCGCTTACATTTTAGACATAAAGCTTTCTTTTGCAGAGCCAAAACAAGAAAGGAGGAGGGGAAAAAAGCAGAAAGAGCAAAGGAATGAAAGAAGGAAAGACTGTAAAAAAAAAAAAAAAAAAAAACATAAAAATAAAGCCGCAGCACATACTCAGGGAAAGATAAATACGTGGAGAGAAATAAATAGCTGGAAGTACCTGCAGTAGTGTGCAGATACAGTAAGTTCTTTACACTTCATTATGTTTACAGCTCTTATTGAACTCATGCATCATTTCGCTTTCAACTGCGTCTCCGCCGGGGTTTATTTATTAAATTTCTTTTTTTTTTTATCAATTTCAATTCGGTTTTATTTGCATAGCAGCTTCGCCAGAAATATACGAGCCCTAGGAAGACGTGCGCTTCATATACATACGGGGAAAGAAAAAGCTGGCCTGCTGAACGTGCAAGAACTTCCTCAGAAATATCTTATCTACGGAATCCGGATTGATGAGTTCATTGTTCTAATTATCGATTTGATCGTAATTATCTTATGAAGCTGTCCTTCAGCGGTACTGTCCGAAAGCTGACGTGATGCCTCTCGACGTGCTGCAGCACCGAACACACCAAGAATCTACAAGCATTAAAAAAAAACCACGCCGATCCTGTTGATTTGACGACACGCACCTGCGATCACATAAATAATATATAAAGATGTTCTGGAGTTCTGAAGGTTAGAAATGGTCCTGGAGGTTCTATGACACTGTGGAGAAAAACAACACAAATCATGTGTCTTTTACTGAGGAGAGGCTTCTGTCTGGCCGCTCTACCACACAGGCCTGATTTGTGAAGTCCTGCAGAAATGGTTGTTCTTCTGAAAGGTTCTCCTCTCTCCAAAGAGGAACGCTGGAGCTCTTTCAGAGTGACCATCGGGTTCTTAATCAGGGATTTGGAAAGACGCACACCTGTCTTTCCAAATCATGTCCAATCAACTGAATTTACCACAGGTGGCCTCCAATCAAGTTGTAGAAACATCTCAAGGTCAATTATGAGCGTCGTGGCAAAGGCTGTGAAAACGTATGTCCATGTGATATTTTTTATACATTTTACGTTGAATTTGGAGGGGGAGTGGTGGCTCCAGCGGTTAAGGCGCTGGGTTGCCGATCGGAAGGTCGGGGGTTCAAGCCCCGGTATCGCCAAGCTGCCACTCTTGGGCCCTTGAGCAAGGCCCTTAACCCTCTATGCTCCGGGGGTCCCTTACGAGGGAAATATCAAGGTCCGTGACGTGGGGCCGCCTTCCCGTGGGCTCACCACCTGCAGGAGGGACCGTAAGGGACGGTGCTGTGAGGATTGGGCAGCAGTCGAAGGCGGGGGCCTGCTTAGACTGCTGCCCCCGCGACCCGAATTACGGATAAGCGGGAGAAAATTAATGAATGAATGAACGTTGAATTTAATGCATTTTGGAATAAAGCTGTAACATAAAAAAATAAAGCGTTAAGTGCTGTGAACACGTGCCGGATGCTCTGGACACCTGTAGCATTAAAAGTCCTGGTTTGACTGGAGCACCACTGCTAGTTCGTTTTCCTTAATTGTGAAGAAACAAAGCTTGTGTTCCTGATCCTGGAGTTGAAAAAAAAAGCAACTGGTGTACCTTCAGCCGTCAGGTGTTGAAGACGAGGCAAATGGAGGCTGCGGCCTGCGAGCCGCTGTGACGGGACGTTTCCTAGGCCACAGGGAAAGTGAATGGAAGCAAACTGGAAGAAGATGGAGTAGCTGAGGTTATTATTCCTTATTTCTGTTTCGTTTTTTTTTTTTTTTATATCCCAGTCACAATTAATTCATTCCCCAGTTTTTTCACCTTCCCTCCCTGTTATAGTTGAGTATTTATCCTGGCTGTGTGCCAGCAGAACTG
Source organism: Silurus glanis (assembly GCA_014706435.1). NCBI lineage: Eukaryota > Metazoa > Chordata > Actinopteri > Siluriformes > Siluridae > Silurus > Silurus glanis. Next base: position 1,194,178 of record JAAIIK010000159.1, read on the forward strand.
AGAAACTGACTCCAAACATCTCCCCCGTCGGTGTTTGCAGTTATAACGAGGGCGACGACTGGACGCATCGCCACGAGTGAGACGAAAAGCAGGAGGAACAGAAGTGAAGAAGAAGGACGGATATAGATGAATTGCGAGCGCTAAAGGACGGAGGAGGCGCGGGATCGGTTAGCGAGGCGACGAGTGCCAAGGCCCGACCGGAGCTGTGAAAGTATTTGGCGCGTGTGTAGGCGCTCGGAGACGACGAACTCTCCATCTTTAATGGAAAGAATTGAGAACAGCAGGTACACGAGTCGACCTTTTTCAGCTCCTGTCTTTTCTTTTCGAATGTACGGAAATGTGTCGAGAAGATTTTCTCATTTCAATTCCAACCACGTTTTTAATCAAACATCAGTCCAAAAAAAAAAAAAAAAAAAAAACAAACAAACAAAGGTGAAATGTTTAAAATGTTTGCTGATATCTATGGCATTTACTGATCATATTTTTTATACATGAACTTTAGTTTTTCTGTTTAAGTACGTGGATAAATATGTGACATGGCACTAGAAAAACACACTGGAAATGATCTTGACAGGAAAACGCACACACACACACACACACACACACACACACACACACACACACACACGGCTCTAAAAGCCTCTGCATTAATAGGCAGCGTTCTAAAAGCAGTTCCCTCTAATAACTTCTGCTTTTAATTGTCCTCGCTTGATATTCATTGTGTTTGATCAGGACGAGTTCACAATCATGAAATCTGAATAATGTGGAAAAAAATCTAAGGAACAAAACACAAATGTAACAGCTAACCATGAACACACGATACAAACGACAACAACCGCGGAGGAGAAACACGAGACGAAGGTGAGGGTTTATACAAGCGCCAATTAACCGAGAATGTAATTTGGTGCAAACAGTCACAGAGGTGCTTTGGCTGATGGGAACCATAATCCAAGATTATAACCCTGAGAGAGTTCACAGTCGCTTCCAGGAGTGTCTGCACAGCCAGAGACAGCCATCAAATGACTTCAGCCTCAGAGAACATTATTATTATCCAGCTACCAAATTTGCTCTAACGCTAGTCCCGAACAACCTTTGCTAAGCAAACAGTGGCAATTAATTCAATTTAGTTTAATTCATTTTTATTTATTGACTTTCCACAGATAAAGCGGTTATAAAGTAATGTATAAGTTTCTTCTTTACAATTGTAAATTTGAGCCAGTGGTGACTGTAGCAAGGAAAATCCCTGACATGGCATGAAGAAAAAACCTTGAGAGGACCTCAAGAGCAAACCTCATTCTTATCCTCTACAACGACTGTGCATTTATTACATCTCATTATCATGATCATTGTTGAGGTGTGCAGTGATCGGCGATTAAATTGTGGTACTGATCCATTTATATGGTGTATGTTACAAGACATATTACATTAATATGTTACATCGGCATTCAGGGACAGGCATTAAGCTGGTTTAAATCCTACCTGTCCGATCGTTACCATTTCGTAGACTTAAATGGAGAGTTATCCAGGCTAATGCTAGTAAATTATGGCATGCCACAAGGTTCAGTTCTAGGACCCCTGCTCTTCACAATATACATGCTTCCGTTAGGAAATATTATTAGAAGGCATGGAATTAGCTTCCATTGTTATGCTGATGATACCCAGCTATATATCTAATCAAAACCAGGCGATACAGCTCAATTAGCTCGGATAACTGAGTGTGTTACAGAAATAAGAGATTGGATGACCCATAACTTTCTACTACTTCTGATAAGACGGAGATTTTTCTCATCGGCCCAAAAACCAGTATACAGAAGCTCCAGCATCTCAACCTGCATTTAGACGGATGTTCTGTAACCACTAGCTCAAAAGTAAAAGACCTGGGAGTTATTTTAGAGCAACTTATCTTTTAAATATCATATCAACCAAGTTACAAAAACAGCCTTCTTTCACCTTAGAAATATTTCTAAGTTAAGAAACATGCTATCTATATCCGATGCAGAGAAGCTCGTCCATGCGTTCATGACCTCCAGAATAGACTACTGTAATGCATTACTAGGTGGATGTCCTGCATCATTAATAAACACGCTTCAGTTAGTTCAGAATGCGGCAGCAAGAGTTCTTACTAGGTCAAGAAAATATGATCATATAACCCCAATCTTATCATCCCTGCACTGGCTACCTGTTAAGTTTCGAATAGACTACAAACTACTGCTTCTTACTTATAAAGCACTAAATGGTTTATCTCCATGTATCTCTCCAGTCTTTTAACACACTACAATCCGTCACGCTCCCTGAGATCTCAAAACTCTGGACTTCTAGTAGTTCCTAGAATAGCAAAGTCCACTAAAGGCGGTAGATCATCCTCACATTTAGCTCCTAAACTCTGGAATAGTCTTCCTGACAGTGTTCGGGGTTCAGACACACTCTCCCAGTTTAAGTGCAGATTAAAAATTTATCTTTTTAGCAAAGCCTACACATAACACACATCACATCATAACCTTGTGCTCCAGAACATCTGATCACATGCACATTATCAACTTGTGCTGTTAATATCATGAACAGAAGCTACGCTAATTCCTCTCCACTGCTTCTCTTTCTCTCCCCATCCCGAGGCATCCTGAGCTTTGGCCAGCTCCATCACGTCCCACCTCATGAGAATTATGGACCTTTGAAGAAGTAGATGCCGAACTCGCAAACATCTCGAACCATCTAGAGACGTACCAGTGCCAACTGGATCCCGCTACATGTGTGGTTTTGACATTGGACCTCCTGGAGTGTTAAAGGCTCTGGCATGGAGAAGCTGATACTGGATCTGTGATGATCACAAATGTTGAGCTCATAAAACTAGGAGCTACTAACCATAAAGACTGTATAAGACTGCAGAAAGAACATTAATTATAATCTTATACTCCAGTACTCATGTTAGTTCTCACTCTCCAGTGTTCTGTATTGTTGAAAGATTTATGATCAAACTCTTGATGTCACCCAAATGAGGATGGGTTCCCATTTTGAGTCTGGTTCCTCTCAAGGTTTCTTCCTCATTACATCTAAGGGAGTTTTTCCTTGCCACAGTCGCCATGGCTGCTCATCAGGGATAAACACACACCATTCACCTTGACTGTTGATTTCTGTAAAGCTGTTTTGAGACAATGTCTGTTGTGAAAAGCGCTATAGAAATAAACTTGACTTGACTTGACTTAATATGCTAAATGGCAACCGTTAGCTAACGTATTCCTTTAGCGGTAAAGGTACAAGTTCATAAGCCTTTGTGACTGTTAGTTAAAGTAACATTTCACCACAGAGTTTTTTGTAGAAAAAAAGTCATCAAAGCTTTTCTCCCTGTTGGGCTAACCAAAAAACCCACCACAAATCTGGAAAACCTCTGATTACCTTTCAAATTCCCCCAACATTAGCGCATGACAACGCTGGGGGAAAAGGAAAACGTCTCAGCTGAATCCAAAGCCGAACAATTAGTGAGAATAGAAAAGCAAATTGTAACCATGAACCAGAATAAAACATTTGCAGTTCATTGTCTTATGCTAAAAGGCGGAAGGAACGGGCAAGAGTGGTTAAATGCTATAATTTAACTGTTGGATTGCGCCATTATCCACGCTCCCACGGCTGGAGCGCTCCGACTGCACCGCTGTTACTCCACCTGTATTCTGTACCGAACAAAAGTAGTATACAGGATATATTTATCAGGCATCAAGTGAACATTTTCCTCAAAGTTGATGTTAGAAGCAGGAAAAATGTCGAGCGTATGTATTTGAGCGAGTTTGACAAATTGTGACGTCTAGACGACTGGGTCAGAAACTGCAGCTCTTGTGGGATGTTACTGGTCTGCAGTGGTTAGTGTCTATCAAAAGTGCTCCAAGGAAGGAACAGTGGTGAACCGGCGACAGAGTCACGTGCGGCTAAAACGTGGGAAGCGAAGGCTGGTCCGTGTGGTCCAATCCAACAGACGAGCTCCTGTAGCTGAAACTGCTGAACGAATGATCTTAAGTCAACGTCATCTTACTGAGGTTTTGTTGTTGAAAGTGGAACCCTGGTTGCACGACCCACTGATACAAGTTACTATGACAAGCAGGAGTAACACGCTCGGAGGAAAGCGCTTCCTACCCTCTTCTACATACATGAGCTTACAGATGCTGGATTTTAGCTACTGTCTCTGTGATTGACATGGGAGACAGAGAGTATGCCACGCCCATTACACACATTAACATAATGTTGTTGTTTTTCTTGCATGCTAATAAGCTGCTGCAGGAAGTGGCATCATTACATAAAACTCTTTCAAGGCAAAAACGATTATTACATGGAAATGAGCCGCCAGGAGAAAAGTTTGTGCAAATGTTTTCAGGGAGGATTTGCATCGCATCAGTTGCATTATTCCCATGAAGTCAGAAACTCTGTCAGATCCAGAGTGTTTTTTTTTTCCTTTTCACAGAGTATCAGTCTGTACTTTGGGGTACGATGTGTGTTTATGATTCTGTAATAGATTTCATCTTCTATATGTTATCTTCAGTAGATCACGCAACGCTTACATAACTGATAGTCAGACTAAATAACGTTATTTTTGCCAAAAGCTCCTAGCAGTCATTTCTGAGGGTGAAATCTGGTCATCACATCGACACACAATGACGAGGGTTTAGTCTGATCTCGTCTACCTGGTGAAGTGTTTCCAATGTTCCCACCTTGTGCTCTGCTAACGAATGATGAACGAACGTCTCAGAATGATGTATTTTGTAAAGACAAACCTCTCCGGACTGAAGCTCGTTTTCAGCTTTCTTAAAGAAAGAAAGAAAGAAAGAAAGAAAGAAAGAAAAACAGAACGAAAGAAAAGAAAGAAGAGAAAGAAAAAAGAAAGAACAAAAGTAAGAACGAGAGATAATGAAAGTAAAAATTTAAGAAAAGAAAGAAAGAAAGAAAGAAAGAAAGAAGCTTTATATGAGTCAAAGCCCAGAGATGTTAGAAGCTGGGGTCAGAGTGCAGGGGCAGTGATGATAAAGCCCCCCTGGAGCACGGAGGGTTGAGGGCCCAAAAGCGGCAGCTTGGCGATACCGGCCTTCTGATCTGTAACTCAGAGCCTTAACCACTGAGCTCCACCCCCTGTACCCGGATCGAAGGTTACCAGACGGTCCAGTTTTTGCTCCAAGACACATGTGATCACGTGGTCCTATACGTCCTATAGGAGCCTCCACAGGGGCTCTGAGTGAACGGATCAGAAGCCACCGTGGACACACCTGTGTATTGAACCTCATGTGGTCACACAGGACGCAGGCTGATGCCAGGTGTGAACGAGGCTTTGGCTCGAAGCTCGATATTCAATTGACCTGCTCAGTTGAAATGATTTGGCCAGCGTGCTGTGTGCCTAAGAGAGCGTGTATGTGTGTGTGTGTGTGTGTGTGTGTGTGAGAAAGAGTGTGTGAGAAAGAGTCAGTGAAAGAGAAATAAAGAAAGACCGTATGATGCATTTCTTCCTGTCACTACTTTGAAGTGATCTTCAGCTTGTCTCTCCTCGGCGAGGGTCAGACTGATCCGATCCTCACTTTAAACTGAACCAAGATTAAGGTCCACAACAACATTTTATCGCGTGTGTATTAAAAAGTGTGCATGCGCACCACTGTGTGTGTGTGTGTGTGTGTGTGTGT
>JAAIIK010000159.1:1216557-1230987 GCA_014706435.1 Silurus glanis
TGTGTGTGTGTGTGTGTGTGTGTGTGTGTGTGTGTGTGTGTGTGTGTTTGTGAGGAGGTCTTACTGCTGAGCTCAACAGGGGGTCTGGCCCAAGCATTAGCCACTCCAACCTACGCCGCAATCACTCCTGAATTGATTGGAAGTCTGTCGAGGGGTATTTTTAGTTAGTCACTTAAAGAGTGTATTTATAAGAGCCATTCAACTTGCCAGCACTGCCAAGCCTTTTCTGGACATGTAAGAAAACCGAGTGCTGACAGAATTTGTTTCACACGTCTCTGTGAACCCTCTTCATCTGGAAATTCCATTCATTTCATGTTTAGGGATTAGACATTCTGGACAGTTGGACAGTTTAGGGATTGGACAGTTCAATCCCTAAACACTGCCTTGTCTGTGACTAGTCTGAATATCACACGGCTCCTGACATCACTACACAGAGGGGGGCGGGAATTTCAATTTCCAATCAGGGCTTCAACATAAATGTAATCAATATGACATATTTCATAATTAGGCTGAAAATGAATACAATTCAGTGTCGGCACGTTCAATATTAACCCACTAGGCTCCACGGTGTTTCTCATTACCACACAGAGTGAGGGTCTTAACACTGTGCCACCGAAATCTGTTACCTCACAACATCCCACTAAGTAGCCACATCCAAATAACACCATGGAAAAAATGTTGCATTTAACCAGTAGTCATAATTCTCGACCTCCGACCAGGAAAAAAGCCCCTTTTAGATAAGAATTACTACTCAGGAACTCAAGTTCAGCAAGTCAAGTCCAAACAACATGGCTGCTCATAGCATCAGTAGTAAACAAAGCAGCAATTTAAATGACAGACAGACAGACAGACAGATAGACAGACAGATAGACAGACAGATAGATAAACAAATTACAGGTGCATAGCAACAAAAGTTTAGCATCAAGTGCAGAAAAATATGTAAGTTTATGTACAGTATGTAATATTTTATATAAATATATATATACACATACACCAGTTGCAATATCCGTATAGCCAGTATTTGCTTTAGCTCAATCACCATTTGCTTAAAAGTCCACAACACACATACATGACAATAAACTGACTAGTTTGTTGCTAACATGACAGGGAGCTAATGATGTACCTTGAATGGTTTTGAGGTTGAAGATTATGTAATTATTTAACGTATGTTTCAACTTTCCACTTCTGAACTAAGCCGAATACAGTAAAAATCAAGATGGCTGGCGAAACGGTACTTGAAAAAGTGAAAGTACATCATGCTAGGGGTGAGTACCCGGAATCTGGTTTTCTGTAGTGTACATCATGCTAGCTAGCATTTCTGCTTGCTAGCATTTCTAAAATGCTAAAATTGCATTTAATAAATGACAGAATTAAAAAAAAAAAAAAAACTTTCTTTTGGAAGCCTCATGTTTTTGTCTTCCAGCACATTTATCATTTATCCCCATTACCTTTTAAACCACAATACAACCATAAACACACGTCCGATAGTAATGCTTTAAACATTCTTTAACACAGTAAGTCAATTTAAAATAAAACTGAACGTCCACTGAAAACCGGGAAAAAAAAAAAAGAAAGAGTGATTAGAAATGTAATTTAAAAAGCATATCACGTCCGTTTCATATTTATTAGAGTAAGTAATTTAGGCTTAAAAGTTTTAATCTCTTTATTGACAGTTAATCAACTAACCTAGCACGTACTATATGGTTTGTATGCAGAAAGCATTTCTTTATGGAATTAAGATAATTCAAGTCGGAGCTTTTTCAAATCTTTTTAAACTAAAAAAAGCAACATAATTTATAGGTTCAGACGTAATTTCCAATTCTTTTGTTTGCCTTTGAAAATATAAACAGCTTGAGCATGGTTACGTAAATCTATCAGCATATCCCATTCATCTCGCTCTCTCTCGCTCTCTCTCGCTCTCCTGCAACACAAGGTAAATCAAACCCACTGTTGATACCAGGATGCTGGCTCGACTCACAGCTTCCTCAAAACCAGTGTTCTAGAAAGATATACAGAAATGATTAGAGTAAACCCAGCATTCAGATTTTGCCAGTGATTCTTATTTGGTTAATGATTTCTTTGCCGAAAGTTCACTGTCGGCTAGCCAGCTTAGCGTGTCCTCTGGCACAAATATGAGTTCTGTCTGTTCCTCAGTCAGTGGCCCAGATTAGCACAGATCATAGAAGTGTGGCACAGAGGTCTGAAATCCCAGCACAAGCTCACTATCTTTCCGGCATTGGAGCCTAGTGAAATCTTACAAGGTAAAAAAAAAAAAAAAAAACAACCTGTCAGAAGCCTCCAGTGCAACATTTGCTCAAGTTTAATACCAAATATAATATTATACGACGAAAAGCTACTACATTAAGTGTGGTTTGTTCTGTCGGTCGTCTTCCCGGCTAACCTTGTTAACCATCCAGAGTGCTTCAGCAGTGTGTCGCCAAAGCTATAACACTTGAGAGCTTTTTTAAATGGAAAAGCAAAAGCTATGCTAGCGTAAGCGTCTCCGGGCTCCATTAGAACACTGAAGTGTGACGGCATACTGGCTGTTGACCTTGTTCCCGTGTTCCTTTTGCCTCTGGGGAATCTTTCTCTCAATTCCTCAATTCAGCACCTCAGGTATAGAAGGCTCACCTCTTACCTTACCTAATAATTATATATTATAAATATTATATTTATATTTATATATATATATATATATATATATATATATATATATATATATAAAAATACACACACACACACACACACACACATACATCAATTTCAAGCTCCATCTTTGTCTTTCTGCAGACTAAAAGAAAACATGGGCTGCAATATTTTAGTCACATAAACAAAAGCTGAACAGGATTGAGTTCATTTGAGAGCCAAAGCTGTTTTCTATCGCTACTGAAAATAAATGACACAAATTCAATCCATCTGACTATTTAGTCCTAAAAAAAGCAGTGGAATCTGGTAGAACATGGGAAGCTCTTAAAGAGAGGAAATAGCCATGCCACCATAAACCACATCACAAAGATGTGACGTCAGAAAAGCAGCAAAATTAAGATATATACTTTGGGACTGGTTTCTCTAAAGTTTCAGTGCTGTATCACAGGAACTGGCATGGAGTTTTTGGTACTGTTACAATGGCAACAGCACACACCAAATCTATCAGGCTCAGCAGGGCTGAAACAGATCCCGGGGCAGCTGGGGCACTGGTTGGTCATTCCAAGCTGTAACATTTTTTGTCATTGGGAAATTGACAGGAGACGAGAAACACTGAGCGGTTGGGTTTGGGGGGAGGGGGGGAAGGAAAAACTCATTCCACAGCAGGAGCAAAACAACAGAGTAATGACACACACTGATAGTCTGCACAGAGTCTCCACATTTCAACTGTGTACTTGCAATTATAATTTCTCACTGGAATTTTCAGCCAAGTAAACATACTGAACATGAGGACTCTTAAACCACACGCTTGGGCCCCTAAAACTCACAACACACATTGCTTCGCATTTACTTGGACTAATCACACACCCTGAGTAAGAGAAGAAACTGAAGCTGACCCTTTTGCTGAGGATCTCTGCAGAATACAGAGCACTTCCCGAGCCTGGCGCTCATAATAAGGTTGCATGACCGCACCCACATCTCTTCACACACTAATCACAATAATTACACGTCTGAAAAACGCACAGATAGGTGACGTGAATTGTGCATGCTAGCACGCTAACGGCGGAATCGAAGCGGACTGTGAACACACAAGAACGTGACGAGACGTAAGCGCTGCATGTTTTACTTTGTGGTTTGTGAGCATGCGCTGCATCGTAACGACCGCAGTCTGGCCTGACGTTATGTTTGCCTCCTCCGAGCACATACGTGCGGATATTTAGGCATGTTTATAGTAGCTGCTCTAAGGACGGTGATGTCATCCTCGTGTTTGGGTTTACTGCCATGAAACCGACACGGTTATATAATCTAATACCCACCCTGAGAGGAGACTTCAGGCTCAGTGAAATTAAAACACAAACAATAGCTAATCACAAGACTGCAGGAAACGAGGGAAACAATACGAACTCTTGTCTGTGATGAAGAAGACGCTGAAGTAAAAGTAAGATAACAGACGTTCCTGAGAACTGGCCCAGATGAATAAAAGACATGGGTGTCTGCTCGGATCGCTGTGAATGCGCTGGAGGCATCTGTAGAAACCCGAGACACGGCGCTACGACGACACGTTTTCTTTTTAAGACGCATCAAGCTTCGAAGACACCGGCCTCGGGCACGGCGATGACGGAGCAGAAAGAAACGTGACTGTGACGGATTGAGGGAAATATATACGCAAAGAGGACACAAAGGGTACAAACCTCAATATATATCTGAAATAAGATAAACAAGATAACATTTTAGAAAAAGACGGAGATAAGCGAAGATAAAATAAGTACTGCTAGAAGAAAAATGTAAAACAACACATTCCAACAGCATGGGACCAGCTGGGATACATTCACATGCTTGAGCTTTCCCAGTTCACCTCTGCTTTAATGGACATAGCTGGAATTCCTGGCTCTCTCTGTTGTAGCTCTGGGATTATTTCCAGTGAACAACTCAGGGCCGAGGCCTGCAGCTCACCATACACTCCATACTCTACTCCGCAGCCCCCACTGACCCTGACACAGCTCACCTCTGAATCAACAACAAAAACTACAGCAGCACTACAGAGGAAGTAAACTGGTCTGTTAGGGTTGCACGAGCAATCAAAATCAAATCAGTTCTTTTTTTATTTGTGTATATACAATGGACATTGTTTCAAAGCAGCGTTACAGAGATAAAGCGGATATAAAAGAATGTATACGTTTGTTCCTTATAATTGTAAACTCATCGCTAATAATTGAGTGATTAGTGGCAACTTCCTAAAATGGTATGAGAAAGAAACCTTGAGAGGAACCAGACCCAAAAGGAAACGTGTCCTGATCTGGGTGGCACCGAATGTCCATTCATTACAGGTCCATCACTGTCCAATAACTCTGACTATACAACTCTGATCCGATAGATCTGAAGTCTAACCACTAGCCCACCACCTCCCAGGAACAGGTTTGGGCCTCTTAGCTCCAGTGAAGGGAAATTGTAACGATAAAGCATGTAAATGCATTCGATACTATTATGTGTTTGTGTGCTGTTAAGGAACACACCTGAGTGTGATTGTGTCCACATACTTTTGACCACACCAATTAGTTCCTTCTTTCTTTAAGTTGATATTTGGAATAAAATGTTTCTCAAAAAAGCAGTGAGGGAAATTAAACACAGCTTGTTTTGTTACAGAGAAAAGTCCTCTGTCCAGAAGATCTGAAAAAGGAATTGAAAATTTCGACTATGAAATGACGACACCTCAAACTCTTCCCAAAAGTGTTAAATACATTTCAGAAAATTTCACCTCGGCTTCATTGTATGTCTATTAATATGCACGGATGCTCCTTGTTCCAATTTCGGTTCGCTGTTAAATTGATGTTGATCCTTTGACGAACGAGTCCCTCTAAAACGACTTTTAAAGCAAATTACAACACCTTCCTAAGTGTTACGTAAAACACAGCACAACCGTGATTTGTGATGCATGTGATGATGTAAGAGGTAAAAATATTACACTTGACCCAGTTCTCCTTTTTTTTGCCCCCGGAGTCACCGACAGGCCAAGCAATAGCACTTTTGAATTTTTTAGATTCTCTATAGAGGCCTGAATGAATCATTTAACACAAGTGAAACACCCTTCCCTTCTCCTGACTGATCCACTCCATGCCAGCAAAATCCGCCTCGTGCTGGTGTGACCTTGGCTTCCAGCTGTTGCCAAATTTCTGACCCTTCCTCCATCTGTCAGTGCACTTACAACTCCATCCAATCTCTCCTTCATAATTAATCTCCTAGAGACTAATGCAAAACCGTTTAGTTGATTTTTTTAATATGTGCTCACTAAACAGCTACCAAACCGCATCGGCAGACTTTCTGTGAGAAGAATGACAAACACGGTCATTAAAAATCGTCCTGGAGTGAGCCATTCGCTGTGTTTGTGGATTAACACTTGCATTATACTTGTGAAAATGAAATGTAACCTCCAGTGCTCAGGGTAATACCTCTCAGAAATGAGGAGAGAAACATGGCTGTAGAAAACAAAAGAGGCGGCGTGGTGACAGCTACATGAAGCGGATCTATCATTTAGCACTTATGTGTTCAGCTGAGCACAGTTTGAGCAATAAATCATGTTTGTTTGGGTTTTTTGTTTTTTTTACACGGCAATAAATAAAGACCGCATCAGTGTTTCAGAAAGCTTCAACGCGAACCCTCTGCCCTCAACGCTCAGACACTCCGACTCCATAAACAGAGGGAAAAATCCAGGACCACGAATGTGCAAAAATTCTCCTATAGATTCCGTTTTAGTCTTGTGAAAAGCTGTAAAACACAAAGCAATTCTAAATGCTTTTTAGCATTTTTAACTGCACGCGCAGTCACAGGGAGCACCGACCTTCATAAGTCAGTGTGCTAAAAGACATTGTCCTGTGTACATAAGGAGCTGCGCGACTGGCGCTGTTCTGACCACGTGCGGAAATCCAGCACAAATCGCACAAAATAGACTCCCAGGACACGTTCCAGAAGAAGATTGGAGCGCTGTATTGCTGTGCAAGGGGATAATTTTGAATGTGACCGTGTTTAAACGCAGATAAAGTACTTTCTTGTAGAGCAGAGCCTCTAAACTTTTAGATACCACCTCGTATACAATATAATATGAAGCTGGTCCAGTCTTCCGTCTTTCCTTCACCGGCGAAGGTTTTTCAGTTAAACCGATTGCGAACAATTTCATAACTGGGCGTTAGATTGTTTTTTTCTTTGTTTATGCGATGTAACAGTATTCTGGCCTACAAGATATCACATTAATAAAATATCCAGTGTTTACTGTCAGTTATAAAAGCTGACTTTCTAAACACGAGTCAAACATCAAGTCTGTGTTTATCTCCGTAATAAAACGGAAGTGAATCCAAATTGACGTGAATCGGAAATGATTTGTGTAGGTGTTCCAACGCTGCTGGAAGCCCAACCCTCTTCCCTCATCTCATGTGCTCTCGACTCATGCAGCGATGCTCATGTGAGCTCCTACACGTCTCGTTAAGATATGTTAGGAATGTACTGCATTAAATAATGTGAAATAGGACCATCTTTTGATTCAGCAGCTTCAATACAAAGCAAAATCATTTACTGTGATCAAAAATTACTTACTATTTAAAAAAAAAAAAACATTTGCATGTGTAAAGTGTGTCTGCATGGATTTAGCATTGGATTATTGCATATTTATCAGGAATGTCACTGAAGCATTTTTATTTATTTATTTCTTTTTTACCAAATAAATCAGCACATCTGTATCTACCGTAATTTCCGGACTATAAAGCGCACCCTTATATAAGCCGCACCCACTGAATTTGACAAATATTTATATTTTTAACATAAATAAGCCGCACCTGTGTATAAGCCGCAGTGTCTACACTGAAACTAATGAACTTTACACAGGCTTTAACGAAAGACAGTGTCTGTTACACGGTGTAACGGGTGAAATATGTTGTGGCTCCTTTAAGAGCAGAGCGGCATTTTGGGAACAGGACGTCACTGCATTCTTCCGGTATTACTGCATGTGTGTGCGTGCGAGACTGAGGAATATGTGCTCATTATTTTCTGATGCTCATTTCTAAGTTTCTTTGACTAACCCATAACGCTGTTGCCAAGAAAAATAAAAAAGCACGAGTTTTGGAAACCTGTCTGTGCTTATATGATTTCTGTTGCAACTGGAGTTAGTGAGCTCTCCCTTCACCCAGACTCAACGCGTTACAACTGCTTGTATCTAAACAGTAGCCGACCAAGTAAGTCATTGTTCAGTGTCTTCCTCCTTCCTTTCACAACTACAGTATTTCTCTCGGGAGTTTATCTTTTGGCATCGTCGTGCGTTTAAAAATCAACACCGGTGAAAGTTTTTTCTCCCGATGCCGTGCAGCTCAGAACACAGGTGAGGTGCGTTTTTTCGTTTCCGTTCGGAAATTTCATTGGTCTTCATTGGTTTTGGGGTTCAGTTTTTTGGCTTGAAGTTTGTGAAACCGGGAAAAACCCAGGAAGAATTCATAAATTAGCCGCTTCGTTGTTTAAGCCATGGGGTTCAAAACGTGGGAAAAAAGTAGCGGCTTATAGTCCGAAAAATATAATACTTTATCTTATCCCAATTTACTGCACCAGAATTCTTAATGTAATGCAAACAGATCATGTTTACCTGCACAGGGTTTACTTTACCACTGCACCATTGAGACAATGTCCATTGTAAAAAGTGCTATACAAATAAAAAAAAGAACTGAATAGAATTCAATTACAATTCATTTATATTTCATTTCACAGTCTCTATACTTGCAGTCAGACTGACAATAAACCTGAACCGGAACCTGATGCTAACACTAATGATAAATGAAAAACTCTTTTGCTTGTGTTCTCCTGCTCAACACTGAGTTGCATCGACAGAGAAAATGTCAGGCCTTTAAACATGGCATCATTAAATAACTGAACTGTAAAAGAATTATTTATCGGAATGAGATGTTCTATGGTGGAGCTTCGCTAACGGTTTACTGCGTATAACTGCGAAACCCCTTAAAAATCCAGTTGAATTCACACTGCTAAGCAATGAAGTGACAGAAACGTGTTTATTTTTTTACACACGTGTGACACAGAGGCACGGTTTCACAGACAGCAGCGTCTCCTGAAAGTGACAGCTCGACAAGCGACATTTCGATTACGAACGTCTCAATGCTACACAAACGATGTATGTTGCGGTAAAGTGAGAAATCCCAAAAAAAAAAAAAAAAAAAAAACACCTGACACGAACGATTTTCTCGGCTCAACCGCGTAGCGCTTGTTATCTGATGTTAATGTAATTCTGTTCTTACAGCTTGAGTTTCAACCTGCAATTTACTGTTTGACGTACAAAAGTAGGAGAAAAATCCTACTGTGGTTTCATTTGATCCTGCCATCGAAAGAGTTCATTTCATGTGTACAGAAACAACTTGGAAGGAAGTAGAAGAGATGCCATCTCTCAGTTCTTTTAGTGAAGGCACTTAGCTAGGTCAGGAAGCCTGCTTCGCTAATCTTCTAATTAACCCCAGTATTTAACGAGCATTCTCGGCATCCACTTTATTAGGAACACTTGTACACCTGCACGGCCCACTTTTCATGACTCCTTCCCCATGAAAGCCTCAGATTCCTTTTCGTCGTTGATCAGATTGAAACCCGATGAGGTCTTCTGCCTGATTAATAAATCTACATTAAGGTTTTTCATTAAGTTTTGTGGTTCTGAAATGCTTTTATGCTTAGCATGTTTGTAAAGAGTGATTATTTGTGTTACTATGTCATTTCTGCCCATTTTCCTCTGAGCTTTCTTATTAACACAGTGTTTTCAACTACACAACTGTAACTCATTCGATATTTTTGCGCCCTTCTGTGTAAACCCTGGAGATGGTTGTGTGTGAAAATCCCAGGAGATTCCGGCAAACTCTTTAAAAAGATGTCTGTGTGGCACCAGCAACCATGCCACAGTTAAATTGGATTTTTCCTTCGTCGTGATGATTTGAACATTAATGGAAGCACCTAAGTGGTATCTGCTGGATGTTTTGTGTTGTGATGCTGATGGGCCGATTAGATTCGCACAAAACTTTATACCTTGATGTGTTCCTAATAAAGTGGACAATGGCATAAATCCACTTATAAATCTTATTGTTAAATAAAAACTGAATAACTAGTTATAATAACCAACAATATACATGATTATTATTGATTTTCAGAGGTGGCAAAAATACACACACACACACTTCACTTAAGTAGAAGTACAGATTCCAGTTTTAAAATACTCTGGTAAAAGATGAAGTACCGACTATGCAATTTTACCCAAGTTAAAGTAAAGTTATGTGTTCTGACATGTACTTAAGTAAAAAGTAGCTGCTCATTGTGAGCTTCATAAACTAGTCTACGTCTGTGGTGTGTGTGAGAGACAGGAAATGATGCACCAGTGGTAGATTGAAAAAGCCGCGCAATGACCGGAAACAGGTTGATGGACTGAAAACGCCACAGTGAGAAGAAAAAAATATTGACATTTCACCAAATAGATTAAAACTAAACTAACGAGTCTGTTTTAAAAATGTAAGAAGTAGAAAGTACAGATATTCGTGTAAAAATTTAATAAGTAAAAGTCAAAAGTTGTCAGAAAAATAAATAGTGAAGGATAGAACAGATACCGGAAAAAATACAGTACCAAAGAATTTGTTACTTCCCACCTCTGATGTAGAGCAGGTTTATAGTCAAAACTAAAGGCAGACCGATTTTACTGATACTGATAGCTAGGTTGCCAATAACCAAGTATTCAACTGCTTTTTTAAACGGATACTGGATTAAAAAAAAAACTAACGAACATAACACTGTGTGTAAAATAGTACTGAACTTAATTACAAAAATAAAAAAAAAGGACTGAATCATGAAAATGTGCTTAATGAAATATATTAATATAGTAATAAATATTGAGAACCCAGCCATTATGGATGCACAAGCCAGTGCACTCTTAGTGCCGGTCCCAAGCCCGGATAAATGGGGAGGGTTGCGTTAGGAAGGGCATCCAGCGTAAAACATGTGCCAAATCAAATATGCGGATCACAAATGAGAATTTCATACCGGATCGGTCGAGGCCCGGGTTAACAACGACCGCCACAGGTATCGTTAGCCGACAGGGTACCGGTGGAAATTGGGCTACTGTTGGCCGAAGGAGGAGAAGGAGAGGAGGAAGACGTCTACAGAGGCGGCAGGGAAAGGAGCAGTGTAGGAGAGTGGAGGTTCGGGTTGGTACTTTAAATGTTGGTACTATGACGGGTAAAGGGAGAGAGGTAGCTGATATGATGGAGAGGAGAAAAGTAGATATGCTGTGTGTTCAGGAGACCAAGTGGAAAGGGAGTAAGGCCAGGAACATTGGAGGTTTTTAAACTGTTCTATCATGGTGTGGATGGAAAGAGAAATGGTGTAGGGGTGATTCTGAAGGAAGAGTACAGTAAGAGTGTAGTGGAGGTGAAGAGAGTTTCTGATAGGGTGATGATCGTGAAGGTGGAAGTTGAAGGGATGATGATAAATGTCATCAGTGCCTATGCTCCACAAGTTGGCTGTGAGATGGAGGAGAAGGAAAGATTCTGGAGTGAATTAGATGAAGTGGTAGATGGTGTACCTAGGAAAGAACGATTGGTGATTGGGGCAGACTTTAATGGGCATGTAGGTGAAGGGAACAGAGGTGATGAGGAGGTGATGGGTAGGTATGGTTTTAAGGAGAGGAATGTGGAAGGGCAGATGGTGGTGGATTTTGCTGAAAGGATGGAAATGGCAGTGGTGAACACTTATTTTAAGAAGAAGGAGGATCATAGGGTGACGTATAAGAGTGGAGGAAGGTGCACACAGGTGGACTATGTGCTATGCAGGAGATGCAACCTAAAGGAGATTGGAGACTGTAAGGTGTTGGCAGGGGACAGTGTAGCTAGACAGCATCGGATGGTGGTCTGTAGGATGGTTTTGGAGGCGAAGAAGAAGAGGAGGAGAGTGAAGACTGAGAGAAGAATAAGATGGTGGAAACTGAAGGAGGAAGAGTGTAGTGTGAGGTTCAGGGAAGAGGTCAGACAGAGGCTCAGTGGTGTTAAGGAGGTGTTGGATGATTGGGCAACTACTGCAGGAGTGATGAGGGAGGCAGCTAGAAAAGTACTTGGTGTAACATCTGGAAATAGAAAGCAAGACAAGGAGACGTGGTGGTGGAATGAGGAAGTGCAGGAGAGCATAAGGAGAAAGAGGTTGGCAAAACAGAAGTGGGATAGACAGAGTGATGAGAAAAGTAGGCAGGAGTACAAGGAGATGCGGCAGCAGGTTAAGAGGGATGTGGCGAAAGCCAAGGAAAAGGCATATGAGGAGCTGTATGAGAGGTTGGACGCTAAGGAAGGAGAAAAGGATTTGTACCGATTGGCCAGGCAGAGGGACCGAGCTGGGAAGGATGTACTGCAAGTTAGAGCAGTAAAGGATGGAGAGGGAAATGTGTTGACTAGTGAGGAGAGTGTGTTGAGAAGGCGGAGGGAGTATTTTGAGCAGCTGATGAATGAGGAAAATCAGAGAGAGAGAAGGTTGGATGATGTGGAGTTGGTGAAGCAGGAAGTGGATAGGATTAGTAAGGAGGAAGTGAGAGCAGCGATTAAGAGGATGAAGAGTGGAAAGTCGGTTGGACCAGATGACATACCGGTAGAAGCGTGGAGATGTTTAGGAGAGATGGCAGTGGAGTTTTTGACCAGATTGTTTAACAGGATTTTGGAAGGTGAGAAGATGCCTGAGGAATGGAGAAGAAGTGTGCTGGTACCGATCTTTAAGCATAAAGGAGATGTGCAGTCTTGCAGTAACTACAGGGGAATTAAGTTGATCAGTCACACCATGAAGTTATGGGAAAGAGTAGTGGAAGCCAGGCTGAGAGAAGAGGTGACCATCTGTGAACAACAGTATGGTTTCATGCCGAGGAAGAGCACCACAGATGCCTTATTTGCTTTAAGAATGTTGATGGAGAAGTATAGAGAAGGACAGAAGGAATTGCATTGTGTATTTGTGGATTTAGAGAAGGCATACGACAGGGTGCCAAGAGAGGAGTTGTGGTATTGTATGAGGAAGTCAGGTGTGTCAGAGAAGTATGTGAGGGTGGTGCAGGACATGTATGAGGACAGTGTGACGGCAGTGAAGTGTGCAGTAGGAACGACAGACTGGTTCAGGGTGAAGGTTGGACTGCATCAAGGATCGGCCCTGAGCCCTTTCCTGTTTGCAGTGGTGATGGACAGGTTGACGGACGAGGTCAGACAGGAGTCTCCCTGGACTATGATGTTTGCGGATGATATTGTGATTTGTTGTGAGAGTAGGGAGCAGGTTGAGAAGAGCCTGGAGAGGTGGAGATATGCGCTGGAGAGAAGGGGAATGAAACTCAGTAGGAGTAAGACAGAATACATGTGTGTGAATGAGAGGGAGGGCAGTGGAGTTGTGCGGTTGCAGGGAGAAGAGCTGGAGAAGGTGGAGGAATTCAGGTACCTGGGGTCAACAGTGCAAAGTAATGGTGAGTGTGTTAGAGAAGTGAAGAAAAGAGTGCAGGCAGGGTGGAGTGGGTGGAGAAGAGTGACAGGAGTGATTTGTGATAGTAGGGTATCTGCAAAAATGAAAGGGAAAGTTTATAGGTCTGTGGTGAGACCTGCGATGCTGTATGGATTAGAGACAGTGGCATTGAGTAAAAGACAGGAGGTGGAGCTGGAGGTAGCAGAGCTGAAGATGTTGAGGTTTTCGTTGGGAGTGACAAGGATGGATAAGATTAGAAATGAGTTTATTAGAGGGACAGCGCATGTAGGATGTTTTGGTGACAAGGTGAGGGAGGCGAGATTGAGATGGTTTGGACATGTGCAGAGGAGGGACATGAATTATATTGGTAGAAGAATGCTGAGGATGGAGCCACCAGGTAGGAGGAAAAGAGGAAGGCCAAGGAGGAGGTTTATGGATGTGGTGACGGAAGACATGCAGGTAGTTGGTGTAAAAGAGGCAGATGTAGAGGACAGGGTGGTATGGAGACGGATGATCCGCTGTGGCGACCCCTAATGGGAGCAGCCGAAAGAAGAAGAAGAAGTAATAAATATTGAGGAAAATAAAAGAAATACATTTAAACTGAAACAAAAAGTAGCAAGCCAAATAAAAGCATTTTAAAAAATAGAGAAAAATAATAATAAAAAAAAAAAAAAAAACACTACATTCAAACACACAGTGATACACCTCCGGAGGCCGCTCTCGACCTGTATAATGCAACCCGGAAAAACTATCGGTATGGATTTTTGCAAATAGTTTGAGAAAAAATAAATTAATTAAATGAAAAAAATTTAAATAAATAAAAAGCAACAAAAGCCCTGTCTCTGTTCTAAACTACTTTGTTCAAATGATTCGATATCAGAAACTGCCCACTGTGTGATTAACAGGCCACATCAAATAAGCTGCCCGTGCCTGAAAAATGGTACAAATCACATATTTTTACAGTGTGTGTGTGTGTGTGTGTGTGTGTGTGTGTGTGTGTGAGTGTGAGAGAGAGAGAGAGAGAGAGAGAGAGAGAGAGAGAGTGCCTGTGTGGGTGTGTAGAGGTGCAGAAAGATCTCATCTCTGCATGCTGTTCTGCTAGTTCATTCGCTGGTGATGGGAAGAGACTGTGTTTCTCACACTCCCCTGTGAGGCTAATTCTACACTGATGAACCATTTCATGCTTGTAACCAGACCCTTTGAACCAAGAGCTCACGATCCTCCAGGTTGAGTTAGAATCTGTGTATGTGTGTGTGTGTGTGTGTGTGTGTGTGTGTGTGTGTGTGTGTGTGT
>JAAIIK010000159.1:1241264-1253411 GCA_014706435.1 Silurus glanis
CTATCTATCTATCTATCTATCTATCTATCTATCTATCTATCTATCTACTTATACATGATTAGAGAAACAAAGGATTTCCTCCAGACGTCTCCAGGGCATGTAATAAGACGAAAAAAGAAAAGGAGGTCAGTTATATGCATATTGTGCAGGCTGAAAACAACCTCCAGAAAGACTGATATACCTTTTTTTTTGTCAGACAGCAGTGTGGCATCTCCATTCGGAAAGGAAGCAGTGAGTCTGTGTCCTCAGGATAGGAAGTCAGAATATCTAGCACATACCCTCACACTTTTTTCCTCCCTTACATTTAAACACATTTTCTATTTTCATATATGCTGAATCAGCATGGTTTGGTTGGTCTTGCCCAATCACATCATGACCTTGATACTTGGAAATTGGACTCCTCTGATACCTCCGGCCACAGTGTGTGTTGCAACCCAGAGAATGCCAAAAAGCACAGTATAGTGTGAGCACCCCCTACTGTTTATACCACTTACTATGTATTCTATAGCAAGTAATGATCAAAATGCTAAAACTTTAATACTCCTTTTACTTCACTCTCAGCAGGTGGTGACATTTATTTGATTCAATATATAAATACAATGTACAGTATATTTTGCATTGGTTTGTAATTTAGCAGTTTATTTAAGCAGCTCAAAGGAGTGGTTCGTGATTCATATATCTTTCGCCAAACATCGAACCTCACTCTTCACCAGGCATCCTTTTTAAGCGGGAGAGTTGTGATCGTAGCTTCAGTTAGGTGTTATCTGTGAGATGCTTCTGGATTGGAGGCAAGGTTTGACACCAGATGGAGAACTGACACAGACAAGGCTGCCATGGCAGGAGGGAATGGAGCTGAGAAAACACATCAGACACACTCAGAGACAGGTTATTTCAGGCATGAATACTATTAAGTGCAAGGCTGGAATCATTGCACAAGCCATTGGAGCACAGCACTGATTTTTCCCTATGACTCTCAAATTCCTTGTGGCAGTCTAACTTCTTGCTTGGGAAAGCTAGGATCTAGCTAGTTGATGACTTTTAGGATTACTTCTACTAAAGCTTATGTACTCTGGAGGAGTACAGCCTCTGAAATCAAGCCTCAGCTGTGATGTTCAGATGTATAATTTGAATGTAGAGTTTAGTGTGTATGTACTGTACATGCCTGATGAACAGGCTACAAGGCTTTTGCTTACCCATGACAGCATCTGCTGTTCTGAGGAACAGCTGGCAATGCTGACTCAGTCTCTCTCGACTAGTGCTCCTAAGAGAAAAATAATTAATTCAGTAATACTTGAAGAACGAAAAAAAAAAAAAAGAAGGATGTGTATACAGTTCTGCTGACTCTGGCAGACAAAATAAATCTCTGTGACAAAATTTTATTTCCTCCGTTTTATCAGTTTGTTTCTGATATACAGGAGCAGAAGCGATGCGAGAGAAGAAATCAAACACAAGCGCAAATCCATTTGACTTTTCTTTATTGTCCCTGATCGAGATAAATGGTCTGTACCAGAGGATTATAGATTGTGGGGTGACCAAAGTCTTAAGCGGGAGCCATAATCCAAATATTAATTAACCTGGACTTATTAACTCATCCATAGCCCTGATGCACAAAGCATATCTATTACATATAAACTATAAAGTCGTCTATAGAGACAGATCTGCTATTTTAAAACCTGAAAGTAAGTAGGTTCTTGGAGGTGCATTTTCCAGGATGATTTTCATGTTTCTACTTGGCGGAATGCAAATCCAGGCTCTCTCTTATGGCACAGTGGGTATTGCGTGGGTGCTGCCTGGGCTCTCATGCTGAAACACTGCTGTGGCTCTGCCATCTGCTATGCTCTATTTTCATCCATGGGCGAAGAGTCAAAGGATACAAGGAAAGGACCTTTTAAAGGGTTTGATGATTTCTGTTTACATGTTAAGAGTCTTCCACATGTACAAGTGAAACGTGCATTATAGTGTTATGAACCTGGTGTTTTAACTACCAACATCCTTAATTTGATAAAAGTGTCATTCATTCTCAGAATGATAATGTTGAGAAAATCGCAATAGTCTTTTTGGGAATATTAAACAGTTATCCAAGAATTCCTCAAGGATTTATTACTGAATCAAGTGTTCCTAACTGGTTCCACTTAAAACCTTTAAGTTGTTTCCCAAGAGGGATAATCAGAGAACCCTTAAGGACTGTGAATTTTCATAGCTCCCTGTCACAACCATCCAGGGTTTTTATTCCAAATCAATTTTGCTGAAAAGTTATTATATGTGCAATGTACTGCTGTTAATCCCAGTTGTACTTCATTACACACTTTTGCTCAGGTCAGGGACAACTTGCCTATGTGTCAGACACAGGCGGCAAAACCTATTCCCAATTAATTATATTTCACTTCCATTATGTAAAAGATGTATATGGAAAAGATTAATCACCTAATCTGCAAAACACTATTCCTCAAAGCTAGAGTGCTTAGTAAACCCTTTAGCAACTCTTGGAACAATACATGGTCCATTGTTGGCTATTAGTCAGAGAAAATGAATTGTGAAAAAATTAGATTAAAGAAAAACCAAAAAAACCAAACAAACAAAAAAGCCCTATCTATAAATGCCTTACAGGATGTAGACCAGCAGCCATTATTCACTGCCCTGACATGTGATATACAGGTATAGAAATGAATATACAGAAATCAAAATAACCATACAGCAGGTAAAATTGGTCCCATTTGCTATATGTTTAAAGTAGGGCATCAGTCAGCAAGTCAGGAAGTGACTCTCACAGTGTTCCTGTGGCTGAACAACGTGGCCTATCAAATACGATTTATGTCAGTTAAGTAAGTTAAATAAAATACTTCAGGGCAGTATGTTAATGAAAGTCGTCACCGGGGTGGAGGGATGTGTCCTACTGTACATCCATAGTACATCCATTTCTCCTTAATTAACCACATCATATCTTTTATCCATTTCTAGTTACATTAAATACTGTAAAACAACCTATTTCCTTTTTTCACTTATGCTATAACTGTTGCAAACATCTGTTCCTTCACCAGTCTCTCTTTTTTTTTTGTGAGGTTAACAGTAACTTAAAGTATCATAGTTTGGAAATCTCTCTCTCTCTCTCTCTCTCTCTCTCTCTCACTCCAGCCAAAATCTCCTCATGGAAAACCTTTCCATATGAACGAATACACTTAAAACATGTTGTTCTTGCACAAGATGTTGCAATAGAAACAATGATTTTACAATGACCTTAATTAAAAAAAAAAATATTAATGTTTAGTAATACAGTAGTCTTCTTCTTTCGGCTGCTCCCATTAGGGGTCTCCACAGCGGATCATCCGTCTCCATACCACCCTGTCCTCTACATCTGTCTCTTTCACACCAACTACCTGCATGTCTTCCCTCACCACATCCATAAACCTCCTCCTTGGTCTTCCTCTTTTCCTCCTTCCTGGTGGCTCCATCCTCAGCATTCTCCTACTGATATACCCCATGTCCCTCCTCTGCACATGTCCAAACCATCTCAATCTCACCTCCCTCACCTTGTCTCCAAAATGTCCAACATGCGCTGACCCTCTAATAAACTCATTTCTAATCCTGTCCATCGTCGTCACTCCCAAAGAACATCTCAGCATCTTCAGCTCTGCTACCTCCAGCTCCACCTCCTGCCTTTTACTCAATGCCACTGTCTCTAAACCATACAACATCTCAGGTCTCACCACAGTCCTATAAACTTTCCCTTTCACTCTCGCAGATACTCTTCTATCACAAATCACTCCTGCTATCACTCTTCTCCACCCACTCCACCCTGCCTGCACTCTTTTCTTCACTTCTCTAACACACTCTCCATTACTTTGCACTGTTGACCCCAGGTACCTGAACTCCTCCACCTTCTCCACCTCTTCTCCCTGCAACCACACCACTCCGCTGCCCTCCCTCTCATTCACACACATGTACTCTGTCTTACTCCTACTGACTTTCATTCCCCTTCTCTCCAGCGCATACCTCCACCTCTCCAGGCTCTTCTCAACCTGCTCCCTACTCTCACCACAAATTACAATATCATCCGCAAACATCATAGTCTATGGAGTCTCCTGTCTGACCTCATCTGTCAACCTGTCCATCACCACTGCAAACAGGAAAGGGCTCAGAGCCGATCCTTGATGCAGTCCAACCTTTAGTAATACAGTAGTAAAAGACTGATTCTGTAATAATGTGTATTTAAACATTAAGATGTAGATAACAGCTTTTGATAAAAAGTTGAACGTTCCCAATAATATAATCAGTGGTCTAGTAATCTGATAATTGTGCAGGACCTTAATGCAGCTAGGTAGCAAGGAGATACGTTTTTTTTTATTTTTTATATTAATATAACTAGCTGATATTAGCTAGCTGGCCAATGCCCTGGTCCTCATTGGCTGTGCTGTAATAAGTGACAAGCTTATTAATATATTTTTCTATGTATGTTATCTCCCAGATTTTCCCTCTAATTGTAGCCTTGACCAATAAACACTGACCAGACAGGATTCAATTCAATTCATTCAATTCATTTTCTTTTTTTTACAGTGGACATTGTCTCAAAGCAGCTTTACAGAAATAAAGAATGTAAAGAGTGTGTTTGGAGACCAGAGTGGTCTCCAGCTGAAGAGAACTCGATCCAGAGGTAGGGCGACTTCAGCTACCGCTGAATGAAGGCTAACACAGTTTTTGTCCAAGTCACATGAAGGGGACATCAACCCAACATTTTGAACTGCTGCTAATGCTACATAACGAGGTGGCATAACACCGTTTGAGAAAAGTGTTGCCCTCTTTTCCACATGCATAAGCTTTTGTGAGTCACAGTGATTGATAGGGCAGTGAAATGATGCCTCTTCCACCCAGAAGGCATCTGGGAGTTTCTGCCACAGATGGATTTAAACTGATGTTGAGTTTGTGTTGATTTCAAATAATAAGACTAATATATATATATATATTTTAATGAATAATAAGACATAATAAGAGTTAAAAATAACTTTTTATGTAATAAAAAGTAATAACTAAAATTTTGCCTATAATTATGACAATATTAAACACAATAAACCTGATTTAAAAATAAAACCTTTGAAGTGCAATAAATATATTGAATGTGAGCACACGGGACTGTGATTTTTTTTCCATCCAACCTGGAACATAATATTTTTTTATACACTAACAGATTCTTTTTTGTTTTTTCACCTTGGAATAAACAGACTTACAACAAAGCAGCTGGACAGTCTCTGTGGAGTTTTGTTTTCTTTATTAATGCACAAGAAATATGTGTTTAAAACAGAATTTTACATATTCTAGATTATTGAAAGGCTAATTAGACAATTGCATTTCCCCTCTGTGTGTGTGTGTGTGTGTGTGTGTGTGTGTGTGTGTGTGTGTATACTTTAAGACATGCTTCAAATTCAGCTATTTACATTGTCATTTTGAATAACAGAATTAAATAGCTTCTAAAATGAACCTGGCACAAATTCCAATTAATCTGTGTATTACAAAAAAAAACCAACAACCCTGTGCTGTGTATCGCACTTTCAACCACACTGTCATGTTTTAAAATGAAACACTTTTGCATTCTCGCTGTCAACACATCACAGTACGTCTGAAATCAAACCTACACAGCAAAAAATAAATCAGGTGGAGAAAGAATATATGCGAATAAAAAACACATGAATTGCAAGACATTAATGTTGCTAGGTAGCAAAGAGATGAGAATTTTTCTAGATTATTAATCCTAGCTGAGTCAAAAATGATTTAAGCAAGAAAAAATATTCGCTGTTGGAGGAAAATAATCAATGACTGGGTGTTACAACGCAAACTGATGAGTTTCAGATTTATTTTATACCATAGTTAGTCCATGCTAACATTTGTTTTAAAGAATGTCATTAGGTTTTTTGTTTTTCTGCTTGTAGTTATCTAGAGTATATTAGTAACGTGTTTT
This sequence comes from Silurus glanis, assembly GCA_014706435.1. Lineage (NCBI taxonomy): Eukaryota > Metazoa > Chordata > Actinopteri > Siluriformes > Siluridae > Silurus > Silurus glanis. Next base: position 1,247,212 of record JAAIIK010000159.1, read on the forward strand.
CACGTACGTTCTAGCAGCTGAACGAGTCAGACATTTTTAAATGTAATAGGAAATGCAATAAATAAAAATATAATTCGAATAGGAAAAAATAAAAAACTTGTCATGAAGAACCCCCAAAAAACAAAGTCCTCTGATGTTCTCATGAAAAAGCTTGAAAGCAGTGATATGGAGTCTGCTTCTAGAAATGTTAAATATTTGGTTTCTTACAACAAAGATTCCCCACAAAGCAATAATTATACAGAATGTCTATATTTGTTAAATGACTAGGTTTTAATTATGAGATTGTCCCTTTGAGGTTTTATTGTAGAAACAATGGGCTTCATTCATCAAGTGGGACACAAAGGAATTTGTGTAATATTTGTACGAGGGTTTACACAAGCGATGAGGTATTCATTAAAATTCTGTGATTTTGGGAAAAAAAAAAGATATTGTATCCCACTCGTGCTCCTGAGTGTGTGGGCAACTTGCAGAAAGAATAATAAACTGAATTAATGTAATCTCTGACTTGCTCCACTACAAGTCATATTAACTGCACCTACTATGCTTTTCTAATCTGAAATATACTGTTTTAATGTTTACAGCAGAGTCAAAAACACATCCTCATGCTAGTTTACCAGGTCAGGGACTGGGTACCGTTGAGTAAATTTTGTTAATATCAATGCCATTAATTAACAAATGTATAAAAAAAATTAATAAATACAATTATGAAAGCAAGCCGACACAAAACCTTCCGTCATGTAGACACTTCTGCTTCCAGCTCGAATCTTCATGCAGCTTTTAGGCACAAAAGTACTAATAAAAATCAGTGTTTAATGCCATCATTTACACCCCACCATTTACACACATTTTTACTAAATGATTTACAGAGCCATACAATAAAAAATGTTAATTAAATTGGCAAAATAATTGTTGGAAAAATGATTGTAATACTGAACTAACTCATCCTGATTATCCTGTTAGTCATCCCATTTGCATCTGATAAATTACTGACACTTTTTATCCGAAGCAAACTGAGACAGGACACAACTGAGCAGATGGGGGTTAAGTGTCTCGTTTAAGGACCTAATCAGCAGCAGATTGGAAATGCTGGGATTTGAACTCACAACCTTCTTAATCAAATTCACCGCCTTCAACACAGAGGCAACACTTCCCAGATGTATGCGTTTTGCTCAGAACCTCTGTCAAAGGTGTGCAGCATAAACGGTGTGAGACATGGCTAGCGCGGCCATCTCATATCAACCAAAACATAAACATTCACGGGACATTTAATGCCTGGTGTGATGGCACTGCTGTGTTATCAGAGCCGCCTGCATGCTACAGGGTCCAGCTTCTTTCTTCTCACTAAATCAGTCATAAATAATCCTGAAAGTAAAGGGCAAATGAAGCCAAGTGTGTAGATGCTCGCATCTGAGCTGCTCAAACATTAATACCAGATCTGCACCGGAACAATCCTGCATGTTACATGTATGTTGTATTACACAAACATTACAAACAAACATTTGATAGCACGTCGTTTTATCAAGTGTATTCCAAACTCTTACATTTTCTCACCACTGACCCTTCTTTCTTTATACCTATATTCAAGCGTTTTCTGTACCTCAGTAGGACTCCAGTCCACATACAGAGTTTCATAAGCAAGTGACATTTAAGCCACATTACAGGAAAATGTGGTTGTTTCTTACAGAGAGAGGATGCAATGCTGTTACCTGCCAAACTTTTTTAGCCTCCAACCTCTACAATGTCATTGGCCACTGCATCGCTTGTGCAAAAAAAAAAAAAATAAATTCGCCATCAGCAAAGTGCACATGCACAATGAACAGCAGTTCTGGCACAAACATACAGTGCATCCAGTTCATTGACATTCACAGTGTTAAATGTAAATCAGCATCATAAAATGTTCTAAAATGATGATGCTACTTAAGGAAATAAGCAAATAACCTGGCAGCTACTAAACCCCAACTAACTGCTTCTTAAGTGTCCTTTTACTACGATTCTCTATTTATCCTGATGATACTTAAAGTCCTTGCATATGAAGTCATTCTAAAAAACATCAATAAAACATTACAATTTGATGGCAAGTCGTATTCAAATCATTCGATTGAATTTTTTTTTTACTTCTGTTAAGCTTTTAAAAATACACATTCCCTCTGCAAAACAGAGGAAGCAATGCCGTTGAAAAGCTCTTGAGCATTCATAAAGGGGAAAAAATAAACCTTCTGATGAACCAAACTTAGAAAGAATCCTCCTGTGGGTGACACCCGAAAGTGTGTAATCACAGTATACAGGTGTGGAAGTGCGAGAAGTAGTAGGGCTAGTACTTAATGCTGCTCACTATTGCCTGCGATATAGGTGTAAAATGTTGCATGAAAGTTTGACGTTCACTTCAGTTGAACAACACCAACAGCTGCTCAGGCCTGTAACTGTAAAAGTGCAAAGAAAGTTGCAAAGAAAGACGCTTACGTGGAGTCATCTCTGTTTTGTCATCCGGTTCTCATGTCTATTGTCCCAAACTGGAAAATGAGATTTCTTGCAAATGATCACTCGGGCACAAATGAGTGGTTTACCTTTATGGCATTTGACAGAAGCCCTTATTACCTCTTGATAATTCTCCTTATTTCACCCTTCTGGTGCTGTCAGTTGTTAAATAGGTTTTTAAACTAAGGCATACGTGCTATAGATATGACGTCTTCTTTTTGTAAGAATTTGTTATCGATCTATAAAAAGTATAATCCTTACCTCTGACATACCTTTAACAACAGAGGCCAACTCTAAGTTGTCTGGAAATGTTTAGGGGGAAAAATAGAACAGATGTTCATTCTTCTGAGCTGAAGGATCCCAATCTGACACCACAATTAGAAATGCTCAGACCCCCAGTGTGCACTGTCAGTGTGACAGACAACTGGAGCTCACCAGAGAAAATCAAACTGACAACTTGACTGCTAAGGGATATGAGAGACAGACAATTACTGGTGCCTTGATTTTCTAGCCATACATTTCAAACTATGAAGCAAGATGTTATAGTGTGTCTGGAAGTGAATCATAGATAGGGAGATAATGATGAGTTAAATTGTTTTTAAACCACATGCCCAAACATACAGTATGTGGGCACCTGACCATCACATACATATGTGGTTCTTCCCCAAAGCACATTACTGTCTAAAATGTCTTCCGTAAGCTAGTTTCAATATTTTCTTCACTTGAACTAAACGACACAAACACTCTTCCAGCATGACAATGCAAACATAAAGTGAACTCCATAAAGGCATGGTTTACAAGATCGGGGTAGAAGAACTTTGAGTGTTCTTGGGTGTTCCTGAACACCTTGTACCAACCAGGGTTATGCACCAAAATCTAATGGACAGCCTTCCCAGAAGATTGGAGGTTTTCACATGAATTGCAGGGCTCAATCTGAGACAGGATGTTCCACAAGTAAATTAGATTAGATTAGATTACAAACCCGATTCCAAAAAAGTTGGGACACTGTACAAATTGTGAATAAACAAGGAATGCTATAATTTACAAATCTCATAAACTTATATCTTATACACAATAGAATATAGATAAAATATCAAATGTAGAAAGTGAGACATTATGAAATGTCATGCCAAATAATGTCTCATTTTGGATTTCATGAGAGCTACACATTCCAAAAAAGTTGGGACAGGTAGCAATAAGAGGCCGGAAAAGTTAAATGTACATATAAGGAACAGCTGGAGCACCAATTTGCAACTTATTAGATCAATTTGCAACATGATTGGGTATAAAAAGCCTCTCAGAGTGGCAGTGTCTCTCAGAAGTCAAGATGGGCAGAGGATCACCAATTCCCCCAATGCTGCAGCGAAAAATAATGGAGCAATATCAGAAAGGAGTTTCTCAGAGAAAAATTGCAAAGAGTTCGAGGTTATCATCATCTACAGTGCATAATATCATCCAAAGATTCAGAGAATCTGGAACAATCTCTGTGCGTAAGGGTCAAGGCCGAAAAACCATACTGGATGCCCGTGATCTTCGGGCCCTTAGACGGCACTGCATCACATACAGGAATGCTACTGTAATGGAAATCACAACATAGGAATACTTCCAGAAAACATTGTCGGTGAACACAATCCACCGTGCCATTCGCCGTCGCCGGCTAAAACTCTATAGGTCAAAGAAGAAGCCGTATCTAAACATGATCCAGAAGCGCTGGGGCTTTCTCTGGGCCAAGGCTCATTTAAAATGGACTGTGGCAAAGTGGAAAACTGTTCTGTGGTCAGACGAATCAAAATTTTAAGTTCTTTTTGGAAAACCGGGACGCCATGTCATCCGGACTAAAGAGGATAAGGACAACCCAAGTTGTTATCAGCGCTCAGTTCAGAAGCCTGCATCTCTGACGGTATGGGGTTGCATGAGTGCGTGTGGCATGAGCAGCTTACACATCTGGAAAGGCACCATCAATGCTGAAAGGTGTATCCAAGTTCTAAAACAACATATGCTCCCATCCAGACGTCGTCTCTTTCAGGGAAGACCTTGCATTTTCCAACATGACAATACCAGACCACATACTGCATCAATTACATCATGTCTGTGTAGAAGAAGGATCCGGGTACTGAAATGGCAGCCTGCAGTCCAGATCTTTCACCCGTAGAAAACATTTGGCGCATCATAAAGAGGAAGATGCGACAAAGAAGACCTGAAACAGTTGAGCAACTAGAAGCCTGTATTAGACAAGAATGGGACAACATTCCTATTCCTAAACTTGAGCAACTTGTCTCCTCAGTCCCCAGACGTTTGCAGACTGTTATAAAAAGAAGAGAGGACGCCACACAGTGATAAACACGGCCTTGTCCTAACTATTTTGAGATGTGATGATGCCATTAAATTTGAAATCAACTTATTTTTCCCTTAAAATTATTATTTTCTCAGTTTAAACATTTGATACGTCATCTGTGTTGTATTCTGAATAAAATATTAAACTTTGAAACTTCCACATCATTGCATTCTGTTTTATTCACAATTTGTACAGTGTCCCAACTTTTTTTGGAATCGGGTTTGTAGATTAGACTAAAATGTATTGTCATTGTGCAGAGTACAAGAACATTGCCATAGAAATGCAGTTAGCATCTAACCAGAAGTGCAAATAGCAGGTATATAAACAAATAAATCCAATATATGAAAATATACATATGTATATCATATTGTAAAGGTATTATAAGAATGCAAAAGTTAAATATATTACAAATAATACATATACATATGTACATATGGGTACATATGTGTTTGATTGTCAGGTGTCCACATAATTTTGGTTATATAGTATATGTAAAAGCTTAATTCTAAATAGTATTTAAATTATGAAAGAAGAACCTTCCAAAAAACCCTCCAGGAGCTGGGTTGCACATTTTCCACCTTGGAGCAGATCAGTTTTCTACACTTGAGTTCATAAAGCAAATTCACACATTCTGAGTTAGACCAAGAAATATTTCACATCTCGTAAATATAAATAAAAACTGAATTTGTTGTCCTTTAATTTACACAACATGAACAAACTTGAACTGCCTACTGCATGTCTTTGGACTAGGTGAGGAAACTGGGGACTTTTCTCTGGGGGCTCCTGTAGGTGATGCAGGGCAAATGTGCCCAACGTACCCCACAGTATTCGTCTACATATATACATGTATTTTAGAGTTTTAATGTACAATACTATATCTAGCATGCTATATAGATGAAATGATCTGGTTTATTTGTCACCGTCAGTGTCAACATGTGGCTCGGTGACTCTGTTCTCTTTAAGAGGATCAGACAGGTCTTGACAGCGCAGGAAACCGGTAAGGCCATGCTTAGATAATGCGATTGATGGCTGGTCTTTCAAAACATCTGCGATTATAATGGAAGAGTAGGAACAATGAACCCAAACAACACGTTCATCTGTAAACTCAAACATATAAATCAATTATTTACTCCAAAAGTATAATTTAGCATTTGGGCAACTTGTTACGAAGCTGATATCATTTGAGGAAAACTGTATAACCCTTCAGGATGGACAGATTATTCACTTCAGAACTAAGTGAAGAGTAAAAACTGATCAGTGAAAGTTTGACAAATTTCATAAACCATTTGTGTGTAACAAAGAAAGAAACTCGAAATCCACGCAGTTCTACCGCCATCTAGTGGCACAAAAATCGAACTTTAACTACCGGAAGTCACAACTGCGCTTTTAT
>JAAIIK010000159.1:1253511-1281540 GCA_014706435.1 Silurus glanis
AATATACGATATTAGAATATTATTCGTTGCAGACAAACAGATTAACATAAACGTGTAATAAAAACAATTTATATAATGTATATTTAGTATATCATCATGTCGCGTCACTTCATTTTTTTATGTTTTTTTTTTTATTTAATGCTTTAAACAACAAAGAAGTTCTGCAGTAATGATGAGATTTAAAGCACCCATCCTCCTTCTCCCACCTCCTATACAGTGTCCATGGAAATCCACAGGACTGAGCTGGACTTCCTGATCAGCTTGTCCAGTCTCTTCCTGTCTGCAGTAAAAATACTGCTGCATCAACAGACCAGACCACAGAGTCAAAAAGGTCTTCAATAGTTCTACTTGAAGTCCTACTATCTACTCAAAAAAAAAAAAAAAAAAAAAAAAAAAAGTCTCTTATGTCTATTCTTTACCAGTATATCAGTCTCACTAGAGACTATCAAAAATTGCCATAGCCGACTATATTGCAAGTCGTCCAGGCGGGGTATTGGGTAAAGTTTTCAACTAGCAATAATCGCGCCTCGGATAAACCTCATAGGCTACGATACTGCCACTGCGCAAAGCTGAGGAGGAAATTAAAGACCCCGGGAGAGGCATTCAGATCATTAACACACACACTGATGGTAAGCACTAAATTTTTTCTCCTCCGACACACCTACATGCACGCACTTTCTTTCCCCGCCTTTGTGATGACGTCAGCAGCCACGACTCCGCAACCGGAAGTGCTTTCATTTTCAAAACCCTAAAAATCAGTAGTTATAGCGGTTACTGCGGCAACGACTGATCACGTGGGTGCTAAATAAAGTGTGTGAGGTTTATTTTTAGCAGTTCAGGAGATATATAAAGAGATTTAGTGGTGTATATGATAATACAAATAAAGGCCGAGTTAGAAAAACGTTAGAAACTGCTCTCGCGTCTGAGTAGCTCCTGATAGGCCAATGGTTTTCCCAGAATGCATTGCAGGTAGATTTAGACTCTTTTTTTAAAATTGTGTAATAGTTTATTTACTGATCCACGAGACTACTGTGTGTTTTAGAGACTTTGCTGTGTGTTCAGTTGGTGTTTGTGTTTTAAATGTATGTGGGTGTGTGTCGGAAGAGAAAAAAAAAAAATGTAGTGCTTACCATCAGTGTGTGTGTTAATGATCTGAATGCCTCTCCCGGGGGCTTTAGTTTCCTCCTCAGCTTTGCGCAGTGGCAGTATCGTAGCCTATGAGGTTTATCCGAGGCGCGATTATTGCTAGTTGAAAACTTTACCCAATACCCCGCCTGGACGACTTGCAATATAGTCGGCTATGGCAATTTTTGATAGTCTCTAATGAGACTGATATACTGGTGAAGAATAGACATAAGAGACTCTTTTTTTTTCTTTTTAAAGAGAGAAATGTTTTATAGAGTTCAAGTAGAACTACTGAAGACCTTTTTGACTTTGTGGTCTGGTCTGTTGATGCAGCAGTATTTTTATTGCAGACAGGAAGAGACTGGACAAGCTGATCAGGAAGTCCAGCTCAGTTCTGTGTATTTCCATGGACACTGTATAGGAGGTGGGAGAAGGAGGATGGGTGCTTTAAATCTCATCATTACTGCAGAACTTCTCTCACCCCCTGGATGAATCAGCGATACAGAAGATCTTTTCTCTCTGATGCTATTTGACTGTACAATCAGATCTGCTCCCAGTAAACCAGTCACCAAAATACACACTGTTATTACTGATCAACTGCAATAATAACAATAACAAAGTTTTTTTAAGCATCACGTGCAATAACACAAATTTAAAATTGTGCAATATTACACACGTGCAATATGTTTAATAGCATAAATACTTACTCGTGGTCTCTTTTTTGTGCTTATTTTTTTGTGTGTGTTTTTTGTATTTATACATTGTGTATATACTATATACTTTATTTATAATTTCTTTCTTTCTTTTTTTTTTTTTTTTTTTTTTTTACAGATTTCCATATTTCTTTTTCCTTGCTGCTGTAACAGAAAAGATTTCTTCACTGTGGGACGAATAAAGGTATTATTATAAAAACATAAGATAAGATAATAATACCTTTATTCGTCACAAATCTTGTGAAATCATTAGATAAGTATATTAGAACATGAATCATTATTGTGTCGTTGCTTTAGAGAGTATGAGTATACAGCAGAGGGACCAGTATCAGTCAAAACTCAATGTCCATCCTGTCACACTCTCAAAACAGTGATATGTTGGCCTTATTTAACTTTTTTATGTCAACAGGTTCCACGTAACTTAGTTAGGCTGCATTTAAGTAACAATATTTATTTCAGTAAACTTAAGTTAATTAAATAATGTTAATGTAATGTTGTTTATTTAAATCAACTTAACATTCTCTAAATTAGTTTTAATATATTAATTAATTTCAATTATTAAAAAATGTATATTGTTGCCTTCAACCAAAACAAATAATCCAGTTTTAATGATTAGTTTATTCAATGAATCTACAGGTATTTCCATTTTTCTCCAACAAGAATGTGTACTGTACAAAATATGAAAACTGCTTTAATTTTTTTTTAAATCTCATTTATTTTTACTTATTAAAAAAATACTAATAAAACGATAAGCATGCTTCCTTAAAAAAATGACAATAATAATACAAAACAAATAATAATACAAAATTCTTATTTTCTAATATTTCCCTCTTGATACTGAAAAAAAGCTAACAATGTATCAGTTATTCAATGCGAGACCAACACTGAAAGGAATGAACATGGTCATACTGAAACAAATGTTTCTACAGCAAACAGCACAACTTTATGGAGAAAACATACAGTATGTCCTGCCTTATGACAAGAGTTTATTTTTTAGGACCTGGACCTTGTTTGACAGCTTGTTTGAGTCTAGTTCCATAAATAACTTTTAAAATACTTCAAAAGTGTATCTCAGATCTTGTGGGTAAGCCAAGTTTAATCCATAAATTAGACCAAGTATCACAGAACATGCATTTGCCACATCTTCATAAGGGTCTGTAGCATCTGCTCCTTTATGTACGATGACATCGATTCCCAGGGTGGTGTTGAGCATCGAGGTTGCAACGACATCATGTTCAACATCCTAAAAATATCAAGTATAAAAAGATAATTACCATCAGATCGAGGGTGAGAGGAGAGATGGTTGCAGAGAAACATACAAAAAGTTTTTAAAAAATCTATGTGAGTGCAACAAGCTGACTCACTAGCTTAGGACTTCAAAGTTCTTTTGTATTCAACACAAAACGCCAGTGAATAAAAGTCTTGAATCCAAACTTCTTCGTTTGACTGTTTAATTATGAATCTCAAAACATAAAAATTTATTTTCTTTTCACAAATTAACTGTGCAGTTCTGTGTAGGTCAAAAGACTGTGTTGATCCAAAGTCCAGTGGCTTCTGATTGTTTCGCAGTGTTCTATTTCTTTCATACTAAATCTAACAGCCAATTAAATTACATTATACTAGAACACTGGCTAACTGTTTACATTCTAATTTCTACGTTTCATTTGCAACACAGGTTTTTCTCAGTTATTACAAAATATACTTCAAATATTATTACTTCCATAGAAATGGATACAAACATATCCCGGTCCCTAATTGACTAGGCCTTAACATATCTAGGGTTAGAACCTGAAGTCATTTACACTCTTACATTTAACACTTTCTCAATTCCTTTTCACAAGAATCTTCTTCTCTTCACAGGAAAGCATTTAAAGGTAAACATTAACTGGTAAGTAATAACAACTAAATACTTCTCACAGACTATTTAACTGGTAATTTCTATTCTATTCAAGACTTTCTCTTCTATCATCAGTCTTCTCCCTGCAACAAACAAAGTTTAGTTATGGGTCTTTGAATGATGCTGGTCTTCGTACAAACTTCAGCACTTCGGACAACGCCTTTGGAGTCAGGCATCACCCTCACGATTCTGCCTAACATCCAGGAGTTTCTTGGCAGGAACGAATCTGCGACGAGGACAACATCTCCAACCTTGAAACTTCTCTTTAAGCCGAGACATTTTTGCCGTTGTCATCATTTGCATGAACTGTTTGTCATGTTGCGACTGTTCTCGTCTGTCATCACATCTTCTTTCTGGAAAATCTGCATTGTAGTGCTTAATCAGCATGTCTTCAACGCTTATCACAGAAATACGGTTGACAAGAAAACTTTGTCTTTTGCCATCATCTGATTCCTTCTCTTGGCATCTGCTAATTGGCCTATTGACGACCCAGCCAAGAGCTGTCTTCACAGCGTATGGTTCATCGTTCTGGCTATTAATGATTTCCCATGGCTCCATGGCTTTGTACACGTTGACACAGATGAGCAGACCAACTTGCTTCAAGTTTTGGGAGATGGACTCGACTCAGGTAGGACCACTCCTCCAAATCTTTCTTCTGTGGGATGTTGGCCTTTTTTGCAGGTATATCTGGCTGAGTATACACATTGGGAAGCTGAATGTAATATTGCTCCTCTAAGCCACACACCTCCAGATCGATAAGTTCATAGCTATTCACTTTCTGTTCCTGAAGCAGGACCTCTGTCTTTCTGCCCCGCACATTCAACTTCTTCGCCAGTTCTTCAGTGCAGAATGTCGCTGTACTTCTTTGATCCAGGAAAGCATAGGTCTTGATTATTTTTGTATCTTTCTTGTGTTTTATCTGCACAGGCACGATGGGAAGAATACACTCACTGTTCCCGGCCCCAGTATGGTCACCTTTTCTGCACCCTGCAGACACGAGAGCACTTGTGACTTCACTCGTGCTTTGTGACCTGTCATCTGCACTGTTGTTCTTTAATGAAGCATCTTCCTTAACAACATGCAAGATAGCTGGGTGCTTGAGTTTACAATCTGGACAAGAGGCACTTTTTTTTACAGTCCTTGGACATATGACCTGCCGTCAGACACCCAAATCAAAGGCCATTCATTTTCAAGAACTGAATTCTTTCTTTCAGAGGCTGTTCTCGAATCTTGTTGCATGCATTCAGTGCATGGGTCTTCTGGCAGTAAAGACAGGGACTTTGAAAAACACTTGCTGACTTGGCTGCAAATGGTTTCTTCTCAGGCTGCTCAGGCTTATCTGAGGCCATTCCACAGCCTTCTTGATGTAAGCTGTAGCGATGGTCATTTCATCTCCATAGTGACGATCAAGCAGTTCTCTGGCTTCTTTATAAGCTCTGTCTGGTTTCATGTGCTTACAGCTCCGTATGAGATCAAGTGGCTTTCCACTCGTGAACTGTTCGAGGTAGTACAGCCGGTCCTGATGACTGTCTGTTTTACTGTCGATAGCATGCTCGATAAGCACCCTTATAAAAGATCTGTAAGTCAGAGCGTCTCCTGTAAACGTGGATATGTTTACAGGAGGGAGTTGAGACAAACTCTGTTGTTTAATGAGCATCTCTGTGACCGTTTTGACGCTGTAACACTTCGTGCAGGCTATCTGTAGAAAAATCAGTGTGATCATGATGATTAAGATGTGGCGTGCTGCTGACAGCATCAAACCTTGACGATTACTTTCTTCTATCTGAAGCACCAACTTGAGTGGCTGGCTTTGGATTGAATGTAAGGGATGTCTTACCAGCTCCATGCCGCACATAATCGTCTACATTGTGTTTTTCTTGTCTACACATCAGGGTTTCAAATCTGGGTCCTGAAGGTAGCTCTGATAAATCATATTTAGATTCATTAACATCTTCAAATTCTTCGTACACCTTCAGTTTGGCGTCTGAAGCAGCAAGCTCAGTTTCAAGCTCCAATTGCTGTTTTTTAACCCTCTACTGCACACATTTTGCTGGTTCATGATACAAATAATTCCACATCATTTCTTGGTTCATTTTGGGATATTTTATTGATAAAAATCTTTTTTTGTTTTTTTCGACCACCCCACCAAAAAAATAAAGGTATTATTATTGATTCCTTAACCCAGCCATTAGGGAGGCACAAGCCAGTGCACTCTTAGTGCCGGTCCCAAGCCCGGGTAAATGGGGAGGGTTGCGTTAGGAAGGGCATCCAGCGTAAAACATGTGCCAAATCAAATATGCGGATCACAAATGAGAATTTCATACCGGATCGGTCGAGGCCCGGGTTAACAACGACCGCCACAGGTATCGTTAGCCGACAGGGTACCGGTGGAAATTGGGCTACTGTTGGCCGAAGGAGGAGAAGGAGAGGAGGAAGACGTCTACAGAGACGGCAGGAAAAGGAGCAGTGTAGGAGAGTGGAGGTTCGGGTTGGTACTTTAAATGTTGGTACTATGACGGGTAAAGGGAGAGAGATAGCTGATATGATGGAGAGGAGAAAGGTAGATATGTTGTGTGTTCAGGAGACCAAGTGGAAAGGGAGTAAGGCCAGGAGCATTGGAGGTGGGTTCAAACTGTTCTATCATGGTGTGGATGGAAAGAGAAATGGTGTAGGGGTGATTCTGAAGGAAGAGTACAGTAAGAGTGTAGTGGAGGTGAAGAGAGTTTCTGATAGGGTGATGTACGTGAAGCTGGAAGTTGAAGGGATGATGATAAATGTCATCAGTGCCTATGCTCCACAAGTTGGCTGTGAGATGGAGGAGAAGGAAAGATTCTGGAGTGAATTAGATGAAGTGGTAGATGGTGTACCTAGGAAAGAACGATTGGTGATTGGGGCAGACTTTAATGGGCATGTTGGTGAAGGGAACAGAGGTGATGAGGAGGTGATGGGTAGGTATGGCCTTAAGGAGAGGAATGTGGAAGGGCAGATGGTGGTGGATTTTGCTAAAAGGATGGAAATGGCAGTGGTGAACACTTATTTTAAGAAGAAGGAGGATCATAGGGTGACGTATAAGAGTGGAGGAAGGTGCACACAGGTGGACTATGTTCTATGCAGGAGATGCAACCTGAAGGAGATTGGAGACTGTAAGGTGTTGGCAGGGGACAGTGTAGCTAGACAGCATCGGATGGTGGTCTGTAGGATGGTTTTGGAGGCGAAGAAGAAGAGGAGGAGAGTGAGGACTGAAAGAAGAATAAGATGGTGGAAACTGAAGGAGGAAGACTGTAGTGTGAGGTTCAGGGAAGAGGTCAGACAGAGGCTCGGTGGTGGTGAGGAGGTGTTGGGTGATTGGGAAACTACTGCAGGAGTGATGAGGGAGGCAGCTAGGAAAGTACTTGGTGTGACATCTGGAAATAGAAAGGAAGACAAGGAGACGTGGTGGTGGAATGAGGAAGTGCAGGAGAGCATAAGGAGAAAGAGGTTGGCAAAACAGAAGTGGGATAGACAGAGTGATGAGAAAAGTAGGCAGGAGTACAAGGAGATGCGGCAGCAGGTTAAGAGGGATGTGGCGAAAGCCAAGGAAAAGGCATATGAGGAGCTGTATGAGAGGTTGGACACTAAGGAAGGAGAAAAGGATTTGTACCGATTGGCCAGGCAGAGGGACCGAGCTGGGAAGGATGTACTGCAAGTTAGAGCAGTAAAGGATGGAGAGGGAAATGTGTTGACTAGTGAGGAGAGTGTGTTGAGAAGGTGGAGGGAGTATTTTGAGCAGCTGATGAATGAGGAAAATCAGAGAGAGAGAAGGTTGGATGATGTGGAGTTGGTGAAGCAGGAAGTGGATAGGATTAGTAAGGAGGAAGTGAGAGCAGCGATTAAGAGGATGAAGAGTGGAAAGTCGGTTGGACCAGATGACATACCGGTAGAAGCGTGGAGATGTTTAGGAGAGATGGCAGTGGAGTTTTTGACCAGATTGTTTAACAGGATTTTGGAAGGTGAGAAGATGCCTGAGGAATGGAGAAGAAGTGTGCTGGTACCGATCTTTAAGCATAAAGGAGATGTGCAGTCTTGCAGTAACTACAGGGGAATTAAGTTGATCAGTCACACCATGAAGTTATGGGAAAGAGTAGTGGAAGCCAGGCTGAGAGAAGAGGTGACCATCTGTGAGCAACAGTATGGTTTCATGCCGAGGAAGAGCACCACAGATGCCTTATTTGCTTTGAGGATGTTGATGGAGAAGTATAGAGAAGGACAGAAGGAATTGCATTGTGTATTTGTGGATTTAGAGAAGGCATACGACAGGGTGCCAAGAGAGGAGTTGTGGTATTGTATGAGGAAGTCAGGTGTGTCAGAGAAGTATGTGAGGGTGGTGCAGGACATGTATGAGGACAGTGTGACGGCAGTGAAGTGTGCAGTAGGAACGACAGACTGGTTCAGGGTGAAGGTTGGACTGCATCAAGGATCGGCCCTGAGCCCTTTCCTGTTTGCAGTGGTGATGGACAGGTTGACGGACGAGGTCAGACAGGAGTCTCCCTGGACTATGATGTTTGCGGATGATATTGTGATTTGTTGTGAGAGTAGGGAGCAGGTTGAGAAGAGCCTGGAGAGGTGGAGATATGCGCTGGAGAGAAGGGGAATGAAACTCAGTAGGAGTAAGACAGAATACATGTGTGTGAATGAGAGGGAGGGCAGTGGAGTTGTGCGGTTGCAGGGAGAAGAGCTGGAGAAGGTGGAGGAATTCAGGTACCTGGGGTCAACAGTGCAAAGTAATGGTGAGTGTGTTAGAGAAGTGAAGAAAAGAGTGCAGGCAGGGTGGAGTGGGTGGAGAAGAGTGACAGGAGTGATTTGTGATAGTAGGGTATCTGCAAAAATGAAAGGGAAAGTTTATAGGTCTGTGGTGAGACCTGCGATGTTGTATGGATTAGAGACAGTGGCATTGAGTAAAAGACAGGAGGTGGAGCTGGAGGTAGCAGAGCTGAAGATGTTGAGGTTTTCGTTGGGAGTGACAAGGATGGATAAGATTAGAAATGAGTTTATTAGAGGGACAGCGCATGTAGGATGTTTTGGTGACAAGGTGAGGGAGGCGAGATTGAGATGGTTTGGACATGTGCAGAGGAGGGACATGAATTATATTGGTAGAAGAATGCTGAGGATGGAGCCACCAGGTAGGAGGAAAAGAGGAAGACCAAGGAGGAGGTTCATGGATGTGGTGAGGGAAGACATGCAGGTAGTTGGTGTGAAAGAGGCAGATGTAGAGGACAGGGTGGTATGGAGACGGATGATCCGCTGTGGCGACCCCTAATGGGAGCAGCCGAAAGAAGAAGAAGAAGAAGAATTATTATTGATTCCTTCTTTTTCTTTGGTGCAGCTCTTGCCAACAGTGCTTCACGTTCAGCTTTAATTCTCAGCATCGCAGAAGTAGTACTGGAAGTGTGGCTTACCACGGAGATAGCTTTGGATATACTATTGTGTGGCCTAATATCATCTTCCTCATCTTTTAGGACATCTGCAATCCATTTGTTTGTGTTTTCTATAAACCGCTGAAATTCCGAATATCTGTTCTCATAAGCATCTTGATCCGCTTTCTTATCATCTTCATCTATTATCTCACACAACTCTTCATTAATTTGTTCATACTGTATTAAGCATCTTTCGAACCGTAGCAATTCTTCATCTTTAATGAAATTAACATTGTGTTTATTTTCCTTCAATTTGGATAAATCATTCTTCTGTTTGGTTATTTGTGCCAAATTTCCCTTGCGTTCTCCTTTCAGCCTGTGTAGTTTCTCCTGTACACCCTTTTCTGTGGGCTTTGGCGCCCTCTTTTGGTCAACACACGCAGCTGCGCTTTTATCTGCCATGTCATGTGACTTTAAAATCTTCAGCAATAACTGTCACAATTCACAATATTGTCCACAGCGTCTAATCTTCTTATAAACACTCGTTTAATTTTAGAAGATGGCTAATAGAGTCATGAGGAAAATATCAGAACTGTTCCAGGGAAAGTTACATTACATTGCACTAGAATTATATCAAAAGTAAAAATTGTGTTGTAAACAGAGAAAACAATCCAAAACATTTCTTTCCAAAAATCCTTTGCATAATCACATTCCCAAAAAAATTAAATTGATAGTGTTTATTATAATAACGAAAAAGTAAATAATTTAATTTTATAGTTAAAAGTTCTTTCATCTTGATACATTTGCATCCAATAATCCACAACAGATCCAGAAAAAAAAACTTTTTCTCACACTCAAAACAGTAACAATTAAAACTGATGGTCATAACTTCGTATTGCTGAAATATAAAGCACAATTTGGTGTTTGTGTTGAGAAGAGATGACGATATCATTAAAAGAGAATCGGTGGCGAGTCCGCAAGGAGTTTCAGCCTCCGTCTTCACCATAGCAACGGTCGATAAGGCTCATGGTAGGTACTGTAGGATTTACTGCTAGATTTCACACCAAACCGATGGAAAAATGGTATTTCACCGAATAGAAACGGCAAAATTAAGAAGCGATGGCCGTAGCACAAATCTGCAGACTTGTTAATTTACCAGGAGAATATATTTACTATATTTTGACTCAAAGCAACCACTGATGATGCTTTATAATTCAGAGTAGCTTACAGAATATAAAGTATTAAAAACAATAATAAAATCTCCTGATTAAATGTTGAGTAATAGTGCTTGAAGAATATTTAAAATATGAATAACAAATGAGAAAAAAACAAAACAATACAGCGTCTGTGGCGCCCAGAGGCAACAAAAATACATCGTATTGAAATACATTAGATTGAAAGTCACACGAAAAAAGAGGGAAATTCGTGTCCATGAACACGTCAATAGATTAAATTTCGTGAATATATCACGAAATGCCATGAGACTGGGCTGCATATCTTCTATGTTTCGTTAGTTCTTTTGTCACTTGATTCCATTTCCAAGATGGCGCCACTGTGTTTGGCCTGCCACTTGCTCCTCTGTTTATTCATGTTTGTTTTTGCTACCGTCTCGTCGTTTACCCTGTATGATTGCACCACGCTGCTGGAACTGCGATTTACAACTAATCGCCTCTTAAATACCCAGTCCTTTAAACCACCACCGCCACTGTTGACATTAATTCCTCCTTTCCTGAGGCAGGAAGCGCCGCAGAAGACGCGGTCGGAGAGGCGGGTTACATGCCAGGCTGAGGACTCACCTGGATTCTCCGTCTCCGAGGTGTAAAGATCAACCAGGATTTGGCAATGTTAGAAGATCGCGGGAGGGCTACCGATGGCTTCGGCCGGTTGGCTCAAACCCTGGCGTTCCATTTCCGTATCCCCGCCGCGTTGAAACATCCACCCGGGATTTGTGTCCAAGAAAACTTCCGTCCAATTCCTTGTGTGACATCGTCGCCTGCCAACTTGTCCACGTTCCGCATGGCACTTTGTAACACCAGATCGCTCAATAACAAAACATTTGTCCTCAATGATGTCATCTCCTCTCACAATCTGGATCTGTTTATCCTGGGGCTTCCCCCAGGTGACGTCATTGCCTTTTCGGAAATCCTCCCCTCTGGTTACCCTTACCTAAACACGCAGCGGCAAACAGGTAGGGGCTGGGGTATAGCCACCATACATAGACAGTCCCTGAAGTGCCGCCAGCTGTCCACTAGAGGGTATTCCAGCTTTGAGTTACAGGTATTTGTGCTTACACTACCCTGACCGATTTTATGTGCAGTAATCTACCGGCCGCCCAAATGAAACAAGGATTTTTTAATTGAGTTCTCAGAGTTTTTGTCAGAGTTTCTAGCAAAGTTTGACAATGTTCTAATCTGTGGTGACTTTAACATTTATGTTTGCTGCCCCTCTGATAAACCTGCTAATGATTTTAAGCTAATGATTTTATTGCTGCCTTCTCTGTTTCTGATCTCACCTCTACTGCTGAATTGACATCGCCTCTTTGTCCGGACCGTTTCCTCGCCTCCTTCCATACCATCTGCTCCCAGATTATGGACTTTGTTGCGCCCTACAAGGTAAAGTCGACCAACGGTTCTTTGGACCCCTGGCTCACTGATACAACTCGGGCCCTCAGGCGCCGGTGTAGACAGGCTGAACGAAAATGGAAGAAGCATAGGCTGCAGGTGTCACTGGAGATGTTTAGAGACAGTCTTGCCACCTATCAGCGTGCACTGAAGGAAGCTAAAGGACAGTACCTTTCTGCTCTCAGCAATAGCAATTGCCACCGCCCTGGAATTTTATTCAGCACTATCAATTCTGTCATAAATCCGGTGTCGTGAATGACGTTTCTGTAAACACATGCAATGCTTTCAAACAAAGTTTTTGGACAAGGTTTTGTCTGTTAGGCAAACCATTACACAAGTCCCCGCTGTTGCCATGTCTACTCGTGCGGCGCAATGTGTGCTAGAGAACTTTGATGCAGTTACTCTTGTGGACCTCAAAAAAGCTGTCCACGAGTTGAAGCCCACCACCTGCCCTCTAGACCAGAGGTTTTCAACTGGTTCTGTGCCAGGGACCACCATTCTGACTAACAAGTAATCCGCAGCCCACTATTGTGTGTGTGTGTGGGGGTGGGGGGGGGGGGGGGGGGGGTACTCCTTACCTGTTAGTGGGATTTCTGGGCGTGGTGACTTCCACACAGTCTGTCTATTCGTGGTGATATAGTGGTACATAGTGACAGCCTCATATCATTCTCTGGTTCTAGCCTTGCCCTGTACTTGTTCTTTAGATATGCCAGTGTGGAAAAACCGCTCTCACAAAGGTATGTAGTTGGAAAGGGTAAAAGACACCTCAATGCTTTTACTGTAAGCGCTGGAAATTCTGTCTGGCAACTTATCCAGAACTTCATAAGGGGTTGTGTATCAGACTCCTGACAGAGTCTGTGGACATCTCTATGAGCTGATCCTCTTCTAGAGTAGTTAAGCTTGACCCTGCTGCTGCATCATCACTAAATGGGAGCAGGATCCATTTGCTGTCACAGCGTCACTCATCAGAATCATTGAAGTACTTTTGGAATTGAACCACAAGCTTCCTCAAATGCTCACACACAATGTCTTTAATGTCAGTGCTGTCAGAATATTCCTCAACTGAAGGGAACATAGCCATGTTACCACTCTCCACTCGTTCTATCCATCTTGACATTTTTTTAACAAATGCCTCTAGTTTTTCGTAGAGCTGCAGGACGTTTGAATCTCTCCCTTGCATTGAAGTGTTCAACTTGTTAAGCTCTGCAAAAACATCGGTGAGATACGCCAGTTTAGTTAACCAGTGGCTGTTGTTGAACATGTAAGCCAGTTCAGTGCACTCCTTCTCGCACAAGAAAGTATAGATAGCGTCACGTAGTTCAAAAACACGGGCGAGCACCGCGCCGCGAGACAGCCATCTCACCTCTGAATGGTAAAGGAGAGAGGTGTGTTCACTTCCTAAGCCTTGACATAGGGATGCAAACAGACGTGTATTTAATGCTTTTCGTTTTATCAGGTTTACAGTTTTAACAACAGCATCAAACACCTCGCTGAACTCAATACTGAGATCTTTGGCGGCCAGAGCTTCTCTATGAATCATGCAATGTGTCCAAATTATCGCCGGTGCTACTTTCTTTATGTGCCCAATCAATCCAGTCTGGCTGCCACTCATAGCTCTGGCACCATCGCTACATACCGCCACACACTTCTGCCACGAGATATTGTGTTCTTTGAAAAAGTCATCAATGGCTGAAAAGATCTCGGCACCTGTAGTTCGCCCTGGCAGCGGTTTGCAAAAGAGAAATTCCTCGCACATTTCACCATTATCCTCGCACAAATGATATCACACAAATGCCAAAAGTTGCGCGTCATTTGTTATATCTGTCGTCTCGTCTAATTGAATGGAAAATCCTTGAACTCATCGAAGTTTCTCTATCAACTGCTCTTTCACATCATTTGCCATTTCATCAATTCAACGTCTGACTGTGCTATCTGACAAAGGAATAGTTTTTAATTTATTAGCACATTCTTCGTTCATCATGGTTTTACACATGTCTATAGCTGCTGGCAAAATCAGCTGCTCTGCAATTGTATGTGGCTTTTTACATTGTGCAACTCTGAGAGCCACCAGATATGAGGCTTTCTGTGCATTTTCACTGACTTTTGCACTCTTTCTCATGAGCGTCTGCTGTCCTTTGAAATCACGCAACATCTGTTGCATATACTCAATAGGCTTGGCCTTCAAGAAGCTGTGATGTGTCTCCATATGACGAGAAAGTTTAGACGGTTTCATCGTTTCATTTGAAAGCACCGTTGAACATACGAAACACAGTGGTACCTCCTCTCCTGTTTTGTCAGTCGTTACTGTAAATCCATATTTAACATAATCTTCACTGTATTTTCTTTTTCGTTTCCCACTACGTTTACCTGTTTCCTCCGAAGTTGTAGCTTTGTCTGCAGAGCATGCAGCAGAAGCCTGTCCATCTGTCCTGACATCTGTCACTTTCCTTACTAAAAAGCGATCCATGCTGGTGCTGACTAGCAAACTTCACCTTAGTTAGAAACGTTAGCTAACAGCTCCACTCCAAATTTCAATTCACCAAAACTATTAAGCGTCTATTTAATAAAACCTGATTAATGTGTTTTCTTAACTCCGAGATGCTGGTCTATTTCGCGCGCAAGATGAATGTGTACGTATATGACGCAAAACAGAACGTTAGCAAAGCATAGGCCTGATAGGTGCAAAGCTAGCCTATCCTGTGTCAGTTTGAATATTTTAGATATTTTCATTAAATTCAGTTTTCCCACTAATGTACAAATATTCTGGAAATGTTTGGAAAAATAAATTATGGAAAAAAAGGGATTTTAATAGTGAAATTATGTAGGCTGTCATGGACCACATGCAATGACACCGCGGACCACCAGGGGGCCGCGGCCCACCGGTTGAAAACCCCTGCTCTAGACGCTGTTCCTGCCAGGATTTTGAAGGAGGCTGTTGACATCATAGGTCCCATCCTTGTCTCCTTCATAAACAGCTGTTTTAGGGTGGGTACTGTTCCCGCTGCTCTCAAACACGCTATTGTTAGACCGCTGCTCAAGAAAACCAAACTTGATCCCTCCATACTATCCAACTTCCGCCCTATATCTAACCTGTCATTTCTGTCTAAGTTGATGGAGAAGCTTGTTTTCGCCCAGCTTCAGTCTCACCTTCAACTGCACGGCATTGGTGATACATTTCAGTCCGGTTTCAGGTTCGAGACATAGCACTGAATCAGCGTTATTGAGGGTCTATAATGACATTCTTGGAGCCCTGGATGGTAAAAGCTCTGTGGTTTTGGTGTTACTGGACCTAACCGCTGCATTTGACACCGTAGATCATGCCATCCTCATCTCTCGTCTTCAACATGTTGTTGGTCTGCAGGGTGCGGTGCTAAATTGGTTCTCATCATACCTCACTAACAGAACTTTTTCAGTAATGCTTAATGATTATTCTTCCTTGGTTGCTCCTCTGTCATCTGGTGTGCCTCAAGGATCTATTCTTGGTCCTATTCTGTTTTCACTTTATATGCTGCCACTTGGTCAACTCATCTCCAATCACAAAGTTCAATTTCATTTCAATGCTGACAACCTCCAGATCTATCTTCCTGTGATTCTGTGTAATCGTTCTGCATTGGACCCTCTCCATAATTGCCTTCAGGATATCAAACAGTGGCTTTCCCAGAACTTCCTTCATCTGAATGAAGAAAAGACTGAGTACATCCTGTTTAGCCAAGACTTACCCGGCAGTTCTCTTAGTTTTGGTCCTCTAACACCTCAGTTTGCACCTACCGTGCGTAACCTGGGTGTTATTTTTGACAAAAGTATGCACTTCGATAAACAGATCAGTGCAGTAGTAAAGGCGAGCTTTTACACCTAAGACTACTCAGCAAGGTCAAATAATTTTTGTCCCAAGCTGACCTTGAAAAAGCTATACATGCCTTCATCAGCTCGAGGATAGACTGTAATGCTCTCTACAATGGACTTAATCAATCACTTCTCAATTGGCTCCAAATGGTACAAAACACGGCAGCACGTGTTGTTTATTTGGTGGTGATGATGTGTAGATGATGAAGGAAAAAATCTCTGCAGACACCATCTTTCTTGTACATTAAAAAAGGTTTATTACAAAGAAGCTCAGCATCTTAAGACGAGCACCCAGGATTGCTCAGAGAGGGTTCAATGCCAATGAAAACCGCCCTCCCGATCTCCGTCCTATCCCCATCTTATATAGGGGACTTGTTTTTGTCTACATCTTAATGTATTCCAGATGTAACTGAGCTCATTTTCCAAGAATGTAAAGCATAAAGAACATCCCCTTATATGGACATGTAAGCATCGCCTTGTTCCATACGTCGACTTGTACAGATTCCAAAAACAGCACGTACACCCTCTAGATTCTTCTAACATAAACACTTGGCCTTCTCATGCATTATCTTAAATGGAAACATCTGGCCAACATTCCAACCGTACAGAAATCAAGTTGAATTTCAGATACCACACACGTCTTCTCTCTAACACCTCCAAACGCTCACACATCACCCCTGTCCTCCGCTCGCTTCACTGGCTTCCGGTGCGGTTTAGGGTGGAGTATAAGGTCCTGCTGTTTGTGTTCAAGGCCAATCAGTGGTCTGGCCCCGGCCTACCTTGCCGAATTAATAACGGTCTTCCAACCAGCCAGAACTCTCCGCTCCTCTGGACATACCTCTCTGGTCACTCCCAAGTACAAATATAAAAAGTTTGGAGGCCGGTCATTTGCTGTCCAGGGACCAAAGCTGTGGAACGCACTTCCAGCACACATACGATGCGTCACTGTGCTGAGTGTTTTTAAACTGAGTTGAAAACTCATTTATTCTTACAAGCTTTTAACACGTAGACCTGATTCAACTGCTATTTCATGTACATTGTGTTCTTATATTTTTTGGTCTATTGTTGTTTTACTGGAAAGTGCTTTGTGCTCCTTTTGGTTGCTGTAAGGCGCTCTATAAATAAAATTTGATTTGATTTGATTCCTATAATTATTGTAAGAATAATGTGAAAATTCGTTCCACAATAAATCATCTATTCACTGCATGGCATATACGGGAGTCACGTGATAAAAGAACAAATGACTCGGACCAGAAGACTCTTGAGATCAACCACTCAATTTTCTTTCCTGTTCATAAACTACGGAGATTTTATAATGATTTGCTCCTGCGCGTTCAGTAGAAGATGAACGAATCACTCTTTGAGACGACTTGTTCTTCTGAATCACATTAAAGACTCGTTCAATATTAACGAGTCGTTCATGAACGATTCATCACTAGTGCAGATAAATAGCAAATCTTGCGAAATCACGAACTACAAGACAACATCACCTACTTGTGACCGTAATGCCTCCCTCCCAGATGCGCTGAACGACTTCTATGCCCGGTTTGAGGTACAGAACAACGTGAAGGCGAGAAAGACCATCCCTCCTCCCAGTGACCAGGTGCTCTGTCTAACCACAGCTGAAGTGAGGAAATCTTTATGCAGAGTTAACCCACTGAAGTCTGCTGGACCAGACAACATTCCTGGCAGAGTGCTCAGGGAATGTGCAGAACAGGTAGCGGATATCTTTACAGACATCTTCAACATCTCCCAGAGCAACAACGTTGTTCATACGTGCCTCAAGACAACAACCATTATTCCCGTGCTGAAGAAATCTACTGTCTCCTGCCTCAATGACTATCGTCCTGTCGCGCTCACACCCATCGTGATGAAGTGCTTCGAGAGGCTCGTCATGAGGCACATTAAGACCCAGCTTCCACCCTCCCTGGACCCAATGCAGTTTGCATATCGTCCAAACCGCTCCACGGACAATGCCATCCCCACAACCCTCCATTTGGCCTTCACCCACCTGGACAACAAGAACTCATATGTACGAATGCTGTTCATTGACTTCAGCTCAGCATTCAACACAATCATCCCTCAGCACCTGATTGAGAAGTTGAGCCTACTGGGCCTGAACACCTCCCTCTGCAACTGAATCCTGGACTGGGAGACCTCAGTCAGTCTGGATCGGGAACAGCATCTCCAGCACCACCACACTGAGCACTGGGGCCCCTCAGGGCTGTGTGCTCAGCCCAATGCTTTTCACTCTGATGACTCACGACTGTGTAGCAATGCACAGCTCGAACCACATTGTCAAGTTTGCCGATGACATGACTGAGGTGGGTCTAATCAGCAAGAACGACGAGTCAGCATACAGAGAGGAGGTGCAACAGTTAACAGCCTGGTGTGGAGCAAACAACCTGTCTCTGAACGTTGACAAAACCAAAGAGATGGTTGTGGACTTCAGGAGAGCACAGAGCGACCATTATCTACTGATTATCGATGGATCCTTAGTGGAGATCGTCATCTGATGGACAACCTCACCTGGTCCATCACCAAGAAAGCCCAGCAGCGTCTCTACTTCCTGAGAAGGCTGAGAAAAGCTTATCTCCCTCCTCCCATCCTGACCATGTTCTACAGAGGGACCATTGAGAGTCTCTCTCCCTTCTATCATGGACATTTACACCACACGCTGCATCCGCAAAGCCAACAGCATTGTGGACGACCCCACACACCCGTCACACACACCCGGGCCGTCACATTCAGACTGTGCAACAGTTTTTTCCCACAAGCCATCAGGCTCCTCAATACACAGAACTGAAATGGAACTCACACACACACACACACACACACACACACACACACACACACACAATCAAATGTGTGTTACCGAACTGTACAACTTGAACTTAACACACACTCATTACTCATTACTCATCTCAAACTATTCCACCATCATTTATTTATTATTATTTATACTTGACTGCATTACACTACCTGCTGTTTTTTGCACCTTTTGACTGTATTATACTGTTTACATACTGTTTATGTTGTGGATTCTCTTCCTTTCGGTGCAAGTTACACATGCGCAGCATCTCGGGTGCGGCTTCCCAGACACAGGCAAGCTGAGCATAGGCAGCTGCGCACAACCTGCGCAGTCGGGGTGCAGTGGCACTCTCGATGCATGGCAGGTGATGCTGTGTTGGATTGCAGGATAGAATTTGTGAAGCTAAACTACCTCGCACACATGACCCT
The DNA here is from genome assembly GCA_014706435.1 of Silurus glanis. NCBI lineage: Eukaryota > Metazoa > Chordata > Actinopteri > Siluriformes > Siluridae > Silurus > Silurus glanis. The sequence goes on from JAAIIK010000159.1 coordinate 1,272,344, forward strand.
GTGTGTAGTGTTATTCTTGTGCAATAAATGGCCAAATTTTATCTGATGACTCCGACTCCCTGACCAGAGTTCTGCGGCGGTCAATAACACAATCACCAGTAACAGCGGGCAATCCGCAACAAGTGGTCCTTCGAGCCGGATTAATTGAATACCACAGTGATGTCATCAGAGGAGCAAGCAGCCTCGGTCTCTCATGCTGAAGCATTAAATAGGCCCCCCAGGCATCTTGGATTATCTTATTGACTGTAGCCACTGACGGGGCCCTTCCTCCCAGCCTGCAGTAGATGCGTCTGAGGATCAGCGAGGAGCTGCAGCAGCAGTAAACATGACTAGTCAAATGAAAAAATCTATCAGACAGGGTGGGCATCCAACTACAAGCCCTACAGACTTAATGTCGATGAGTTCCCTGAGGGAATAACTTAAGTCTATGTCTGATAAGGAAAGGGACGAGATTGCTGACATGGCTGCGCTGCAGAGAAAGCTTAAGCACTACGAACAACAACAGAGAAGGCCGAATGAGCTAATAGAGCATATCACATTGTTTCTGAGGGAAGAAGGTGAGGAGGATCAAGGTGTAAATCTTGCCATGTCACCTACCTGATCACCTCCAGAAATGTCACTATGCTCGCCTTTATCATCAAGGCATTCTTCTCCCCCACAATCACCAGGCAGTGAGCTGCACCAGTAGGTGCCAGAAAGCCTTTGGTGGATGACTCAAATCCTGACTTCGTACCGATACAGCCAGCCAGCACATTCCCCAGATATACACCGGTTTCGTCAGGTAGTCTGCATTCTCTTTGGCCTGAACAGCAGCGGGAGGGACAGTAACGTTAATGCGTCCCGAGCAGCAGGATGTTTTTGAAGGGGATTTTCAGCGCTAAGTGCCACAACCACTACAGGCTCAAATACCAGCCTTTCAGCCCCTTAACGTGCCTTACGTTCATTCACCAGCTGCACTCTCTTTACAAGGCATGTCACAGCTCCAGTCCTAGCCACCCCTTGCTTACAGCCATTCAGTCAGACTCTGAAGCACCCAGAATATTCGATGCCTCACCGCCCTTTGCATGCTGCACCCCAGCCAAAGATTCCAGACTTTGTTAACGACAGTGAAAAGGAGTTTGCTAACCTTAAACTAGCACTTGAGAACCTCCTTGAACCTTATGCAGAGCTGGACGAGAAATATAAGTACCACATTTTGCTGGAACATCTCAAACAACCTGAAGCATAGATGATTTGCCAATCCTGTCGCCATCATCCATATCCCTACTCAGCAGCTATGCAGGCTCTTCGGCTGAAATACGGCCAGCCCCATCAGTTGGCCCAAAGTTAAATTGCAGCAATCCTTACAGCACCAGAGTTTAAACCAAATGATGCATGCAGCTTTCAGGGTTATGCGCTTCGTGTCCACCTCTTAGTGAATATGCTGTTGTCATTGGAGGGTCCTAGAGGCATGGAGCTAAACTGTTGCTCACATGTGGATCATCTGCTTAGTAAGCTGCCCAAGTTCCTAAGAGATGGCTTCATAGAGTACCTCCAGCTACAAGGAAAGCTCAACTCCCCTAGCATTAATCCGTACAACCTACAGGACTTTGCAGGATGGCTTCAAGTCAAGGCCCAGCAACAAAGACTCTCTAGTAAGTTAATGCAACGCTGTCAGTATGAAAGATCTGTAAGCAATAAGGAGAAGAGTGGAGCCTTGTATCATGGTGCTGCATCCCCGGAGGCCAAAGCCTCTTCCATTCCACAGATATTACATAAAAAGGCCACACCCAGAGTCAATTGCCTTTTCTGTGGTAGCAAAGAGCACTGCATCACTCGATGCAGCAGTATTAAAGAGCAGTCAGAGGCGGACCTTTGTAAGTGGCTTTCAGATGGTAAGCACTGCTGGAGATGTGCTCATTTACACACACCTGAGGCTTGTAATCTAAAGAAATCCTGCAGTGACTGTGGCGGGATTCACTCCCAGGTACTTCATGGTGTGGCTCAAAGTCACACAACCCATACATCATCAGTTACCTCTGAAAGCCGTGTCTATCTCTTACCCTCTATTTCGTCAGGCAGAGTGCTTTTAAAAGTGGTACCAGTTCAATTCAATTCAATTCAATTCATTTTTATTTGTATAGCGCTTTTAACAATGAACACTGTCTCAAAGCAGCTTTACACAGATAATGTGGTGATTAAAATTGAATATGTTCTTTATAAGTAAGTTTGTCCCTGATGAGCAAGCCGGTGGCGACTGTGTACCAGTGCTGCTGCACCACAAATCAAAGACGGTGGAGACTTAAGCTATATAGGATGATGGAGTACAGCGCACCATGATTCTACCCACTGCTGTCCAGCAGTCGACCAGATACCACTTACCTTAGTGACTCTAAAGTGACCTTTGAAATCTCTCCAGGAGGTAACCCAGAGAAACAATATAAGTTGTTGGGAGCATTCACAGCCTCTGGTCTCGATCTAGTGGAACAGTCATACCCAGTGAGGACACTTCAGAAGAAGTATGCATATTTAAGGGGGGTCCCTCTACAGCCGTTTCGCAAGGTCCGTCCATTGGTGCTCATAGTTTCAGACCAAGTTCATTTCATCACTGCCAAAGCACCTGTTTGCCAAGGCACCAAAGGGGGACCAGTAGACATTTGTTCAGCTCTTGGCTGGGCTCTCCAGGGGGGCAGAAATGGGTATCACAGATCATGCAGTGTTTCTTCACCTCTACTACACACCCGGATGATCTTCTCTACAGGAATGTGGAAAGATTATGGCAGCTGGATGTGCTGCCATTCCGCAATGAGAAATTGGTTGTCCGGTCTAGGCAAGACAAGGAGGCAAAGCAGCTGCTGGAGTCCCGAACTCAGCGAGTCACAGTAGATGGAGAACAACGTTACGCCACCACTCTTCTATGGAAACCGGTTGCACCGAAACCTGAAGTGTCTATGTAGTACGTGCTTGCAAATCTGAAAAGTATAGAAAGGAGACTCCGTAAGGATCCAGAGAAGGCGTCAATCTACTCTGAAGACATCACTAAACTCATTGAGGCAGGGTGTGTATTTCAACTTGACCAGAGGGAATCAACACAGCCGGCATGGTACTTGCCTCATCACTTGGTGTTTCATAACAATAAGTTCCGATTGGTGTTCGACTGTTCCTTCAAGCATCATGGCCTGTCCCTGAATGATCAGCTCCTACCTGGTCCCATCCTTGGACCATCAGTGTTAGGAGTACTTCTAAGGTCCAGACAACATCCAGTTGCAGTGAGTTCAGACATCAAAGGCATGTTTCATCAGGGCCGTCTACTGCCTACAGATTTAACCTTTCTCCGTTTCATTTGAAGAGACCTGCAAAGTAAAAACACTCCAGACATATATGAATGTCAGGTTCTGCTATTCTGCACAACGAGCAGCCCATGCTGTGCGATCTTTGCCCTGCAGCATCATGCATACAATTCCGAAGCGTAAAATCCAGGTTTGCAACAGATAGTGCATCAAAGCTTCTATGTGGATAATTGCATGACCAGCTTCCCTACAGCCTCCATGGCCGAGCAGGCGGTAAATCAGTTACGCAGCATGTTAGCAGAGGGAGGATTCGACCTCAGACAGTGGGCCAGCAGCCATCCGGCAGTGGTAACTCATCTTCCATCTGAACCACGGTCTTTTGCTACAGAGCAGTGGTTGTTGCAAACCCACAATGACCCACTGGAGCCTGCATTAGGCCTCAGGTGGAACTGTGCAGCTGATACTCTCGGCTACCATTATCGGCCTATTGATCACAAAGCACTGACCATGAGAGCAGCCTATCAGGTATTGGCATCCCAGTATGATGCACTGGGATTCATCCTACCATTTACCACCAGAGCAAAGGTAATCATTCAGCAGTTATGGGCTAAAAAGAGAGATTGGGATGATCCGGATCTACCGCCAAACCTTCGATCGCCTGGACTAAATGGGAGAGTGAACTTGCACATCTCAGTAAGGTATCCATTCCTCGATGTTACTCACCAGCATCCCTAGCTGCAGTGGTGCAGCCCAGTTCTCTCCATGTGTTCTGTGATGCTTCAGAAAGGGCATATGGGGCAGTGGCATATTTGGTGGTTAAACTAGACAGTAACATCCATGTCTCCTTTATAATGGCCAGATCTCTAGTTGCTCCTAAGAGGCAGCAGTCTATACCACGCTTGGAGCTTTGTGCTGCCTTAGCTGGGGCTCAACTAGCCAAGGTGGTGAGGGAGAAGCTGACGCTCTCCATCGGTCAGACAATCTTATGGACAAACTCGATGACTGTCTTGGAGTGGATTCAATCAGACTCCTGCCAGTACAAGGTGTTTGGGGACACGAGTCTCTGAGATACAGGAACTAACAGACCACAGGTCATGGAGATATGTTAATACACAAGATAAACCTGCAGATGACATAACGAGGGGTAAAACTCTCCAAGGTCTGTCAGAACCCAGTCGAGGGAGTAGAGGCCCTTCATTTCTGAAACAGGACCCAGTACACTGGCCTAAGAGACAAACAATCACAAAGCTCCTTATTTAAGAATTTGATGAGCGGCTATTGCATTCCGGAACAGAGAGAGTCTTTGCTGAAATACGAAGACAGTATTGGATTCTCAAGGGACGTCAGGCAAATAAGCATCATCAACTCACCTGTCTGGCCTGCCAGCGATTGAGAGACCAACCGAAGGTCCCACAAATGGCTGATTTGCCACCAGAACACCTCCGACTGCTCTGTCCACCATTTTACCCAACCACCTTGCAGACTACCAAATCAGCTTCAGGTTCAACCCACCAGGTGCTCCACATTTTGGTGGTGTATGGGAATGGGAGGTCCGCTCTGTGAAGAGTGCTCTTCAGGTAGTTGTAGGTGTTATACCTCTGAAAAGAGGGAGATGAAAAAGCGAGAACACGCTGAAGTTTCCCCACTGCAAACTTTATGTGGAATTATTTTCATAACAATTACAATAAAAAAACTTTCTTTCGGCTTCTCCCGTTAGGGGTCGCCACAGCGGATCCACCTCATGTTTGATTTGGCACATGTTTTTACGCTGGCTGCCCTTCCTAACGCAACCCTCCCCATTTATCCGGGCTTGGGACCGGCACTGAAAGTGGCTGGGGTTGGTTCCCTGACCGGGGATCAAACCCGGGCCGCAGCGGTGAGAGCACCGCATCCTAACCACTAGACCACCAGGGAACCTCTTCATAACAATTACAATACCATAAACAATAAACTTTGCAAAACATTATCAATTTTCTTCTTTTTCATTTCACACATTTTTACATTAACTGTTAATTTTATACCATTTTTAGTTATTTATATATAATATTTAGTTATTTATAATCAATAATACATAAATTAATTAATACAGCTTTTTAGAACTCGCATCTGAAAATACATCAATATCTTCAATTCTGTAATTCACTTTTCACATTTCTCAATATATTCACCTTTTTCAGCAAATCAACCAATCAACACTAAATTAACAGAATTAAGCATTAAATAATTCAATTCAATTCAATTCATTTTTATTTGTATAGCGCTTTTAACAATGAACATTGTCTCAAAGCAGCTTTACACAGATAATGTGGTGATTAAAAGTGAATATGTTCTTTATGAGTAAGTTTGTCCCTGATGAGCGAGCCGGTGGCGACTGTGGCAAGGAAAAACTCCCCGAGATGGCATAAGGAAGAAACCTTGAGAGGAACCAGACTCAAGAGGGAGCCCATCCTCATCTGGGTTGCACCGAATGTCCATTTGTAGCAGATATACGATGTTGTGGGGTACAGTGATGATGATCAGAAGCAAAAAGTATTCCTGAGTCAGTGTAGCAGACTGTTGACATTAGCTACAGTCCAATCCATCCTCAAAGCTCCCGTTCTTACTCCGGAATTTCATGGAACCACCCAAGGTGTTGATGAGAAACCGTCCCAAGCTGCACAGAGTGGCCTCCAGTCGAAGAGAACACTATCCGGAGGCAGGCCTGGATGAAGTGGGAAGAACCACGGAGGGGAGAGGGGCAGGAACAGTGGTCACTGGAGCCTCAGGAGCATGTTTAACTCGACCGAGAGAGAGAGAGAGAGAGAGAGAGAGAGAGAGAGAGAAGAGGATGACAGGAAGAGAAGGACATGAATTATTAAGTGTCCTTATTGTTGTATGAAAGTTAATGTCACTGTGCAGTTTGGACTCCGGCAGGACTCGCTATGGCAGCATAACTACAAGGGAGAACCAGAAGGTAACACAGACATGAGGGATCTCTGGGATAAGAGACGACCCACCACACCACCGTCAACAAACCTGAGTGAACGTGTGAATGTGAGGGGACGACAGCATACAAATATCCCAGTTCACCAAACACTCTATATCCATGTTCCCTCCAGATCTGAGCCTTTACCTAAGAAAAAATCTACTGATCAAAGGCTTGACTAAATAAATATGTTTTCAACCTCGACTTGAACACTGAGACTGTGTCTAAGTCCCGAACACTGATTGGAAGGTTGTTCCATAACTGTGGGGCTCTATAAGAGAAAGATCTGCCCCCTGCTGTAGTCTTCGTTATTTGAGGAACCAACAGATAGCCTGCACCTTTTGATCTAAGTAGGCGTGGAGGATCATACTGGTAAAGAAGTTCACTCAGATACTGCGGTGCGAGACCGTTAAGTGCTTTATACGTCAGTAGTAGTATTTTAAAATCAATGCGAGATTTGATTGGGAGCCAGTGTAGACTGGTTCAAACAGGAGTGATGTGGTCATATTTTCTAGATCTAGTGAGGACTCTTGCTGCTGCATTCTGAACTAACTGAAGCTTATTTATGCACTTACTCGAACACCCAGAAAGTAAAGCGTTACAGTAGTCTAATCTAGAAGTAACAAAAGCATGAACTAGTTTTTCTGCATCCTGTAACGACATCATATTTCTAATTTTAGTAATATTTCTAAGGTGAAAGAAGGCGATCCTGGTGATATTATTCACGTGAGCCTCAAAGGAAAAACTAGGGTCAATAATAACACCAAGGTCTTTGACAGCCGTACACGCTGAAACAGAAATACCATCCAGAGATGCTACGTAATCGGAAAGTTTGCTTCTAGCTGCATGTGGTCCTAGTAAAAGTACTTCCGTCTTATCTGAGTTGAGCAGAAGAAATTTATCAAGCATCCACTGTCTAATGTCCTTTACACACTTCTCAACATTGTTAAGCTGATCCCTCTCATCTGGCTTTGCTGAAATATACAGCTGTGTATCATCAGCGTAGCAATGGAAGCGAATACCATCTTTATGAATAATTTCACCAAGAGGCAGCATATATAAAGAGAAAAGCAGTGGGCCTAAGACAGATCCTCGATTACGTAGCATCTCTGGATGGTGTTTCTGTTTCAGCGTGTACGGCTGTCAAAGACCTTGGTGTTATTATTGACCCTAGTCTTTCCTTTGAGGCTCACGTGAATAATATTACCAGGATCGCCTTCTTTCACCTTAGAAATATTGCTAAAATTAGAAATATGATGTCGTTACAGGATGCAGAAAAATTAGTTCATGCTTTTGTTACTTCTAGATTAGACTACTTTAACGCTTCACTGTCTGGGTGTGCGAGTAAGTGCATAAATAAGCTTCAGTTGGTTCAGAATGCAGCAGCAAGAGTCCTCATTAGATCTAGGAAATATGACCACATCACCCCTGTATTAATCAGTCTACACTGGCTCCCAATCAAATCTCGCATTGATTATAGCGAGTCTTGCCGGAGTCCAAACTGCACAGTGACTTTAACTCTCATACAGCAATAGGTACACTTAATAATCCATATCCTTCTCTTCCTGTCACCCTCTTCTCTCTCTCTCTCTCTCTCTCTCTCTCTCTCTCGGTCGAGTTAAACATGCTCCTGAGGCTCCAGTGACCACTGTTCCTGCCCCTCTCCCCTCCGTGGATCTCCCCACTTCGTCCAGGCCTGCCTCTGGATAGTGTTCTCTTCGACTGGAGGCCACTCTGTGCAGCTGGGGACGGTTTCTCATCAACGCCTTGGGTGGTTCCATGAAATTCCGGAGTAGAACGGGCGCTTTGAGGATGGATTGGACTGTAGTTGATGTCAACAGTCTCCTACACTAACTCAGGAATACAGTTCGCTTCTAATCATCAACACTGTACCCCGCAACATTGTATATCTGCTACAAATGGACATTCGGTGCAACCCAGATGAGGATGGGTTCCCTCTTGAGTCTGGTTCCTCTCGGGGAGATTTTCCTTGCCACAGTCGCCACCGGCTTGCTCATCAGGGACAAACTTACTTATAAACAACATATTCATTTTTAATCACCGCATTATCTGTGTAAAGCTGCTTTGAGACAATGTTCATTGTTAAAAGCGCTATACAAATAAAAATGAATTGAATTGAATTGATGTTTTGTCCACGGTTCTAGTGGAAGTGGAGGGGATCCTCAATTCAAAACCACTAGGTTATGCCTCCACCGATGTAGCTGACATTGACCCAGTCACACCTAACCTTCTCCTTATGGGGCGGTGGGATGCATTACTTCCTCAGGTGGCTTATGCTCCAGGAGAAATGGGGCAGCAGAGGTGGCATCACTGTCAGAACATTGTTGACCAATTCTGGGTAAGTTTCACCAGAAACTACCTTCCATCTTCAATCTCGACAGAAGTGGCATAAAGCTTTATCAAACTTGGAAGTAGACTCGGTTGTGCTAATAGTGGATCCACAACTCCCAAGAGCTCAGTGGCTAATAGGATAAGATCAGAAGACATTGCCCAGTAGACATGGACGTGTGCGGACTCCGGAAGCTGTCATTGACAGCAAAGTGTACCTCAGACCAGTTGCTCGCCTGATTCAGTTACCGTCTCTAGAGGGTGACCCCAATATTGTATAGAGAATTCTCCATATTACACATTTGCTGTTCAAATGTGGGTGCGGCTGTTGTGAATTCTCTTCATTTGGGCGAGAGTGGCGGGTGCGCAGCATCTCGGGTGCGGCTTCCCAGACACGGGCGAGCTGAGCATAGGCAGCGGCGCACAACCTGCGCAGTCAGGGCACAGTGGCACTCTCGATGCATGGCAGGTGATGCCGTGTTGGAGCACAGTATAGAGTTTGTGAAGCTAAACTACTGTCAGGAACCCCCCCTGCCACGCCCCCTTCCGGGGCTGTCTTTCCCTGGCATTCCCTGACTCATCGCGCGCCTGCTCTCGTGCGTGCTCCGCCCGCA
>JAAIIK010000160.1:4277-28378 GCA_014706435.1 Silurus glanis
AAGAAAGAAAGAAAGAAAGAAAGAAAGAAAGAAAGAAAGAAAGAAAGAAAGAAAGATGCTTTTAAGATAAGATAAGATAAGATATACCTTTATTCGTCCCACAGTGGGGAAATTTCTTTTGTTACAGCAGCAAAGGAAAGAAATAAAAAATAAATGCAAATATATATATAAAGAATATACACATACTATAATATACAGTATATACACAGTACAATGTATAAATACAATAAGAGAAGAAAAAAGTACGCATTGCAGGTAGTATTTCACACAGGTGGTATTGCACATATTGCAGGTAATTATTGCACATATTGTATATTTTGCACATGTAATTATTGCACATATTGTATATTTTTGCACAGGTAATTATTGCACATATTGCAGGTAATATTTCACATGTTGCATGTATTATTGCACACAGGTAATGTCATTGCACAGCTAAAAAGTGATAACAGTGTTATATTTTTGGTGACTGGTTTTACTGGGAGCAGCTTTGATTGTAAAGTCTAATAGCAGCAGGGAGAAAAGACCTTCTATAACGCTCCTTCAGACACTTAGGGTGTAACAGTCTGTCACTGAAGGAGCTGCTCAGCGATGTAACAGTTACATACAGGGGGTGAGAGGCGTTCTCCAGCAATGATGATAGTTTTGCTACCATCCTCCTTTCTCCCACCTCCTGTACAGTGTCCAGGGGAATCCCCAGGACTGAGCTGGCCTTCCTGATCAGCTTGTCCAGTCTCTTCCTGTCTGCAGTAGAGATGCTGCTGCCCCAGCAGACCACTCCATAAAAAATGGCTGAGGCCACCACAGAGTCAAAAAAGGTTTTCAGTAGCTCTCCTTGCACTCCAAAAGACCTTAGTCTCCTCAGCAGAAAGAGTCTGCTCTGCCCTTTCTTGTAAATTGCCTCAGTGTTGTAGTGTTTTCATAGTACAGTTAAACTCTTCCTCCGCACATCACAGAAAGAAACACAAACAGACAGAAGAAAAGAAAGCAAGGAAAGATGTTAGGAGGCTGGAGTCAGAGCACATGGTCAGCCATGAGGGTTAGGGGCCTTGCTCAGGGGCCCCAAGAGTGGCAGCTTGGGCTTGAACCGCCGTTCTTCTGATCAGTAACTTGGAGCTTTAAACACTTATTAAAGAATAATTTATATTGGACATAATAATAATTATGATGTTTATTTAATTATTTATAATAAAATAATTTATTTAAAAATTATTATTATAATTTAGAAATTTCTGCCTCGATCTGAAAAGAAAGGGCGTGGCCGCCAGCTGACGGAGTTGGGACGTAGCCCCGCCCACCGTACGTGCTTACGTCACTGGACTCCCCTCCCTTCCCTTTAAACTGTGGAGGAGGAAAAAAAATGGCCGCCACGGCGATGGACGTCTCCGTGGCAGACGCGCGGCTCAGCGAGGCGAAAAAGTACGAGTACTTCAGCTCGATCAACTCCATGGCCCGTAAGATCATGCAGGAGCGAGAGAAGATCAAGGAGAAGTACGGCTCGGCCTGGGAGGGCATGTCTCCAGAGGAGCAGGACACGGCCATCGACGACGGGATGATGGAGCCGAGGATCCGCGCTCGATACACCATGCACCGGACCGACCGAGAGGAAGTTCCCTGCTACCCCAAAATGGTGATCCAGACCGGGCAAAAGATCGTCCACTTCGGAGAGGAGGTTCCGTCATCACTCTTTCTACCTGGGTTTTTTTTTTTTGACAGCTTGAACGTCCCTTATCATCATAAGGTCGCATCCTAAATCCAGTGATCTAAGACATGAAGGGCACTAAATAGGGCGGAAGTGCGGATTAACCCCAGTGTTCTAGTTAGGGCGCCTAGGTAGTGCACGAGGACGGGTTTAGGATTGAATTCAAACCCATACATTCCTGTATGATAGTGTCTCCAGAATTTTCTTTGTCTGAGTTTTTTTTTTTTTTTTTTTTTTTTATTTTTTACATTTCTAGGCTGGAATTGAAAAAATTATTCCGGATATTGAATCTAAAAGAGAAGACGTTATTATAGAAGTTATAATAACCCTTTTTCCCCTCCTTGTTGTAGGATATAACCTGGCAGGACGAACACTCAGCGCCTTTTTCTTGGGAGACCAGAGTATGTAGGATGCTGCGACTAAAAATAAACGTCTGGCCCACATAACGAGGGTTGTTTTTTTTTGCAAACGTGGTGGTTTTTCTTTCTTTCTTTCCAGAGTCAGATGGAATTCAGCGTAATCGGCGGCGCCCCTGAGCCCGCCTCGGTGTCCGCCGTGACCGAATCCAAGCCCCGAACATCTCAGAGCGGCAAGCTGCCCGGGATCGAGGGCTCGGGGTCGAGTCGGCGCGACGAGGAGTCGTCGTTCTGGAAGCTGAACGCCGAGAGGTCAAGGCTGGAGGGAGAGAAGGCCGACTTTCAGTCGCTCACACCCAGTCAGATCAAGTACCTGGAGAAAGGGGAGAAGCCGCTGCCTCCGTACCTGAGGTCCGATTCCGGGTCCAGGGAGGCGCAGGAGCCTGCGGGAGGTCGGCCCGGCAAACCGAGGGTGTCCAAACCTCTGGCTCCGCCCCCTCCTGCCCCGGTCAGTCTCAGCCCTGTGCCTCTGAGCGTCCCCCTTGCGCCTCTGAGCGCCCCCCCAGCGGCTCTTAGCGCCCCCACTGCACCAATAAATGTCTCTCCGGTGCCACTGAGCATCACCCCAGCACCTGTTGTGCCCCTGGGCGGCTGGGAGAGGGCACAGTCCACGCTGCCGTCCGTCAGCAGCACTTTGGACGACGTGTTCAGTCCCGGCCTGGGCACCAAAACGCCGTCAGAGACGACTAGAGACAAAGTGAAGGAGGATGAGACGCAAACTGAAAGCCCTGCCTTTTCACAGGTAACTCTCTCACTCACTCACTCACTCACTCACTCACTCACTCACTCACACACACACACACACACACTGTCTCCCATACACTGTGTGTGTCTCTCCCTTGCAGTACAATACGAGCAGTGCCATCCTGAAGACCGGCTTCGACTTCTTGGACAACTGGTAACATCGGAACCTGACCTCAAGCAGCCGACCTGTTCCAGACGCCAGGACCGCCTCCATCTCTCTCTCACTCACACACACACACACACACACACACACACACACACACCAAAAAGGCTACATCTTAAACACTATATAAAGCTAGAACTGGTATAGACCTGCATTTGAGTTTGGTGTGCAAAGTTCTAAACCCCCCCATAGGGGTATTTATTTCCCCCCTCAGTACGTTGTATTGATATACACCTACATGGGCAAAAAATTGTGGACACCTGACTAGAAGATTGCTGCTTTTTAGCGTCCCGTATCACATTGAGTTCTTGTTTGATGTTATAACGTGGTGCACTCTAATGGGAAGATGTTTCACTAGATTTGGTGGAAATTGTGGTGGAGGATTTTCAGAGATGTGGTAGAGATTCTGTGGAGAATTTGGTCGAGATTCTGTGAAGAATTTGGTAGAGATTTTAATATTTCTCTGGAGATTCCGGTAGAAGATTCTGTGGAGATTCCAGTGAAAGGTTCTGTGGAGAATCTGGTCAAGATTCTGTGGAGAATCTGGTCGAGATTTTAATATTTCTGTGGAGATTCCAGTAAAAGGTTCTGTGGAGAATCTGGTCGAGGTTCTGTGGAGAATCTGGTCGAGGTTCTGTGGAGAATCTGGTCAAGATTTTAATATTTCTGTGGAGAATTTTGTCGAGATTCTGTGGAGAATTTGGTCGAGATTTTAATATTTCTGTGGAGATTCCGGTGAAAGATTCTGTGGAGAGTTTGCACTCATTCAACCACAAGAGCATTAGTAAAGTCAGGTATTGAGGTGTTCAATTGGCTCAGCGCTCTATAGCAGGAGATCTTCCACCTCAGAGCTCTATAGCAGGAGATCTTCCACCTCTTTACACCTGTGAAAAGCAGATCTTCGTGGCTTTGTGCATTGTGTCCCAATAGATTTGTCCATACGTTGTGTATAATAAAGCGGAGGATCTCGCAAAACTAACTTCGCACGCCAAATACGCCGAACGCTCATCCGGTTTGCTACAATTGGAGTGAAGTTTGTTCCCTAAAAATAAAATAAAACATTGCTCATTTTCAGGGTCTCAGTAACTGTACCGATTGTAGTTTTAAAACAAGAAATCTGCATGTATTCACTATTTGGCAATAAGACGATAACAATAACAGAAGGTATTTCGGTAGAATATCGCTGATGTCATGCTCATTAGCGATTTAGATCGTGAGGCCGTTGGGACGTTGTGCCTTGTATTTTCTCTTTTTTTTCCTGTTTTTTTTTTTCTTTTCTCCTTTAATTATTTGATATTTAGACCCGAGTACTCGTGCAGCACCGCTTCGGACAGTAGTTAACGAAGCTATCGAACGCATTTTTACACTACCGTGGGGTATTTCCTGGACTTTTTTTTCATACCCTCTCTGTCATTTCTGCCTCCTGTCGTGTGACGTGTGATCGAATAATGTATTTATGAGCTCTCAGATGAACACTTCATCATCTCCTCTCGTCGTCTTTCTTGATTGATGAATGTCGGGCCTCAAGACAATACTTTTTTATTATTATTATTATTATTATTAAAAAAGAATTCAAGTAAACCATTTTGTTTCTTCGTATTTGTTCAGAAACAAGATCGAAGGCATCGGTTTATGCAAAGAAAAAGCTGATGTACAAATACACGTGACAAGTAAAAAAAATAAAAATAAAAGACATTACGCACTTTCGTCCAGTCTCGTATTAACCTTGAGATCCGATAGAGCAGCATCGCATCCTTCAGCTCTCCCCAAGAGTCTTTAGTTTGGTATATAGATGGGTATAAGATTTGTGATTGTTTGTAGGCGACCATGTGAAAGCGTATTTTTATATATATATAAAAAAAATTATAAATAAATAAAAAATGCATTTAAAAAAGGTGACGAGGATTCATAATAAAATCCTGCTTTTTTAAAAATACACTTTACACAACGTTACGCATTTTTCTTTACAGTTTTCTATGTGAGGAAAATGCAGAACATGTAATTTAACACGTTACATTCGTATTCGTATTTTTTAAAAGGTTGGGCTTTAAAAAGAAATAAATAAAAATGGCGTCATCGCGTTAAAAATGTCCCCGTAACTGAATGAAGCACGGTGGTGGGTGTGACTGAAGTTGTATAAAAGAATGTTTGAAGTTTGTTCCTCATAATTGTGATTGGATCCCCAATGAGCGAGTCAATGGAGACTGTGACGAAGGAACGACTCCCTGAGATGGCACAAGGAAGAACCTTGACAGGAACCAGATATGTCCTCAACACTGAACGTCCCTTCATTATATTTCCATCATTATTAAATGTGCTTAAATGCAGAACTGAACTTCATGCAAACTGCGATTCTGAGACTTTATATTAAATACAGTCCAAATCCATCCTCAAAATCCAGGAGTTGCTCAGGAACTTCATGGATCTGTAGGCTGAGATACAGAGGTAGGATGTAGGGATGATTCGGGCAGATCCGAAGAAAGAAAAAGATCACTGGTGTCAACTTTGGTCCTGTTTGGTACGAGAATCTCTCATGTTTTGTTACCAAGTGTATAAATAATGATAATAAAATAAAATAAAAAATTGTAGCTTGGAAATGATACATTAAAAAAAAAAAGGCAGTTTCATGTACAACCACAACATAGTTCTGTGTTAATATAAGGATGGAAAAACTATATTATTGTGTATTTGTTGCCATGCTAGAACTGTTTGCTGCCCATTAAACCGCCTTCAAATTGAAGAAAACTATGCAAGTATGCAAATGAAATCGGAGCAACTCTTGCACAACATAATGACCTTTATTTTGATTTTATCCATGCAAGAAAAATGTCGAATGGCCACATTCATGCCAAGTGCGTACATTTCTCTCCAATAGGTGGCAGCAAATCCACAGTAAATAGAGATAAAATCTACGGTGACGGGATAAAGAAGGTTGCCAAGTGTTTTATTAACAGGAATCCCTTAACTGTGGGAACAAAATGTGTAATTCCTGTTAACGAAGCACTTGCCAACCTTCTTCATCCCTTCAACGTAGAAAACCCTAAATATACACTACATGGACCAAAAGTTTGTGGACACGAGCATCAGATTGATGCTTTAATAAACGTTCCACATTTAGTCTCCCTTTTTGCTCTTAGAATAAGTTCCACTCCTCTGGGAAGATGTTCCTCTAGATCTACAGATTTGTGCTCGGAGATGAGCGTTAATAAATAGGTACTGATGTTGGTGACATGAGGACGCCTGGGGGTGACCTTCCAAATCATCCCAATAGGGTTGTATTTCCATGAAAGGAGATCTTCCACATTTTTCAACCCATGGAAAGCAATTCTTCAACAGGTTTGTGGTTCAAGTGAAGCGATCAATCGTGTGCCTTCAAATAGTTTTATGAGTGGGAGGAACCACATATGGCTGGAAAAGGCTGGTGTCCGTATACTTTTGGCAGCACATTGTGTGCATCCATATATATCGTCATGTATTGCGATATTTTTCCAATTAAGAATATATATATATATATATTTAATTTTTTTTTGTTTGTTTTGAAGGGTTATAATTACTTGCATTTCCAGATTTTCTTTTTTTTTCATCAAGATTTTTTCCTCAACGCACAGGAATTTTCTTCAAACCGCAAATATAAATGACGTGAGGCCCGAAGCAGCGAAAAAAAAAAAAAAAACCCTGACTGAAGAGTTCATTAAATCTCCGGGTGCTGTTTAAAAGAGAAAAAAAAGAAAAAAAAAGAGACACTGTGCTTTGTGTACAGTGTTTATTCTCGGGGCTGGAAAAAAAAAAACTGGGGGATGACTTTTGGAGGACTCGAGTCCAGACTCCAGACTCCACGCCTCCATCCTCGGTTTCATCCAAAAACCCTGGAGAAAGAGCATTTTGTGTGGCCCCGTCCCGGTGCTCTGAATTCCTTCCGTGCTTGGAGGAAACTGAGCCGCTGGTCGCAAACACACACACACACACACACACACACACACACACCAACCTGCTTCAGGAAGCACTGGAAGACTTCATACATTAGAACAGGCTTTGTTCCAACAAGACAGGCCCAAGGGTTGTTTTTTTTTTTTCTTACACAGATGAATGAGAGAAAAAAAGAGATAAAGAAAGGGGGAGAGAGAGAGAGAGAGAGAGAGAGAGAGAGAGAGAGAGAGAGTTAAAACACCCCGTGGAAGTGGGAGGTGGGAAAAGAGTTTCCTGTTGTTGGACAAGATCAGTCAGGACTGAGTGAACAGCACAGAACAGAACAGAACAGAACTGAGAGACACATTGTACGGACGGAGTGAGAGAAAGAAATAAAAGAGAGGAAAAAAAAGAGAGGGAGAGAGAGAGACAGGAGAAGATGGGCTTCGCAGTGCTCCTGCTTGCTGCGTTGGCATTGCCGTGTTCCTCCTCCTGGACTGAGGGTGAAGGAAACAGCACCTCGTTCGCCCAGGATCAGACTGTTCAGGAGATTCAGGTGAGACTTTTTACGCAAACACTCGGATTTTCACCGGCAGGTTACACACACACAGACACACACACACACAAACACACACACACACACACACACACACACACAGCAGTGCAGAATCTCTTTTTACTGTATCTGTTTTGCAGCATTTGCGTTTGCAGTATTTGTAATATGCGGTATTTTCTTTCAAGTATTTCAGTTGCGGGCAGTCTTTTGTTATATTTCCTTCACGGTATCTCTCTTGGCAGATCTCTCTTTTGCAGTTTTTGCAATGAGCAACCTTTTCTTTCGCAGTCTCTCTTTTCTCTTTCACAGTATCTCTTTTGCAGTCTTTCGATTCCCAGTGTTTCCTTTCCAGTATCTATTTTGCAGTATTTTGTTTGCTGTATCTCCTTATCAGTACCTCTTTTTGTTTAGTTTTGAGGTCTCTCTTTTGCAGTTTTTATGGTGCAGTCTCTCTTTTGCAGCTGTGTTTATTAGACGCGGTCTTTCCTGTGCAGTATTTACAGCTGTGTTCGCAGCATGCGGTATTTATGCCGTGTTTATTTCGCTGCCCTCTGCCTGCAGAGTGACTCAGACGGAGTGAGAGCGAGGGGAGACACTCCAGACATCGAGGAGCCCGAGCCCACCGTCGCCGAGTCCGACTACGAGAGCAACTACAACTACTTGTGTGCGTCTCCTCACGACACAAACACCCTGCAGTAGTATAGATATATCCAATCGTTACTTTAAATATTAGGACACCCGACTTTTCCACCCGTATGGGGTTCTTCCCCAAACAAAATCGGAGACTCGCAACTGTACAAGAAGTTTTTTTTCTTGTAGATTTGGTAGCATGAATTTTCCATCCACTTGAACTAGAAGACCCCTGTGTACGAATTGTGTTTCATGAAGATACTTTTCATGGGTTGGAAGAGGTGGAAGATCTCCTGCTATAGTCTGTTGAACACCTTTGGGATCAATTGGAACAGCACCCCAAGCCTCTTCACCTCACCTACATCAGTACCTAACATTTCTCATGCCCTTGTGAATCACAAATCTCCACACACAATTTTTAACCTGACATTAAATAAAAATTATTTAATTTTAAACACCACATTAAAACACCCCACACCCCTTGTCGAAGTCTAATCCTGTTTGACGTTGTTCCTCAGTGTCCAGGCTGGCGGCGATGGACCAGGCCATCCATAAGCTGAACGTGGGCCACTACACGCTGGACGTGAAGGTGAGCCAGCTGCTGGACAGGCTGCTGCGTCTAGAGGGCAAAGTGGCTGACGTCGAGGACTCCATCCACGATATGTCGAACTTCTGCAGGGACAACCGCAAGGAAATTGGCCGTTTGGAAGGTGCGTTTGACCACGTATTAACCATTTGATATTAGCCCTTTTCTAATGTTTTATACGAACATGTTCCAGGTTGCGTGAAGGGTCAGAAGGTGGGGCAGAAGTGCTTCCTGGTGTACCGCTTGTACGACACGTATGTCGGCGCGTCTCAGAAATGCCAGGAGCGTGGAGGACGCATGGCGATGCCACGGGACCGGCGTGAACAAGAGGCTCTGGCGGAGTACGTGAAGCTGGCACTGCCTGGCAGTAACTGGCCCGTCTGGCTGGGCATTAACGACCTGCGCTCTGAAGGCCTCTACCTGTTTGACGATGGTACGCGGGTGACCTACTTCCAGTGGAGGAAGCACTTCCTGTCCAGCCAGCCAGACGGCGGGAAACGGGAGAACTGCGTTGCCATGTCGTCCGACGATGGAGACTGGTGGGACAACTACTGCGACCGGCGCATGTACTACCTGTGCGAGTTCGAAGCTTGACCTTTGACATGTACATTCAGGGGCCCGGTGTCACATAATTCAAATTTCATTTGTAAATAACCTCATGTTGCATTTCCACCACAAACCACCACCACTGGTGGCAAATTTGCAGTGCTTTGTAAAGGGAGCCTCCTTTTTTCTGTGTATGTGGGTGGGTAATTTTAGGGCCAGAAATACAATATATGGACAAAGGTTTGTCGACACCTCACTAAAGGTGGTTTTTTTGAACATCCCATTCCACATTGACTCCCGATTTTCCCTCATAATAAGCTCCAATCTTCTGGGAAGATGTTCCACCAGATTTTGAAGAGAATTCTTCATCCAGTCCCAAGGTGGTTAGTAAGTACAGTAGGGTCAGGTACTGTAGGCAAGGTGAGGAGCCCTGGGGTGGCGTTCCAATTCATTCGAAAAGGTGTTCAATAGGGTTGGAGCTCAATATCAGGAGATCTTCCACCTTGTCCAACAGGTTTGAAGCCACATATGGCTGTAAAAGTTAGGTGTCCCACTACTTTTGTCCATATAGTGTATATAAACCAAAGCCTGCAATGAGCAATTCGAATCAGGACGTCTCAGTTTCTCGACCAAAAATACGTGACACACCGTACCTTCCTATATGAAGACGTTTTTAATCACACGCATACAGTCATATCGTCCCGCCTGTCTACCTAGAGCAGCTACTTTACTGTTTGTTGACTTGCACATGAATTGTTTGCCGCACATGGAGTTGTGGACCGGGAGGGGGGGATGGGGGCTGGTGTTCCTGATCGCTCCGGCTGGATTCAAATAAAACCTTTTTATTTAATATGACTCCGATCCTGTACTATTTATTTCTGGAAAAAAACGTTTCTTTTCAGGTTGTAAATGTATTATGTATGTGTTTTTCCCCCCAAACATAACATTGAAACACACAATTGTATAGGATGTCTTCACCACAAAATCTCCACAAAAGTCTCCACCAAAATTTCCACAAAAATCTCTACATAATCTCCACGAATTCTCCACTGACATCTCCACAAATCTATCCACCAAAATCGAAAAGAATTCTTGACAGAAATCATCACCAAATTCACCACAGAAATCTCCACCAAATCTCAACAGAATCCTCCACAACATCTAAACAAAAATCTCCACAAACCTCCAAGAAATCTTCAAGGAATCCCCACAACATCTAAAGTAAAAATCTCATGGAACATCTTTCCAGAACAATGGAGCTTATTAGAAAAGCAAGTTCTAGTCAGGTGTCTACAAACCTTGGCTGATACAGTGTATCATATTACATTAGATCTTTCTTGGTAATTTATGAATCTGGATGTGATCCTCACACACACACACACACACACACACAAACATGAGAATGTTTTTCCCATAGCGAGTGTTGAGCAATATTTCAGCAGAATTGTGGATTACAAGTGTCTCATTCCACTGCTATGAGTAATATTCCTGCCGCTATAAACAACCGTACGCCTGAAATGTAATCAATAACATCGACGGGGTCGTTTCTGGCCAAGCATCAACCCGTGGCTGTCAGAGCTTCTTCCTTTTTTCACTTTGAAGCTGAAACAGATTAGCAGTCTTCCAAACTTCGAACGAGATCCCCTTTTCCTAGAAACGACGACAGGATCTAACCATTTATACTCAGGGTGATTACTCGATTCCGATTTGCTTCGATGGATGGTCGGGTTTTCAGAGCTTTGAACACGCAGGTGGTTGAATCACTGCTTGTAAACGCCCCGTAACCATAGTAACGTCCGGTTCCGGTTCCATCCAGAGACAGCTATTGTAGACACTTCCTAAGGACCTCAAGCCATGTCCACACTGTGTTTCCTCTCCGTTTTGGCCTTGCGCACCAAGACAACGTTTTGTCGTCGCAGTGTGGACCATAGAAACGGAGGCTTTCGAAAGGTTTTTAGTCGTTGCGTCGACGTTTCAAAGAGTCGGAAAGTAAATAAACGACACGCGGAAATGACCGAGTGTCTGACGTTTTGCAACTTTTGGGAAAACGGTTGAAAACGAAAGAGCTTTTCTCAGACTAAAACGTATCCGGATTAGCGTACACATAGCCCTCACTGAGCTCCACGTAGGAGTTTTGCATACGGTGTAACTTACATGGTGAATACGGGGATTTTTCAAGGCACAAGATAAATTTGGAACGAACTGGAGAAGAAATAGAACAGAAAAAAAATAAAGGACGCAGACCACAGAAAACACTGGGATTAAGGTTTTCCTGTTGATCTGATGTGAAGGCAAATTGTGCCAAAGCAAACGTGAAAGTATAAAGCAGATAAGAAAAAAGATGTTTTTAAATGTTTGGGCCCATTTTTCCTCACAATGTCCGGCTTTTCTTGAAAATGTGCCCGAATCGATTTCTTCTCCTGTCAGACATTGTGGAATTAGAAAAAAAAAGTATTATATCCACACCAATATATATTCAACCTTGTGCAGTTTGCTACAGATGCTGGTTGCGAGCTCTGACATGAAAATGCTGAGGTGATTGTACGCCTTCTAGAGGGCCCCAGATTGAGTAATGTGAAATCTGATTGGTTAAAATGACAGCTTCATTGTTCTTTTTTACCCAATCAACACTGAAATCTGATTGGATACAAACTCTAACATAAACAGACATTACTGGAAGCAGCGCAACCGAGAGAAAGGCTACGCAATAAAAGAGAATAAATTATTGGGAATAATTGAATACATATTTAGGGGGAAAAAAAATATTGAAAGATAAGTCAGTGATTCTGGCCCTGATGGCCTACCACAAGTTTCTGTAGTAGCAACTCTCACAGGGATTACGAATACAAAAAGGTCATTTCTAGCCAATTGGGATTTATTGAGGAAATTGTGGAATTATTCCTTGTGGGAACCAGAAGATAAAGATGTCGGAAGTCCACAAAGTCATGAAGCCCAAGGTTCCCTCAATGGTTCTTTCTTTGGAGCGCTGAGGAAGCCACTGGGCAACAGGGCACAGGTATCAAAAAGTTTCAAGACTCGCTTTGCGACATGCCAACAGATGGCAGCACAAGGCTGCATACAAA
The DNA here is from genome assembly GCA_014706435.1 of Silurus glanis. Lineage (NCBI taxonomy): Eukaryota > Metazoa > Chordata > Actinopteri > Siluriformes > Siluridae > Silurus > Silurus glanis. Next base: position 16,610 of record JAAIIK010000160.1, read on the forward strand.
GTCATGGGGAGCACCAACCTTCATAAGTCAGTGTGCTAAAAGACATCATCCAGTGTACATCAGGAGCTATGTGAAACACTGGGGGCAGTCTGTTTGAGCCCACCAGAATGGGAAGTCAAACTGTTGCAGTGGCAAAGCTGCCATTATTGGATCCTTGATCAAGAGATTCAACTGAGGGATTTAAATCACCCTGAGTGCTCAGCTGGAAAAACTACAATGACCACTGAATGAGAGAGACAGGCTTGGAAGGAAGTGAAGGTTTCTTGGCAGGTGAAGGTCTCCAGGGAATGGAGAACAATTAGTTCCTCCAAAATAGTTGGCTTTGCTTGAGATGGAGAGACTGTGAGGTTAAATGAGGGATCCTTCACAGGGAGCACTGGAGATGTGTTGTTTGCTACTTTTGGAATACTCAGTTTATTGAGGAATGAAATGAAATATTAGGAAACTAAAATTCTTCAGCCAAAAAAAAAAACATAGATAGATAGATAGATAGATAGATAGATAGATAGACAGACACAGACAGACAGACATATATATATATAAATAAATAAACAAACAAACTAATTCGGGACAGATTTGTGGAAACTCGAGACGTTTATTCGTTTCCAACGCTGCTCTTAGAAGCTTCACATCTCGATATTTCAATTCAGCTTGAATTCCTAACACAGTAAATTGTCCTCGAAGCCCCCGATATGAAAACAAAGGAGTTAAAAACTTAAAGGTGAATAAAACGTATTTCAACAAATCTGTTCGCAGTAGATGCTGAGCACCAACGAGGACATAATGAGCCCTTGTACGATGTGAGACTGAAGTCCTCACCAACGTAGACAAATTAAAACGACTGTCTCAGAGGTATTTTAGAAAAACTGAAATAAGATTTAGAAAGGGGGGGTTTATTTGCTTTATCAGGGGCTGAAATACCAATTATCTTTATAAACATCTGTATAATGGAAGACTGAGGAGAGGACTGACGTCCTTTAAGATCGCTTGGGACAGTGTGAGGACGAGTCGGTGTTCAGGACCTCGATCATGGTTCTGGCAACCTGGAACGTCTCGGCTACGGACGGAAGGTTCTGGTACCAGCTGGGCAGACTGTGGAGGAGAGAGCGAGAGAGAGAGAGAGAGAGAGAGAGAGAGAGAGAGAGAGAGAGAGAGAGAGAGAGAGAGGACAGAGACACACCCCCAGCTCTGAGGACAGCATGAGCGCTTTGCCTTTCGTCGTCAGGTCTTTATAAAGAGCCTCGATCTCAGACTGGTACTGCTGCGTCCTCTCCTCTGTGGTCTGAGTCTCCACTGAGAACAGCATGTTTCCCACACTGGACGGACACACACACACACCATTTATTCAATAGAATCCCTGAGGCACCACTGAAACACCACCATCATTATTTCACATCTCCATGTAAATAAACACACACACACACACACACACACACACACACACACACACACACACACACACACACACACAAATCATGACCACGCTTTTATAATCCATAATGACGGCATAAAAAAACATCAAATCAATATGAATCAGACGTGTGTGTGTTCTTATTATGATCTGACCACAGCATAACCTCTCCCTAACGAGGTCTTAACAATGAAGCGTGACGTATAGTTTGGAAAGACCACACGCACGCACACGCACGCACGAAAAAACGGAGAGGAGTGAGATATAGGAAAGAAATACAGAGACAAACAAAGAAGATGGATGGATGGATGGATGGATGGATGGGCAATGCTTTTGTTAAACTGTACCACAGTCATGCCAATGAAGCTTGTTTGAATTTTCTTGAGAGACAGAGACACAGACACACAAACACCGAGACAGACAGAGACACAGACAGACACACAGAGACAGACAAACAAACACTAAAACTGAGACAGCCACAAAGACCGAGACAGACAGAGACACAGACACAAAGACCGAGACAGACAGAGACACAGACACACAAGCACCAAAACCGAGACAGACAGAGACACAGACAGACGCACACAAACCGAGACAGAGTCTCGAGAACTGATGGAGCGCTGAAGAAAAAGGAAGTGAAAGCCGAACGATTCTTGGTTCCTGTGGGAGAAACTCAGACCTTTGTCCGCTTCATCTTCAACACAAAAACAGGAAGTTGGGGGGGGGAGCTTGAGGAAAGGTTAAAGGTCAGAAAGGCGTGAAGACGGACCGGTCTCCTGTGATGGTTATGGTGAAGCCGTCGTACTCGATCCCGGGATCCTTCGTACTCGGCACCTTCGAGTTCACCGTGAAGCCGTCTCTCGTTTTACTGTTGAACTGCTTTAGACACACACACACACACACACACACACACACACACACCTGACCTTCCTTCCAGCCAATCACAATCCAGTATTCACGCAGACAAACAATATAATACGTGTAATATTGTATCATTTATTTATCCACTTTTGAGGAGGAGCCTTGACGGTGTTACCTTCATGATAGGCAGCAGGTCCTCCACTTTGCTGACGTTCTCCAGGGCCTGTTTCACTTCCTGCACTCCTCGTGGGTTATACGCACTGGGGGGCGAAAAAAGAGCGAAAGAGAGACACTGTTAAACTGCTAAAACGCACTGGAGCTAAATGCAGAGGTGGCAGCGGCAGTGGCAGCAGCAGCAACTTACCCGTGATACACCAGTATTCTGTCTTTGATAAAGTCGAGGATGCTGCCAAAGTACTCCATGTATCTGATGTTGATGATTTGACCCCTTGGACATCAAACACACTTTTTAAAAAAAATTTTATTCTGAAATCTTTGTTAAAAAAAAAAAAAAAAAAAAAAAAAAAAAAAAAACACACTTTTGAATACAATTCCGGACCCTCGCTGCTTAGGATCCGACATTGTTTTCCACCATCTGACACATCCTCAGAGATATCAGACAAGTTCTGCCAATATCCAGCACGTTCTTGACAGTATCTGATGTTTAGTCTGATATGCCATTTGTTTTTCCCCTCACTGATATCCGACTTCCTGGACTTGTTTTCTACAATATAAACAACTTTAGTCTGTTCTTTGCTATCGGACATTTTTTCTCCAGCATCCGATTTGTTTTTGTCCAGTATCTGATTTGTTCTCTCTGATATCCAATTTATTAAGTTTGATATCCAACATGTTTTCTCAGACTTCAGGTGTTTAGTCTGATGTGTTTCATCTGATATGTTCAGTCTGATATTTTCTCTAATATCTGATGTTTCATGTTATGTTTAGTCCAATATGTTTAATTTAGTGTTTAGTCTGAAGTTTAATCTGATATGTTTAGTCAGATATCCGACATTTTTTGTCTGATATCTGATGTTTAATCTGTTATGTTTAGTCAGATATCTGACATTTTTTGTCTGATATCTGATGTTTAATCTGTTATGTTTAGTCCAATATGTTTAAATTTGATATATTTAGTCTGATATGTTTAGTCCGACAGCTGAAATCAGATATCAGATCATATCGGATTAAACATATCAAATGTCAGACTAAACATATCAGACTAAAAAGATCAAATTCAAATTTAACATAACAGATTAAACATCAGATATCGGACTAAACATATCAGATATCGGACTAAACATCAGATATCAGACTAAACATAGATATCGGACTAAACATATTGGATTGAACATATGTTTAGTCTGATATATGATGTTTAGTCAAATAGCTGATATGTTTAATCCAATATGTTTAGTCAGATATCTGATGTTTAGTCCTAAATCTGATATGTTTAGTCCGATATCGGATATGTTTAGTCCGAAACCTAGTATGTCTGGTCTGATATTTGATATGTTTAGTCCAATATCTGATGTTAAGTCCGATATCTGATCTGTTTAGTCTGACATCTGATATGTTTAGTCTGATATCTGATATTTAATCCGATATGTTTAGTCTGATATGTTTAATCCGATATGTTAAGTCCGATATCTGATGTTTAGTCCAATATCTGATGTTAAGTCTGATATCTGGTATATTTAATCCGATATCTGATATGTTTAGTCTGATATCTGATATATTTAATCCGATATGTTTAGTCTGATAACTGGTATGTCTGGTCTGATATCTGATACTCTCATTCTTGCTCTTCTCTGCCTGATTCTAAAACCATGAATCAGACTTCTTGTTATACAGTCAATCATATATTCAGTTTTTTAATATAACTCCTGTTAGCAGATTATTACGAAACACATCAGGATTTTATTTCTCTCTAGGATCTGAAGAGGATTTCTGGAGCAGAGCTCATTCTGGACAGCAGCTTAAAATCTAATGGAAAACTACAGAGAACTGGTTCAGACTGGTCAGATAGAAGGTTGTGTGTTGTAGCACCTGATCAGGTTGATGTGATTATTAAATCCTCTGCTCAGGCTCCGTTCTGGCATCTGATCCAACCACAGAACGGGCTGATCTGGTTCTGCAATCCTACAACACCCACACACACTTATATCTCAGACGCCTTGTCTGGAAAAGAATTTTCTCAAGAAAAATCGGTCGATCCGATTTGAAAGCGGTACCTCCTCCATTTCACGGCGATGTCGAACATGTCTCTCCACTGCAGCTGCCTGGTTTTGCCGTTGACACGCACTTTCGAGTTACTCCACGTCCGCTGCATCGCCTGCATCACCTCGATGGCCGCCAGACCCATGGCTTCACACAGGTGTACAGAATTTTAATAGCAATATTCTACTCTTCCGCAGAAGTCATTACTGGGGAGAAGGGGTTTGACTGACCTCTGTGGATGCGCTGGTTGGACAAGAACCCTGACGTGCTGTACTGCATGAGCGTGCCGAGATGATCCGCCGTACAGATCAGCTTCTGCACCTCTGCCGAGTAACTGTCAAAATCCTGAGGTAGAACATCCCTTGGGGTAAAAACAAAACAGAACAAACATGCAGAGGGGTGCCAAAACTAATGCACAGAGACCGATTATGATCAAATACAGGCGTGATTCTGCTTCTGAAAAAATACACTGACTTGATGTGTGGTTGAAGTCCAGGCTGCTCTTCGTAGTCCTCTATAAGGAAGGGCAGGTTTTTAGCCCAGTGATTTTTAAAGTTCCCTGGAAGATCCTGGTCCACGTTGTATTCTGCTACAGGGATGTCCAGGTGGGAGTGCAAATAGCGAGAGTATTCTGGAAGAACAACAAAGAAATTCAAAGAACAAGCAAAAGTGTGGTGCTAAAATAAAGATACTGAGGAAACAGGGAAAGTAAATAAGCCCAAGGAAGAGTAGACAACAGGGAGAGGAGGTACCCCCAAAGAGTGCCACCAGACACCAAAAGTGTTACCATGCCCCATGGAGGGTAACTGGATGCCGAGAAGAGTAACAAACCCCAGAGAGAGTTACTGGATACCAGAAACAGTTACTGACGCCAGGGGATTTACGGAAATTCAAGGAAAGTTAGTAGACCCAAATGAGAGTTACTGGACACCAGGAGACGTTCGACCATAGGGAAAGTAACTGGATTACAGAGAAGTAAGTAGACCCCAAAGAGAAAAACTGGACTCCGAGAAAAGTAACTGGGTTCCATGGAAAGAAGGTAAATGCTGGGAGGAAGCTAGTGGACACAGAGGGGAGTTACTGGACCCCAGACAGAGGGATCGTGAGGAGCAGTGTTTTCAGGAGTTTCATACCTCTGAGGTATTTGACTTTTAGATATTCAGAGCTTGCTTTTTGGCCCAGCAGGGGATCATTTAGCATTACTTTCGTCTGAGCCTTGATGCCTTCGTAGAACTGTCCCATAGCCACGTGACTCAGACCCTTCATGTACTGACACACCTCGTTATACGGCTCCAACTGCAGGCATCTCTGCACAACAAACAGCAGGTGTGAAAAACATTTCAATACACTTCCGACGTTCCGCGGGCAACAACCGCGGTTGTTTCGACCCCAATTTTCTACTAAGCCCTTGCCTTGAAGTTGCCGATGGCGTCCTGCAGGCTGCCGTGATGATACAGCATCATCCCTCTGAGCTGCAGAGACTGGAGATGATTCTGGTTCAGCAGCAAAGCTTTCTGGAAACTCTCCATGGCACTGTCGAAATCACCCAACTCCCTAAGCATACGCACATCAAAAGCGGACGAGTGTGAAAACGCAAACCGTGATCTGGGGAACCACACGTACCTCTTTAAATACAGGGACGTAACCGCAGGAACTTAAGTCTAAACTTCAGTACGGTAAGATTGTGAGATGAGAGGAGGGTGTGTATGTCACCTGTATGCCTGAGCCAGGCTTTTGTGGGCATCAATGAAGTCCAACTTCAACTTCAGCGCTTCTTTAAATGTCTCAATCGCCTCCTGTGTAAAACATTTATAGAATTACTGGATACCAAGAAGAGCGACTTCCTGGAAGTTCCTGGACTTCAGGGAGAGTTAATGGACCCCAAAAGGGGCAAGTTATTTGACCCCAGAAAAAGTAACTGAACCCCTGGGAAAGTAACTGGGTCTCAAGGAAAGTAAATAAAGGCCAGGAGAAGTTACACCCTGGGTTAAGTAAATGGATCCCAGGGAACTAAGAGGACAGACAATAGAGTAACTGGACCCCAGGAAATGTTACATGACCCCCAGGGGGAGTTCCTTGAACCCCGGGGGAAGTTCCTTGACCCAAGAGAAAGTAACTGAACCCCAAGGAGAGTTACCTGATTTCCCCCCCCCCCCCCCCCCGATATGGAAAGTTACTTGACTCCAGGGGTGACAGTTACTTGACCCCAGGGGGGGAAGGTTACTTGACCCCAGGGGGGACGGTTACTTGACCCCAGGGGGGGACGGTTACTTGACCCCAGATTTACTGAACCCTAAATCAAGTAATAATTTTACCTTAAGCAGGCCCCTGTGGAAGAAGGTGAGGCCTTTATAAAGCATGGCGATCGGCTGGTTTCTCTTCAGCTCCAGAGACTGCTGGAAGTCCTCCATAGCAGCGATGTAGTCCTGAACACACGCCAGACAATCACCATGCAAAGCTAATTCCTAACAGGAGTTGAATTGTCTAGTCTTTTGTGGCTGTAGAGGGTTTACTGTGTGTGTGTGTGTGTGTGTGTGTGTGTGTGTGTGTGTGTGTACCTCTGAAATAAAGAGCAGGGTTCCCCGGTGACGGTAAAGTCGTGCTGAAGGCTGCAGCTGAATGGCTGTAGTGAGGTCGCTCAGAGCTTCACTAATCCGCCCAAGAGGAGAGAGAATCTACACACACACACAACTCAATTAAATAACACTACAGTGTCCCCCCGGAACTCGCAAAACCCCCGCGAGTTCCGGAAGTCCTCGAATTTTAGACGCACCCCTGCAGCCCATATGGTACCTTAGTGAATTCATCTAGACATTATGTCACTTTATAAACGTAACAGTATTTAACCGAATTTAAAACATAGTTTAAAATGTTATTCCTAACGTTCCTGAACATTCGGTCCCGCTGCGGATTCCCGCGAATTTTCAGAGCCGCAAATTATCAGGGGTTGACTGCATCACAAAATGTGTACTAAAGTAGGTGTGGCCTTTGTGTGTCTCAGTAAAGTAGGTGTGGCCACAACTTGAACGTCTCATACATCTCGCACGTGTGTGTGTATACACACCTCTGCTCTCTGTTCATACACCTCTGGCCTGTTGGGTTCCATTGAGATCACTCTGCTTAGCTCGTAAAGTGCCAAGTCAGCGTTCTTTATGTCCTACAGTTTGAAAAGAAGAGAAGGAGATCAAAGCTGAAGAATCTCCAGAACCTCTTTCCACTTCACACACACCTGAGGCCCGGCGTCTCACCTGTAAGCTCTTTTTCCCGTAGGCGATCCCTTTCCCATACATGGCGCTGACCAGCTCTGGATCTCCCTGAACATCAACAAGCATCAGTTCCTTCTTAATTACATCATCACTTCATATAAAACAAAACAGAAATGCTATTTTACACCTGAGGAGCTGCAGAACTGACCTGCAGTAACAGAGAGAAGTGTTTGATGGCTTCATCGTAGAGAGCGTTGCCGATGAGGACGTAGCCGATGGCTGAGCGGCGACACACACTCACGTCAATACCTCACCGCATCACACACACACACACACACACACACACACACACACACACACACTAATCATAGGAAAAGAGAGCGAGAGAGAGAGAGAGAGAGAGAGAGAGAGAGAGAGAGAGCATACCGAGCTCCTCGTTGATGTTGGGGTCATCGACGGGAAATGGAAAGCGCCGCTGCTCTACAAACAGCCTGGCCTGGCTCTGAGTGCACACACACACACTTAAATTTAACCTTCATCCTTAATGCAGGGGAGTTCAAATAATAATAATAAACAAACAAACAACCTATACTGTACATGAAAACAAATAATGACAAAAAAGTTTAATATTAAAAAAAATATATATATAAAAAAATAACACAAATTTATAATTCAGTTAAAAACATTTTAATAAAAAAATAAAAAAATAAATAAAAAAACGCATATCAATAAATAAATTTTTTTAAATACGAAGAAATTAGAAATAATAAACATGAATAAATAAATCGATTTGAAAATAGCAAAAGGTATAAAGTTATACAGTAATTAAATATTGTAATTGTAAATTTAAATATATAAATAAAAAAATAAAAAAATTCATGCATTTAGCTCCGGAGGGAATTCCTATTAGGGGTCCAAGGACCCCCTCCGTATAATAATAAAAATCAAGGATCCAAGCACTCAGGAGTTCCCAGAGGTGCTGAGTGCTTGTTTGCTGCTTTTCCTTCACTCTCCCAGACCATTTCAACTAGATTTAGACTGTGATTGTGAAGGCCAGGTCATCTAATGCAGCACTCCTTTACAGAACCCGCGGGCACCACATTGGTGACCCCTGATCTAAACTATAGACCACATTCCACATATTTATGTTTGTTTGTTTTTTTGTCGAAGTGGGCGGAGTCACACGCCGGCACTCACCAGGATCTTCTCTGCGTTCAGAGAGAAGACCGACTCGCAGGCCGAACTGCCGTCCTCACACTCCGGATCCTCCAGCTGGAAAACATTGGGATCTGGGAAGGAAAAAGACGATCGCACAAATGAATATTTCAGCACCAAACATTACCCAGAATGCCTCAGAGAAGAAATCGCGATGCAGCGGCGCTTTAATCTTTTCCGTCTCTTTTGATTTGGGACGGGCCAAACAAGTCTCAACCTGGGACACACGTGTCCAGGGTTTGTTCCGACGTCTCCGTCTTCTACTACGTCCCCTATGCTCACCTGGTTGCTATGGTGACACTAAAACTCATTTTTGTGTGTGTGTGTGTGTGTGTGTGTGTGTGTGTGTGAGATTCACCCGGAGCAGAACCATCCATAATAAACAAATAATTTAATGAATGAATGAATCACGTGACCTCTGACGATCCCACGAACCCGGAAGTGAGAATGAAAACACAAGACAAGGTTTTCCCCACCCGTATTCCAAAAGACACTAATTTTTTTCGAAACAGGTGAATAAAATACGTTCGGTGAATAAATAAAGAAAAAAATTAAAGAAAAAAAAATACATATACGTTCATAAATATTTAATAGAAGTCGCGCAGTGGGCGTGGTTTGTGCAAATACAGGTGGGAAACGGAGGCTAGCTAACTCCTCCCTCTCCGGAATACAGGCGACGTTTAGCGACGTGGACTCACCGCAGTCTGGGGGAAACTCCTCCCAGTCGGACTTCGGGCTGCAGCCGCGCTCGGTCGGCTCGCCGTCGAAGAAGGCGAGGTGATCAGCGGAGGCGGCGCCGTGAAGCAGACACAGCAAACAGAGCGCTGCCGCAACAGCAGCTGCAGCCCTGTCAGCAGGTGCCATGTTCTGGACGTTGCGCAGGTGATAGCGCGGGGCATCGTGGGTAATGGCGTTCCGCGCTCCGCCCTCAGACGTTGCATCCTTACCTAAGAGGAACTCAATTTCCCAGCATGCCAAGGACACTGGACGACGAACAACCCCGGAAGTCGGTGCTCGTCAGACGGCGTGCGCCGTGAAAACATGACGGCGCGTTTTAGATGCATCGAATGTAACGAGGAGGCTGCGGAGTTGCACCGCGATTACAGCAACGGCATCGTCAAGATCACGATATGCGTGAGTGAGTCGCGATTAACACGCGCCATGATTTCATTGGACTTTACAGAGAGCGGGTCAGCCGCCGGAAGTCACGTGGCATCACCAGACCGTCATGATCATTTGCATGTCGGGACACGAAGAAGGAAGAGACGATGAGTGTAACAGAGTGTGTGGGGGGGAGGAGGGGGATGAGTCCCTTGAGGTGTGATTGGTCATTGGGAGTAATAGTGATCCCTGATTGGTTATTGGAAATTTGGTATTAGTTGGTGATTGGTCCTTTGGGATAATAGTGATCCCTGATTGGTTATTGGGAATCTGGGATTAGTTGATAGATCAGGGGTGATTGGTCCTTTGGGATAATAGTAATCAGTGATTGGTTGATGGGAACTATGCTGCTTAGCAATTGGTTGTTGGGATCAGTGAAGATTGGTGCTTTGGAATAATGGTGATCAGTGATTGGTTGTTGGGAACTTTGGTGATTTGGGATTGGTTGATGCGATCAGTGGTGATTGGTCTTTTGAAATAATGGTGACTAGTGATTGAGAATAATGGTGATTTGTTTTTTTAGGAACAAGCAGTGGTGCTTAGGGATTGGTTCTTAGCTAAACTGGAAATTAGTGATTGATCTTTGGGTACATTGGTGTTCAGTGATAGGTTGTTTGGAACAATGGTGATTAGTGATTGGTCCTTTGGAATATTGGTGATCAGTGATTGGCCCTTGGATATACATTTGGGATCAGTGATTAAATGTTGAGAATAATAGTGAGCATTGATTGGTCATTTGGAACTATGGTGTTTAGCAATTGGTTGTTGGGATCAGTGGTGATTGGTCCTTGGAAGTAATAGTGATTAATATTTTGTGTTTTGGTACATCGGGGATCAGTGATTGGTTGTTGGGTTTATACCGACCTCCATTATTATCAACAACCAATCTCTTAACACCATTATTGGTGTTAAGAGATTGGTTGTTGATAATAATGGAGGTCGGTGATTGGTTGTTGGGGAAAATACGGAGCAGTATTTGGTCCTTGGGTACATTTGGGATCAGTAATTGTTGGGATAATGATGAGCAGTGATTAGTTGAGGGAATAATGGCATTCAGTGGTTGGTTGTTGGGAATTAAGGTGATTAGTGATTGGTCCTTGGGAACTGTGGTGATCAGTGATTGGTTGTTGGAAATGTGTGTAATTAGGGAAGACCCTAATACCCTAATTTGACTGGAAAACCCGGTCTCTCTTTCTTTCTTTTTTCCCCCCAGAAATCTTGTGCAAAGCCGGTGGACATGTACATCGAATACGATCCGGTCATTATTCTCATCGACGCCATCTTGTGTAAAATCCAGGCATTCCGACACATCCTGTTCAACACCCAGATCAATGTGAGCGATACCAAAAATCCCACCAACACACTCGTTCTCAGATCGTGTCCAGAGCTATAACCGTGTAGGATACCTTTACTCTGTGATGCCATCGGGGTCATGTGTTTCCTCTTCAGATCCACTGGAAGCTGTGTATCTTCTGCCTGATGTGCGAGGCGTACCTGAGGTGGTCGCGGCTCCAGAGTTCGGAGGTCACCGGCGATCCCGCGGACATCATCAGATACACGAAGGAATGGGATTTTTACGGGATGTTCGCTCTGGCGGCTCTCGGTGTGTAGCATACACGCTGCATACACAATGTATGTCAAGCAAGACAATGAATGTGTGTGTGTGTGTGTGTGTGTGTGTGTGTGTGTGTGTGT
>JAAIIK010000160.1:78006-89907 GCA_014706435.1 Silurus glanis
TGTGTGTGTGTGTGTGTGTGTGTGTGTGTGTGTGTGTGTGTGTGTGTGCGCGTGTGTGCGCGTGTGTGCGCGTGTGTGCGTGTGTGTGTGTGTGTGTGTGTGTGTGTGTGTGTGTGTGTATGTGAGAGACAGAGCAAGAAACAGAGAGAAAGAAATAGTGTGTGTTTAAGAAAAAGACAGTAGATGACACAGACTTGTACAATATATTAACTTCGTACACACTATGGTCAAAGGTATTGGGACACTAGAGTTTTCCCGCCATATGTACTTCTGTGTGTCTTCCCCAAACTTCTTCCACAAAAAATGCATTAGCATGAAATTTTTCCTTCAACTTGAACTACGAGACCCATACTTGGTCCATCATGACACAAAGTACATAAAGCCAGCTCTAGGAAGATATGCTTTCCATGGGTTGGATAAAGTGAAAGATCTCCTGCTGTAGAGCTTTGACCCTATTGATGACCTTTGGGAAGAACTGGAACGCCACCCCAGGCGTCCTCACCTCTCCTTCATCAGTACCTGACTTTCCTAACACCCATGTAGCTGAACAAGCACAAATCTCCACAAAATCTCCACAAAATCTTCACAAAATCTAGTGAAACATCTTCCCAGTAGAGTTGAGCTTATTTGCACAGCACATGGGGACTCAATGTGTAATGGGATCTTCAACACAAAACCACCAATCTTATGCTCAGGTGTCCACCAACTAGGGTCCATATAGTGTATCGTAAAAGTCATTCTACTTTTGAACCCCTTTACTGATTCTGCCTCGCCTGGTTCTGGTTCGCCTCTTGATGTTTTGACCCTTGCCTGTTTATTTAAATTCAATTAAATTTAAATCTATTTGTCTTTACCCTGATAAGCATGCCTTGAGTGACTTTTGTATGATCAAAAAACCTTGAATAGAACCAGACACAAAAGGGGGAACCCATCCTCATTTGGGTGACACCCAACTGTGATAGCCCACCTAGTGGTTAAACATTGTAGGATGGTGGTTCCACCCAAAATAAACAATGAAACAGGTACAGGCAATTAGGGCATGCAGGGGACACAACCCACTGCACATCCAGGGGGGAGACAAGATATATCTGAATATTCCCCTAGCTTTGATTTGTCCTGGAACCCCATTGGTGTCACGGCTTCAATGATCAAGCTGTTTCTCAGACACTCCAATAAACAATTTCTCACCTTACGCTCATGCCAAGAAATATCATTATTATTATTACTCTTCGCTTCAAAACCAAGACCTCTGTGGCCAGCCAATTGGCACAATGGCTATGTGATCCTGTGATCTTGCCAAATTGTGCCCCCCCCTTCAAGACCTCCAAATTTAACAGATGGGGAAAGTGTGACATATGCTATGTAGAAAAATTTGCTAGCATTAGCAATCCACACACACACACACACACACACACACAAACACACACAAACCCATGGAGTGTTATGGAGGCCTCATTTACTGTGGTGTCACTGCCCAAGTCCCTCCCCTTGATTAGAGCATCTAACACACAAACATGACTACGAACAAGAGGCTAAATTAGTCTCTGCAGGATTTCTTTATGCACCTGGTGACATTTATGCTGGTGAAACATAAAACTCCAGCTTCGCTTGAATCCCAGCACATACACACGAGTGCTTTTTTTTTTTTTTTTTTTACCTTTTTCACAACAGGAACACCTTTCCCCTTGCAAATTTCAGCCCTTCTCACTTTGCTCTTCGCTCCTAGCAACTTTTCTTTCTTCCCCATCTTCCATCCCTTTCCCCACCTTTTCCTTCGTGTTTTTCCCCTCCGGCTGTGCTTGTGGAATCAAGCGTGGACCAGCAGATGTGGAATTTCACGCCCAGCGCTTCAATGCACTCGCATCCACAGAGGCATCAAATGACAAGAAACGAGGCGACTGGAAACGCAGGACTTGTTCGTTCTGTCGCTAATGTGGCTAACAGCAAATTAATGTTAATTAGAATAATTAGCGATTATCGGAGAGCTCTGGAACGCTGCTGGGGAAAAAAAAAACCTACCGGCTACAAAGACGTAAATTAGCGACTGAAAGGTAGAAATAACAAACGCAAACATTGTGGGCGATCTAATGGATTGTTAATGCCTCTGCTAACACTTGACAAGTTGCTACAGAAATCAGTTACGTTCTTTGATACTTTACTTTACTTGGGGGAACTTTCAGACAAGCAAGGTTTTGTCTATTTTCATAAAACCTTTTTTGGGTTCTCTACCTTAGTGGGGGTCTTGGGTACCTTCAGAAGTGAAATTAACAAGTGAATTTAACACACTATTTGTTTAAATTAGTTACTTGCTCACCTGGAGGTTCTAGGGATTCCTACAAGCACTTGGTAAACGATTGTTTGCACTTTTCCATTGCTATAATTTTAAACAATGAATGAAGGACATTTTCAGCCACCTTGAGACCGCTTATGCTAGCAAGCCTACCTCTGAGCCTACACACATGTCAGGGGACATTGACAAGATGCCAACACATCATAGAGCAATCAAACACACTCCTCCACTATGTGCAATTTGCCAATACAATGCATATCTTTGGACTGAAATGAGGAAACTGGAGATATGGGAGATGTGGATGTGGGATTCAAACACTTCAAGGGGCCTACCAGTCCACCTCTCCCCCAACATTTTTTGTTATTGTTTTATTGAATTATGTGCAAGACTTTACAAACTTAGACATATAACTTAGCAACATATCTCTACAGAAAGCCAAACAGTTCTTTGGATCTTCCCCAGGGTTCCCCCAGGGTTAGGACTGGTACCCTGGAGTATTAGCTATCAGAATGTCGAGTTCAAATCCCAGCACCTCCAACCTACCATTGCTGAGCTCCTTGAACATGGCCCCTGACCCTCAACTGTGCAGTTCTATAAATGACATCATTTTAAGTTGCTCTGTATAAGAATATCTCTCAAATGCCATACAATGTATTAACTTGCATAAACCTGGGATTGATTTCAGTACCCATCCAATAGTCCCTCACCTCCTTCTTTTTATTACAAAATCTGGCCAGACAATTGACGGTTATGAAGTCAAGCTTAAACAGTGTCTTGTTAGACTACTGAACAGAAGAAATTGCAGGTTGAGGGCAGAGTCAAGAAATACCAAGTTATCCAAGACCAGGCTAGAATCAATAATGAGAAGGTCCAGATCAAAGTATCAAACACACTGACAAAAAGCTTGGTAACCGCAAAGACTAAGGGAACTGAGCGAGTACTTTGTGTGAAACCAAAATGAATCTGAAAAGTCTTTGGCTGTAAATGATGGGGAACAGGTGTCCCTAATCAGTATGAGGGTGGCTGTAGTGAGTGCAGGAAGTCCCCAATTCACGTTGGAGATGTCCTTCGATGACCCCATTGCAATGAAAATATCCTAAGTCGAGACATGGTCTAGCCTAAACAGGTCTTAAAAAATGGTGATCAGTATGGGGTAGTATATTGAAATTTGCTATAAATTTAGCAAATTACAGTAAATATTTATCCAAACAGAGCAATTTACAGTACAATTTATAGTGGACGAGAGCTGGTTCATTAATGGAGGGCAGAGAAGCACACCTGTAGCTGATGAGACTAATTAATGCGCTCTGTTTCTGTCTGGTGATACAAAGGAGAAAGAGACAAGAGCTAAAATGATGCTTTGAAACAACAAAAATGCAGAAGAAATACACGTTCTAACACAAGACAGCTGAACTCTGTCGACCGCAACACATCCTGGCAGCATCCAGAAAAGAAGTCCAAAAATTCGTAAGTTGAACCATTGTAACTCGGGGGCTACCTGTAGTCCATCACTGTAAAATCTATTGGGAAATCGAGTCTGAATTAGACACCATAAGAGCTTTGTCGGATTGGACTTAATTGTCAAGTTATCTTCTAGCTCTTTTGTGTCGACTGCCTCGACCTCATTTGCCTCAAATCCTATTAGCTTGTGTTCAAATTCTTTAATCTGTGTACAAAAACGAACTCGCTGCAACAGTAATAAAGTGAGATTGAGCCTGAGGTGTCTACACGGATTGACTGCATTTAACTTTGTGACATGTGCGAAGTATCGGAGACAAAACAACGTCACGGACACACAACACCGAGCACTTGTGTGAAAAAGCTGTGACAAACAAATTACCACAACGTCAATCTGCTCCTTCGGTTTTTTTAACCTGCCACGTAATCCGTTCGTTCCTCGTCTAGCCCTCCTTTTTTTTCCCCTCCAGCTGTAACCTCACCTCTAATGTGGTTAAGACAATTTTATCCACTGAGGAGAAGTAGGAGTCCCACAGGAACTGCGTCTGCTGTCTCAGAGCCAGGATTTGCTCGGCATTCACGGACCTGGTGATAGAGGGAATCTGAGATGGCGAGAGAGAAAAAGAATGAGAGAAGTTTAGCGGAGGCAAAAAAAAAAAAGACATCATTTGTTTGTTCACATTACATACGCTTTGCAATCAAGACATTTAAATTTCTATCACTAATATCAAGTGTATTGCAAAGCTTTTCCCTTGCTTGACTATGTCTTTTCCATTCATTGATTTGCTATATAAACAAAAATATTTTGAAGATTGGTATGTGTTTTTTGAACAATCCATTCAACATTTGTTCCCAATTTCCTCTTGTAATAAGCTCCACTCTTCTGGAACGATGGTCTACTAGTTGTTGTGGAGATTCTCTGGAGATTTTGTGGAGATTTGTGCTTATTCCGCCACAAGTTCATTAGTAAACGCAAGTACTGATGAGAGGGGGATGAGGAGGCCTGGGGCGCCCTTGCAATTCATCTCAAAAGTGTTAAAAATGGTTGAGGTTTAAAGCTCTACAGCAGGCCACTTAAGAACTTTCACTCCAATATCTCCATGAAGCTAGCTTTGTTCACAGGGGCATTGTCATCCTGGAAAAGGTTGGGGTCTTCTAGTTCAAGGAAAGGGAAAATTTCATGTCACCTCATCCAAAGACTTCCTATACAAGTGTATGCCTCTAGCATTTATCAGTTTGGGGAGGAACCACATATGGCTGGGAAAGATAGGTGTTATAATTATATTTGTGGATATTTTGTTCTCTAGATTTTTTTCCATAAGACAAACACACAATTGACACAGCGTTCATCTACCCAAAGCACTAAATTCCTGCTATGCCATTTGATTCCCACTTGTTTGTTTAAATGGCATTTGATACTATCTTTGGGACTTTGTTTCCTGTGATGCCACTTGATTACTGTTAAACCACTCGATTCCTGCTTTGGTATATCATTACTTCTATGACATTTGACTCCTGCTACAGTATTTGATTTCCTTCTGTGCCATTTAATTCCTGCTCTGCTACTTGATGCCTGTTCGAGTATGAGGGCTCTGTAATGAAATTAGATTTCTTGTTACAGCACTTGTTCTATAGATGGCATTAGGTTCTGTCTACAACAAGTCAAGAAGCTTTTATTGTCATTTCTACTGTATATTACTGATGCCGTACACAGTGAAATGAGACAACGTTCCTCCAGAACCCTGGGGCTACATCAAACAACATTAAGCTACATAACAGAACACAGAGTTGAGGACTAAAGTAAGCGTCCTCGCCACAAAGTGCGTCGTGTGCAACCTGGTGCAAACAGTGCAGACAAAAAACAGTGCAGAAGAATGAAGAGTGTGTGTGAGGGGTGTGTGGGTCGTCCACAATGCTGTTGGCTTTGCGGATGCAGCATGTGGTGTAAATAGAGGGGAGAGAGACTCCTATGATCTTCTCTGCTGTCCTTACTAATCTCTGTAGGGTCTTGCGATCTGAGACATTTCCCAAACCAGGCAGTGATGCAGCTGCTCAGGATGCTCTCGATGAAGAACATGGTGAGAATAGGGGGAGGGAGATCGGCTTGCCTCAGCCTTTCTAGGAAGTAGATATGCTGCTGGGCTTTCTTGTTGATGAAGCTGGTGTTGAGTGACCAGGTGAAGTTCTCTGTAATTTGGCGCTCTTGACGATCTCCACAGAGGATCCAACATAATCAGCCTCTACACCAGGCTGTTAACTCTTTCACCTCCTCTCTGTATGCTGACTCATCGTTCTTGTTGAAGAGACCCTCCATGGTTGTGTCATCTGCGAATCTGAAGATGTGGTTCGAGCTGTGAATTGCTACACAGTTGTGAGTCAGCAGAGTAAACAGCAGTGGGCTGAGCACACAGCCCTGAGGGGCCCCAGTGCTCAGTGTGGTGGTGCTGAAGATGCTGTTCCCGATCCGGACTGACTGAGGTCTCCCAGTCAGGAAGTTGAGGATCCAGTTGCAACTCAACACTCAACACGATTCCTGCTACACCACTTGATTCCTGCTAGACAACTCGATTCCTGCTATCGCACTTGACTCCTGCCAGAGCACTCGATTTCTGTTATGGTACTTGATTGCTGCTGAATGGTACCTGACATTCAATTCTTGCTGGGACACCTGATTCCACCTAGGACATCTGCACTTGATTCTTGCATGGACACTTAACTTGCGCAAAAACCTTTGAGTCCTGACACAGCACTTGACTCCTGCTTTGACACATGATTCCAGCTAGATCACTCAATTCCTTGTTACAGCACTTGATTCCTGCCACAGAACTTGACCCCCTGCTACGGCACTTGAATTCTGTTAGATTACTCGATTCTCTCTATGGCACTTGATTTCTGTTAGTTCACTTAATTTTTTGTTAGACCACTTGATTCCTGCCAAAGCACTCAAACCCCAGCTATGGCACTTGATTCCAGCTAGATCACTTCATTCCCTCTATGGCACTTGATGACTTCTGTGGGATCACTCAAATTCTTGGTATACTTGATTCCTGCTAGATCACTCAATTCCTTGTTACAGCACCTTGATTCCACCTACGGAATTTGATTTGCACTACAGCTCCTGATTCCCATGCTAAGAAATATGTAGTGGCAAAATGCCAATCACGTTTTGCCAACCTTAAAAACGACGGATGTCCTGATGATGAATTTGACGCTGCTTAGTTTTTTCCCTGAACATTTTTTTTTTGCCAGTCTGTGCGATTCAACCTTTTCATTTTGCTTTGATTATTAATGACTGCTTAACAGAATATGACATATGGGTTACTTAAGGTGGAACAAATTGCTAGCTCCACACCCACTCTGGGTGTCTGGACAATTTCGTAGAGGACGATTTATGAGTGTGTGTGTGTAGGGCCCTAAGGGCTTAGGGTCATTAATAATCACAATTTCTATTCGTGTCCCCGGATTTAAAGTCCTAAAAGTCTTGTGTCTCATCTTTACTGACATTTTGCCTGTGATATTTCAGACGTGCTGCAAATGGATTTGCTCGGAAAGGCCAAACAGGTAGCAGCCATTAATAACCCTAGTAATTAACGAACATAAATAGCATATCACATTTACAGCACGTCTTTAATGAACACTCGTGGCATGTGTGTGAAATTTACTATTCGAGACTGAAGAATCAATTCGGAGCTTTATTATCCAGGGTTGATAACTCAATTGGGTTTTAAAGGTCCACCTTGACAAGAAGACAGAACACCTTGGGGCGATCGCACATAATTAACATCTCCAGCTTTTATCTGATGCAACGTAGTGATTTTTGTTCCATACATCTTGCGAACCTCCTGATCATTGAAGATCATCAAACTCAAAAATTAGACCTTAACAACAAAATATAATCAGATGTATGCTATTCCTGGGACACCTGACTTTTCCAGGTATATGTAGTTTGTCCACAAATTCAGAGACCCACAATTGTATTGGACATTTTTGGGAGGCAATAACATGATGTTTTTTTCCTTTATTGGAACTTGGAGACCTGTACCTGTTCCAAGATGGCGGTGCTGCTGTACACAAAGCCAGCTCCATGAAGGTATGCTTCAGATGTGTTGGCAAATCTTGAGTGGTCTGCGATAGAACCCTGAACTCAACCCTATTGAAGATGTTTGGGATGAATTGGAAATCACAAAATTTCCACAGAATTTCCACAAAATCACCACAAAATCTGGTGGAACATCTTCTCAAATGAGTGGAACTTATTAAAACAGAAAATGGGGACTAAATGTGGAATGGGATGTTCACCACAAAACCACTAATCTTGCCAGCTTTATGTACGAATTATAGAAGTTGACTTGTATTTAAATTTGTGTATTTATGCCCTTTTACTTACACCATGTGGTTGAAATCTCTACAAGCGTACTGCAAGATCTAGTGGAACATGTGTGTATGTATATATATATGTATATCTGTGTGTATATATACTGTATGTGTGTGTATGTGGTACCTGCAGTAGTAATCTCTCATCTCCGATGATAGCAGCTTTACTCCAGTCGATGACCTCGGAGAAAGGCAGCTCCCATCCGTTACTCAGTAATACAGGGATACACGCTGCCTACGGAAGCCCATCACACACACCCACACCCACCAACCCACACACACACACCAAGGTTCACCATTGAAAGCTGTACTTAATTTGAAACAATAGTGTAGATGCATTCTGAGGTCCACGTCCAGTTATTTACACTTGAGGTCATGGAAGGAGGCTCCAGTCTCAGGACGCATGATGAGCAACAAATGTTTATAGTATATATAAGGATTTGAACATATATTCTAAGTATTTAAAAAAAAAAAGAAAAAAGATTAACAATACGTTTCTGAACATGATATCACAGGGCCAAGGCGACACCCCTCCCCATCAACCATCCCCCTCGAGCACTTTGCTGTGAATTCTTGCTTTGAAGACAGGAAACATGAATAAAAGCTCAGAAGAGAAAGAGAGAGCGTAAAAAAGTAAAAGCCCGAATCAAGGATTCTGGGATAAAAATGGAACAAAGCTTTTCTTTCTAAAAGCTGCTCACTCGGGATAACGAAAAATACGCCTCAGATCATAAATAATACGGATATTATATATTTCCCGTGAGGGATTAATGAGGTTGTAGGATATCGAATTATTTTACAGCCAGAAATGTTTCAACAAATTGAAAAAGAATGTATGAAGAAATAAGTTAGGAAGAAAAAAAAAGGATTCGTAGATGAGTCCTGGTATTGGGAGGCGGGGCGAATAGTTTTTTCTATCCAATTAAATTAATATAAATGTTTTCATATATACACATATGTAGACAATAGATTGTCGACACCTGAGTGTAAGATTGGTGTGTGTTTTTGAAAATCCCATTCCATATTTAGATCCCTGTCGCTGTTTTAATAAACTCTTTTCTGAGATGATGTTCCACTAGATTTCGTGGAGAGTTTGTGCTCATTCACCAATTTGTGGGAAACGTTTGGGGAAGAACCATGTGTGGCAGAAAACGTAAATTTTTGGCCTTAAATTGAATGGAAAAGTTAATTTATTTTAGTAATTCAATACAAAAAAAGTGAAACTGGTATATTATATAGATTCAACACACACTGATATATTTCGAGTGTTTATTACAGCTAACGAAAACCCGAAAACCTCTCCGAAAATTTGAATATTGGGAACAAATTCAATATTGGAGACTCGTGGTGTCACATGCTGATCGGCGAATTCAATCCAAACACCTGCGAAGGTTTCCTGAGCGTTTAAATGGTGTCTGAGTCTGGTATAGATGCAGATCTACCTCTGCCATGTTAATCTGTATTCTACATGACTCTCAGGAAGCGCGTCGATCTCCGTAGTGTTCGTGACGCGTCGTATTTGATCCCAGAGCAGTTCAATAGGATTTAGGTGCGGCGACTCGGCAGGCCGTTCCATTATAGATACCACTCCAGATGTTTGCTCTTTAAACAACGCATAAAAAGCTTGGAACTACGTGTTTGGTTGTATGGTGAAGTCGGTTCCAATGAGTCCAGACAGAATTGCATGGAGTCAAATGTACGGAAAGAAAAACATAAAGTATACAAAAGCAGTGGTCCCTAACCCCCGGGCCATGGGTCAATTGGTACCGGGCCACACAGAAAGAATACAAAACATTATTTCTGTTTTATTTATTATCTGATTCCAGGGTTCCCTGGTGGTCTAGTGGTTAGGATGCGGTGCTCTCACTGCTGCGGCCCGGGTTTGATCCCCGGTCAGGGAACCAAACCTAGCTATTAGGGTTGCACAAGCCAATGCACTCTTAGTGCCGGTCCCAAGCCCGGATAAATGGGGAGGGTTGCGTTAGGAAGGGCATCCAGCGTAAACACATGTGCCAAATCGAATATGTGGATCATGAATACGGATGATCCGCTGTGGCGACCCCTAATGGGAGAAACCGATTCTGAACGATGTTTTATTTTGGAAAATGACCGGATTCTCTCACTCTTGATGCAGGTCATGATGCCTCGTTCACATGTATTACCTCCATCCGCTACCTTCTTAAAGGGGCTGCTCCGGCTGCCAACACATAATACATTACTGCTAAATTCAAACCCCCAAGCCAGCAAAATGGATTCACGTTTATTATTATATTTAGAAAATACCAGTTTTTATGGTCGTATCATTTGATTTTGTTGTATTTATCCGCCACACCTTAAAGGCCGGTCCGTGAAAATATTGTCTCCCGTCCGTGGCGCAAAAAAGGTTGGGGCCCGCTGGTCTAAAGGACCACAACATAGCAGTCAGTGTTCTATTATAGCTCTCAGACTCGCTAATATCCGAGAGGTTTCCGAAAGACTGAAACCTGTCGCGTCTAAAAGCTTTTCGATGTCGCGTTCTCCGCTGCTGAAAGCCGCTGAGTCACACATGAAAGGAAGACGGAGATGAGAGAGGGCCGAAAAAAGTATATCAAATGGATCGAGTCTCCAAGCACGACTTGCCTTTTTGTCCTCTTGATCCTCTTTGGGGTGCGTAAGACCTCATTTGCGACGTATTAGGTTTGCTTTTCTTGCTCAGCCTTTATTAAGGTTTAGGGGGTGGGGTTACCTTGAAGATATTTCATTGAGAACGTCTGAAAAAAATTCCCCCCTTTCGTATCAATCTCAGCAAGGATGAATTCTCAATTCTGATTGGCCACAAGGAGCTGTGATTTGTTTCTAAAGTTCAGCTCATGTGCAACTTTAAATGTAACTATGTACAAACTCGATCGTATAAAGATTTCCTTTGCCTGACGAAGGTACGGATGTCCAGATGTTCAACAAATGTTCTGCAAACGTTCAGCTGAAATACCTTTTCAAAAACATGCCGTTGCTCTGAAACAAATTTCAATTGATCAGATGGGGCAGGATTCACGCTGCCCCCATGGTCAAAGAAAGAACAAAACATTTAATGGTAGGGTTGCCAGAGTTTAAAAATAAGCACTTTGCAGACTGCAAGGTCTTGTTTTATATTTCAATTTCAATTGAGACACCTGATTTTTCCAGCCATATCAGGTTCTTCCGCAACTTTTAGCACAAACCTGGAGGCACACAATTGTATAGGACATCTTTAGATGCTGTAACATTAAATTTTTCTTTTGGTTGAACTAGGGGACCCAAACTTGTTCCAGCATGACAATGCCACTGTACACAAAGCCAGTTTTATGATATATGCTGTACATGGTTTGGAAGCGGTGGAAGATCTGCTGCTATAGGGATGCTGAACACCTTTTGGGATAAATTGGAAATATTTATCACCGGAAATCGGGATTAAATATGGAACAGGATGTTCCGATTTTTTGCTCTGGAATAAAGTAAAAAAAAAATCTATATGTCAGGGTAGTAACAGTATCTCTGTGGCTATTTTAAAAGCACCACAACATAATGAGTTTTATTCCCTATTTACTACGCAAATATTAACTCGGTGTACGATGGACCTCATTTCACATAACCTTTGTTCTAAAAAAAGCGTCCACGGCTTGATTTAGGATTTGCTGAAACAGCGTCATGGCCGCCTGAGGGCAAGGTCTAAGTTTACTGACGGAGAGCCCTGGGATTGCAGTGTGTATATGTGTGTGTGTGTGTGTGTGTGTGTGTGTGTGTGTGTGTGTGTGTGTGTGTGT
>JAAIIK010000160.1:156296-167457 GCA_014706435.1 Silurus glanis
ATCTATCTATCTATCTATCTATCTATCTATCTATCTATCTATCTATCTATCTATCTATCTATCAGCATCAGTCTCTCGCTGTGCTGTGTTGGAGTTGTAGAAATGATTACACGCTCATTTAACAAGATAATTCTGCTTACTGTCGTTAGTTCCACCATCCTGACACTGTACTGCTGATCAGCTCCTACTGTACTGAGAGCTGATAATAAAGCGAGAAGAGCAGAGAAGAGAAGAGAAGAGAAGAGAAGAGAAGAGAAGAGGCAAAAAGAGACAAGAACAGAGGACAAAAGAAGAGAAAATCGAGAAGAGAAGCAACGTGAAACGAAAAAAGAGAAGAGACTCAAGAAAAGCAAAGACGGGAAGAAAAGAGAAAAATAGCGAGAAGAAAAATAAAAAAAAGACGAGAAGAAAAGAGAAAAAAGACGAGAAGAGAACTTGGACTGGTTTAATAGATCACCTGTCTGGAATTCCCAAAAGGACCCTTTCTACACACACACACACACACACACACACACACACACACACACACACACACCACATGACTGAGCAGAAATCTCCACAATATCTACAAGAACATCTTCCCAGAAGAGTGGAGATCATTTGGAGATCAACAGCAAATGGGAACTCAGTGTGGAACAGTATGTTCAAAAAGGACATCATCAATTGAAGTACTGCATCTCCATCTCCAGTGTCCACATAAAGTCTGGATTTCAGCAGCAGAGCTCTCATTCTTACGCTGCGCTGCGTTCCAGCTTTCCCAAAAGATGCAAAGATGAGATAAGAAGAGAAGAGAAGAGAAGAGAAGAGAGGAGAAGATAAGAGAGGAGAAGAGAAGAGAAACAATGAGAAGAGATGAGAAGAGAAGAGAAGACAACAACAGGGAAAAGTAGAGGTCAGAAGGTAGCGAAGAGAAGAGAAGAGAAGAGAAGAGAAGAGAAGAGAAGACTACAACAGGGAAAAGTAGAGGTCAGAAGGAAGCAAAAAGAAGAGGAAAGATGAGAAGAAAAGAGAAGAGAAGTGATGAGAAGAGAAGAGAGAAGAAGAGAAGAAAAAATATGAAAAGAAAAGAAAAAGGTGTAAAGAGAAGAGAAAAGATGAAAAGTGAAGAGAAAAGATGAGAAGAAATGAGAGGAGATGAGCAAAGACGAGAAGAGAAGACAACAACAGGGAAAAATAGAGGTCAGAATGAAGCAAAGAGAAAAAAAGAAAAGAGAAAAAAAGAGAAAAAAATGACAAGAGATGAGAAAAGATGAGAAGAGAAAAGATGAGATGAAAAGAGAAGAGAGGAGAACTTGTACTGTTCTTTCCATCACAAATGAACAAGTTTACAAGTCGCTTCTCCTCTATTCTTTTCTCTTCTCTTCTGTTTGAAAAAAAAAACTTTTACGTAGCGCGTTTGTGTGTTGGGTGTGTGTGTGTGTGTGTGTGTGTGTGTGTGTGTGTGTGTGTGTGTGTGTGTGTGTGGGGGGGGGGGGTTATAAAAAAGAGAAAAGAACGGCTCAGACAGCAGAGCGGAGCTGGAATCGATCTCACTAAAGCAGACCTGGAGCTCGGGTTTACCAGCCATCGCATCATCCCCATGGCAGCGCAGGCCTCCTCCTGAGACACTCCATCACGCTGTGGATGTGTATGTGCACCTCTAATGCGCTGGCAAATAACTCCACAGCAGGGCGCCTAAGCCTGGTGCGTGGGTTTATTACAGACCACGTGAGAGAGAGAAAGAGAGAGAGAGAGAAATCAAATCTCCTCACTCTGTAAACTTAATCACGACCCCGGGCCTTGTTACACGCATGACGGAAGATCAACATCTGGCCCCGGCTGAGTCGTAGAGATACGATCCTGGCCTTATTATTTCTGGAATAAATGTGCTTTTTATTTATCAAGACCGTGTTCTATATCTCCAGGTCTGGAGAGCACCTCAGGGTGGAGAGAAAAAAAAATTATTTTGTAGGCTTCAAGGGTTTTTTTTTTTTAGCTAATTAGTGTCTGTGTGTGTGTGTGTGTGTGTGTGAAGCCAAGATTTTTAATGCTGTGTGACAATTTCCAGAGAATGGCGTTCCATGCTAAAGTACATGCTAAATGCTATACGAGCCATTTCCTGTCGTGCGAGCTGAAGCTGGAAGATCTATAGAGCTCCAATCCCACTGAACACCAATTGAGATGTATTGGAATGGCAACCCCAGGCCTCCTCACCTTACCTACATAAGGACCTGACTTAACTAACACCCTTGTAGCTGGATGGCACAAATCTCGACAAAATCACGACAAAATGTTCCCAAAATCTTCGGAAAATCTCCACAAAATCTACAAAACAATCTCGACAGAATCTCCCAAAATCTCAACGAAATCTTCCCCAAATCTCCCAAAATCAACCCAAAAATGTTCCTTAATTTCCCCCAAATCTGCATAAAATCTACACAGAATCTTCCCAGAATATGCTCAAAGTCTTCTCAAAATCTTCACCAAATCTACATAAAATCTACACAAAATCTTCCCAAAGAATTCTCAACATCTCCACAGAATGTCCCCAAAATTGTCCTAAATCTCCTCAAAACTTCCGTTAAAATCTACTCTAAATCTCCAAAAAATCTTCGTAAAATTACCACAAAATCTTCCCTAAATCTCCTCAAATGAACCTGAACCACTTCCCAAATTTCCCTCAAATCTTTGCAGCATCTCCACAAAATCTCCACAAACTATTACCATAATTTCCCCAAAATCTCCATAAAATCTGCACGAAATCTCCACAAAAATCTAAATAAAATCTACACATCTTCCAAAAATATTCTTAAAATCTTTCCAAAATCTCCTCAAAACTTCCCTTAAAATCTCCTCTAAATCTCCACAAACCTAAAATAAAAATCCACAGAATCTCTTCTAAATCTTCATCATCAATGCAAAATATTCCAAAAATATTCCCAAAATCTCACTAAAATCTGCACAAAATCTCCACAAAAATCTAAATAAAATCTGCAAATTTTCCCCAGAATATTCTTAAAATCTTCCCAAAATCAACACAAAATCTCCCCTAAATCTTCCCAAAATCTCCTCAAAAAATCTCCACAACATATTTT
Source organism: Silurus glanis (assembly GCA_014706435.1). Lineage (NCBI taxonomy): Eukaryota > Metazoa > Chordata > Actinopteri > Siluriformes > Siluridae > Silurus > Silurus glanis. Next base: position 159,371 of record JAAIIK010000160.1, read on the forward strand.
AGAATATTCCCCAAAATCTCCCCAAAATCCACAAATTAATCTCCCCAGAATCTCCTCCAAAATCTACATAAAATCTTCACAAAATATGTGTGTGTGTGTGTGTGTGTGTGTGTCCAGCTCTGGATGATTGCCTTGTGCTTATCTTAGAGTTGAGCATCACACACACACACTCACACACACACACACACACACACACACTCACACACACACACACACACACACACACACACACACACACACACACACTTGGTAAACACAAAAGCCACAAAAAAACGTAAATATCGAGGAAACTTCCCCTTCCTGTGTCACTTCCTTTTTCTAATCCGAAGTGTCTCTCGTGTCCCCGATGCGATCCGGAAAAGAAAAACCTTCCGTGCTCCGCAGACGAACGTGATAATTAGGCTTGATTATTTTAATCCGTATGGAAATGAGCTCGCGGAACGATGCGAGGCGGCGGGTTTTAAAAGATTTAAGGCTGTTCAAGGACAAAGGAAGGTCAGAGGACATTCATTAAAAAAAATTGAAATTTTTTTTTATTAAAAATGCATTGGGATGGATGGTGATGGTGCCAACGGTTTGTGGACATATGAGATTTTTTAACAAACCATTTCGTATTGAGTCCATGTTTGCCCTTATTATAAGCTACATTGTTCTGGGAAAATGTTCCACTCGATTTTGTGGAAATATTGTTTGAATTTTGTGTAGATTTTAGGGAGATTTGGTGTAGATTTTAGGGAGATTTTTGGGAATATTTAAGGGAGATTTTGTGGAATTTGTATTTTTATTTTAGGCATATTTTGGGAATATTTTAAGAAGATTTTCTGTAGATTTTGGGGACATTTTCACTGAGGTACAATAGTGTTAGTAAAGCCTACTGATGTAGGTGAGGTGGGGAGGCCTGGGATAGCTTTCCAATTTATCCCAAAGCTGTTCAGCAGGGTTGGAGCTCTATAGCAGGAGATCTTCCACATTTTCAAACCCATGAAAACCATGAAGCTGGCTTTCTGGAACATGAGTGTCCGAATAATTCTGACAAACAGAATAGTTGTGTAGCGATGATGTCATGTAGTAGAAGTTCAGAGCAGCCATGTTTGAAGGCTATGGAGTCTAATACGTTCTAAAGCTAACTTGCTATCACAAACAATATATAACACAATGACAGGTCTGAACGTTTCTCGGTTGTTTTTATCAAACGTTGCTAGCATGGTACTAACTTCCCACTATTTTCCTCATTATAAGTATATTTTATATTTTTTTGAGTGAATTAAATGATCCAAAAAAAAAAGTTTCAACAGACCACACCGCCGAACCTGCACACAGCGCATCCGATTTCTTAGCATGTATGTTGGCTAATGCTTACCGGAAAGGCTTTTAAATACCTAGATATTCGAGAGTCCTGCCACGTTTTTTCCCCCCAAAACTATTTTCGCATTTCCTGCGAACGACAGCTCCATTAAGCGGCGTAAACAGATCCAGTATGATAATGGACGGCTGTAATTTCATCCTCGTTCTAAAAAAACCTCCAAAAAAAACCCTGCAAGACCACGTGGTCAAATGACCGCTCGAGGTTACCACTCCTTACTTCTTTCCCTGTTTTATTCTACTATTCTACTCCTCCTTCCTTCTCCTCGTCGTCTTCGCCAGTCAGAGGACAGCACCGCTCTACAGAGAGGAACGGCGGAGACGGACGAACGGGGAAGCTAATGCATCACCTCGACTAAGCAGCCATGTTTAATAGAAGACGCTTCCCCAAAACGGTCCATTAATTCAGGCTCGGGTTACAGCTCATCCTCCTGCTCCTCCTCGCCACGATCAATCAGGGGATGGAATACGGGGCCCGTTACGGTAAAAACGTCTCCCAGCGAATCAGACACACACCGGAGCTTGATATTAAAGCCCTCACAAGGACGATGGACCGTTTGCAACCGAACAGTACACGAGTGCAAATATATAACAATGTTGAATATGTACATTGTTAGAAAACCCAATTATGTACCCTCAATTGGGACCCTTTTATTTAACAAACATCCAAAAGCTTGTGCAGTGTAGCACCTCATTTCCTGTTGCTTTATTGCACAAACCAAAAAAATTACACAATACCAAATATGATGGTGTCCCACCTATTAATACCATGATTATGACGCCACAGTTACAGAAACCATCAATATTATAAAGTCTCATAGAGTGAGAATGAATGCCATAAAGCGAGAAACCCGATGAACACAATTCAACATGTCTCCTTTCACTGGAGCCACAACTGCACCTCCACATACATCATCTCTAAGCGTCGATATTCACCTCATCAAATGACCCCGGGTTTTCTGTGCATTTTTCAATGCATTACGGTTTTCCTGGGAATTTGAAACAGAGGCAAATTGTTTTTTCTCACGATGTCCAGTTTTCTTGAAAAATCCGTCTTATCCGATCATGAACGAAAATGCCGACCTTATTGGATGCCTTCTAGAGGGCCTCGGAGTGGCCAAATCGCAATCTGATTGGTTTTTTAGCTAAGCAGTCATCAAGAAAAATTTAGTTTACGCTTTAAAAGATCCAGATAGATTCCTTTGACTCTGACAAGATGTGATGTGATGTTGTTCCCTGACCCACTACAATCCAACATCCTAGTCTGGAAGTAAAGGGAAATTTCATTGGTCATCTTTTCTGACCAAGAGACATCCACTCTGGAGTCATCTGCACAAAAACGATAACTAACATGATATAAACTAAAGCAACCAGGGCATATTACGAGATCATAGACATTCTAGAAGAGTATGGTTTGGACAGAGGAGGGACATGGGGTATATCGGTAGGAGAATGCTGAGGATAGAGTCACCAGGAAGGAGGAAAAGAGGAAGGCCAAGGAAACGAAAGGAAAAGGTATGTGTCTCTGAAAGTTCGGTGTCTCCACAATTCAATTCAGTTTAAAAGACGGCAAATTGAGATGAAGCAACTCACGAGGTAGAAGAACAGTCCAGGGGTGGAATTATGGCTCAAAAGGTGACGAAAGTATCCTGACTGACTACAGAGGCTCTATGGAATGGGAGTTGAGTTTCTTTATTTCTTTTTTTTAAAAATAAAAACAGGAATAAATTGCCGGAGGAAAACCGAACCCGGGTGCAATAAAACAGAACATTAACCTGGACTCTCTTAACAGATCGATGGCGGTGCGCGTCGAGGCTCCGGAGCCAGCCTCGGTGCCAGGGGTCCTCTTCCTCAGTATTAGCGCACACTGTTCCCTCCGGAGAGAAAAAGAAATTAAATTGTAACAGATTTTCAAACGGTGGCTCTTTGCGCCGGCCTGCGACTCTTATATCTTTTATCTGCTTTTAGACACTTCGGGACACAAAACAGCCAGCGGGGCATAAAATCCAGTGCAGACCCCGTCTCCCACATCCCTTCGTCCTCCCCCTTCCCCCCGCTACCTTCCTCACCAGGGCCACGAGCGAGATAATTCACGAAATAAGCGCCGCGAGTGCCTGGGAAATCAATACGCCTTCCATTTCCATTATAACAGGCGCACTTTAAATCTTTGAGGCCGCAGATCAGGGTGGGGTGGGGGACTAAATACGGCATCACACCAAGGCTTTAGATTTAGTTGCATTTAGATTTAACCTGCAGGAATACAAGCGAAAATTTTAAATAGGGAAAAATTTTGTGAGGTTTCCTCCTGAGACGCCGTAAAAGTCGTAAAAGTGAAGCAGATCCCAATTAACCTGAGTGTGTGTGTGAGAGAGAGAAAGAAGAAAAAAAGACAGCCCAGGTACTCCCTCATTAACCTTTATCTGTAGACATGTGATTAGCAGGCTGAAGCACGGCCTCGTTACAAACTTACAAAAAGTTCAGGAGCCGTGACAATGGCACTCAATGTTCTCTCGCTTTTTTCCCCCTCTTTCGCACCTTTTTTTTAGCCTTTGTGCAACCGTTCAGAATGACGATAAACAAGCCACGATCTCAGAATCTCCTTGATAATGAAAAATATTAGAAGCAAATGGACAGGAATGGAGAGGACAACAGTTGAAGGCCATGTCTCACTCCAGACATCCAAGAACAGGAGTCTGGTGCTACAGTAGACACCACAGACATGAAAGTCTGACTGGATTTGTCTCCACCAAATCTCCACAAAAATCCACTGGAACATCTTCCCAGAAGAGGTCTTGTATATTATTATATAAAAAAAAATATATATAATAAAAAGATATTTTTAAACAGATCCTGGAGCCTAATTTTGTAATTTAGTAATAACAACATAGTAATAACATAGTAATAGTAGGTTAATACACATCTGTGATCTTAATAGATAATAATTATCATAAGAATGCAATTCCATTGTACAACTTTCTCAACTGTAGCTGTGAGTACAACAGAGAGAGAAAAAGTGTGTAACGAGACACATCCCCTTCCATCATACTCAGCTCAGCCGTCCCTGCTGTTGGGGTGGGGTGGGGGGTTGGGGGGATTACACTCGCTGTGGTCCAGGGAAATCTCAAATTGAGTTTTGAGAAACCACTTCAATCGATAGGAACATCTGAGATGCTCAGCGCTACAGGCTGGAGCCACCTGTTGAAGGAGATCACGTTTAACTCTTTAGAATCCCAGCAGATTTACACAAACTCAAATTCCTCAAATAGATCTCGGCTACGTCAACACTCAATCCGGATCTGTTTTTTTTTTCCCGTCTCGCCTTCCGAAAAGTCTGAAAACGCTCACGTCCCTGTACTGCGCGTGAACGAAATGTAAGATACTTTGTCTTACGAAAATGCCGTTTTCAAATTGATCCGCTTTGGAGAGCGTTTTCAAAAAGCTACGCTTTTCTTGACAAAGTGCGCATCAATGTGGAAAGAAAAATATGAAAACCTATTAGTGGGGACATGGCCTTTGATTAAAATAGGTGAGGCCCCTGAAATCTTACATTCCAATGATACTCTGGTCAGTGTGATTACTGGATTGTGATTGGCTGGAAGGAAGGTACCTTCCATACCTTACACGATATGGACAAAACTATTGAGACACCTGACTTCCAACTGACAGTTATCTAGGACGTCTTGAGTGGATGCAGGATGAAATTGTCCCTTCACATTGCCACCTAGGAGATCCAGGCTTGTTCAAGCATAAGAATGCCCCTATGCACAAAATTTGTTTAGGGTGTTTTGCACTTTGTAAAGTGTTTGCCTCCTTCCACAAATCATTTACTTCATTGTATATTTCTTGTTTTGACTTTCCCAAAACTGGGTTATTTGTTCAGACCGGTCGGCTGTGGGTGATGTGTGTATGTGTGTTCCCACCAGGAGGTCGACTCATTAGCAACAGATGACATGACAGAAGGAAGAGCAACACACATCGCAATGACAACCTCACGGATCACAGCACTGCAGAGGAAGGACAGGACACACAGTTGGCCGGCCGGAGATGGAAAGGTTATGCTCAGCCAGACTGTGTTGGTGGACAAAAAACACCTTAGGAATCAAATCTATATATATATTGGAAAAGTTAGGTGTCCATATGTATAAAATTGACAAAATTATTGGGACATCTGACTTTTTCTCCAGACATATGTGTTTCTTTTCGAAAAAGTAAAAAAAAAAAACAATCATAGGACGTCTTTGGATGCAGGTGCATGGAATTGTTCCTTCAAATGAACTAGAAACCTGTTCCAGCACCACAATATCCCTGTGCACAAAGCTAGCTTCAGATAGATATGCTTTTTATGGGTTGGAAGATGTAGAGGATCTCCTGCTATAGAGCCCCAAGCCTATTAAAACACTTTTAGGTTCAATTGAAATGGCAGCCCAGGCCTCCTCACCTCACCTACATCAATAACTGGCTTTACTAACACTTTTGTCTCAATGACAATAAATCTCCACAAACGTCTTCACACATAATCCCCACAAAAATCTAAATAGAATCTCCATGGAAACTCCACAGAATCTCCACACAAATCGCCACACAATCTCCACAGAATTTCCACACAATCTTCACAAAATCTCCAGACAAATCTCCACAAAATCTCCACACAAATCTACACAAACATCTCGACAGAATCTCCACACAAAACTCCACAAAATCTCCACACAAATCTCCACAAAATCTCTACAGAATCTCCACACAATATCCACACAAATCTCCACATATATATCCACACAATCTCCACAGAATGTCCACAAAATCTCTACACAAATCTCCACACAATCTCTGCACATATATCCACACAAATCTCCACAAAATTTTCACACACCTCTCCACAGAATCAATTAAAACATCTTCCCAAGGGTGTGTAGCTCATTATAACAGCAACTGCGGACAAAAAATGTGGAACGGAATGTTCATACATCGCATACCAATCTTATGCTCTGGTGTCCACAAACTTTTGCTATAAAATCCTATTTGCTTCTTTTATTGCGTTCTGCCGTGTTCTGACTGTATAACCATCTGCCTGGAGTCCTTTAACTGGTTGAACATCTGCCTGTGTGCTATCTCAGCACCTTTTTCGATTGGACAAGCATCTGTCTAGGTTTGTTTTGATTGGACAGCCATCTGGTTGTGCTCATTTTTGCAAAAAGGCAAATTTTGTTTGTTTTGTTTGTTTGTGTTTTTTTTTTTAAACCAGACAGCCATCTGTCAAGGACGTACCCGATCAGACGGACATCTGTTCAATTTGCTTTTGAGCGCACAGGTGGTGTGTTTGTGTGTGTGTGTGTGTGTGAGAGAGAGAGAGAATGAGATAGAGAGCTCTGATTGGACAGGCGACCGCATCAGGATGTTTTTGATTGGACAAACATCTGTTTGGGCTAGGACACAGGAGAGTACTGCCAGATAAAAGGTTTTTCGAACACTCGAGACTAGTGTTGAGACAAAACAAACGCAACTACGGACGGGAAAGTATTAATCCAAAGTCCCAAATGCAATACAAGCTTTTGAATTGTCTCACATCATCACACAGACTTTATTCTCTCAATTATACACACTTTTATTCACATAAGTCCGCTGAGGTTTCCAATTTTTTTGAAAGATATTTCTATTTGGTTTGATCTCACTTCACTTCCTGGTCACAGAAATAATTTATTGATTAAAAAAAACAAGGTGAAACCTTGTGAAAATTCTGAAGTGTCATCACAAAGAGAGAGAAAGAGACATGAGAAAGAGAGATGAGAGATGACAGAAAGAGAGGCAAAATAAAGCAGTAGGTGGGAAAAGAGAGGAATGGACAGATAGCAAGACAAATGAGACAAATAGAAAGAGATAGAGCATAACAGACAGGAAGAAACATGAAGGAAATGAGTGGCTGAGATGAAACAGTGGAAAGCGAATGGAGAAGAGACGGGCCGAGGACAGAAACGAGAGGAAGATAGTTGGAAAGGGAAAGAAAGCAAGAGTGAGAGACTAACATAGATGGAAAGAAAGAAGAAGGGATATTTCAAAAAATGAAATTAAAGGAGAGAGAGAGAGAGAGAGAGAGAGAGAGAGAGAGAGAGAGAGAGAGAGAGAGAGAGATCAACAAAGAGACATTGAGATAGTCTGAGAAAGAGAGAGAAAGACAAAAAAATTAAGTAAGAAAGAAAGAAAGACAGAAAGTAAGAAAGAAAGAAAGAAGGAAAAAGAGACTGGAAGAGAGAGAGAGAGAGAGAGAGCGAGAGAGAGAGAGAGAGAGAGAGAGAGAGAGAGAGAGAGAGAGAGAGAGAGAGAGGGAGAGAGAGAGAGAGAGAGAGAGAGAGAGAGAGAGAGAGAGAGAGAGAGATGAAACAGGGTAGATGACAGGACTGTGTGGCTTGTTGCTTTATAATGCTGTAAAAATGACAAAGTTATGGGGTTTAGCGTCAGCGTGGAATAACATAAAATCACAAAAACACAGACAAAAAAACAGAAATAGCAGAAAGAAACAGAGAGACAGAGGGAAACAGACATACAGGAAAAGATATAGACAAACAGATAGAAACATAGGCAGACAGACATGAACAAAAATAGACAGACAGGCAGACAGTAAACCAGACAAAGAGATGGACAAAGACAGACACAGACAAAAAGAAACACAGACAGACAGACAAGAAGAAACACAGACAGACAGGGACACAGACAAAAAGAAACACAGACAG
>JAAIIK010000160.1:189397-200808 GCA_014706435.1 Silurus glanis
GTGTGTGTGTGTGTGTGTGTGTGTGTGTGTGTGTGTGTGTGTGTGTGCAGCAAATGAATGAATATTAAAAAGAGTAAATGAATAGGGCTGATTATTATGTGCTTACATGACTGCATAAAAGTCAAGCCTGCATTTTATAGATGTGTGTGTGTGTGTGTGTGTGTGTGTGTGTGTGTGTGTGTGTGTTTGTGTGTGTATATAACACACCCACACACACCCACACACACATAGGGCCAGAGGGAGATTGTGTAGTAGCTGGAGGCATGATTTAGTAACGTATATATATAAACCCATTAGCTTTTAACACTCTAGAGTTCATACCATATAAGTGACAGACAAACAGACAGACAGACAGACAGATAGACATACACTCAGACAGACAGACAGACAGACAGACAGACAGATAGATAGTCAGACAGACAGACAGACAGATAGATAGATAGATAGATAGATAGGCATACACTCAGACAGATAGATAGATAGATAGATAGATAGATAGATAGATAGATAGACAGACAGACAGACAGACAGACAGACCAATCTCCACAAAATCTAGTAGAACATCTACCCAGAAGACTGGAGCTCATCATATCAGCAATCTGGGGACTATCCCCAGGTGTCCACAAACTTTTGGCCTTACATTATATTTCATTTACAAAAGAATGCAGGTCGATCTCTAACCAGGAACTTACCAATAACCGCAGTCTATTATACGAGTGTGTGTGTGTGTGTGTGTGTGTGTGTGTGTGTGGCAGACTTTGTTCTGTGATTGTCTAGTTGCGTGTACTCCTCCAGCTGGGCCTTGTTTTCTGCGCTGTTATCTGGAGCGCCTAGAAACACACTGTTTACCATCTGGTACAACACACACACACACACACACACAGACACACACAGACACTGTGTCATCAGATTCTTTAGGGGCGTAATGACCTAAAATTGCAAGCGGGAGTTTTCTCCAGATACAATAACTAGGAATGGGCGGGTCGATCCAATCGATCCGAAACTATCGGAACGTTCGATACTGCTGTCGTATCGAGAGGATTATCAAAATTAATTATCATGGAGGGAAGAAAGAGATAGATTGTGGAAAAATACTGGTATCGCTATTTGTATTGGTATCGATATTGACAATACGGTATTGAAAGTAATCAATATATTGAATCCAAAATTCTCTATCAGTATTAATCCGGTTTAAACTAGTTTTGCTTTGATTAGTCTGTGTTTATTAGCTTAGCAGACAAGAGGATTTCGTTAGCACAGCAGATGATGTTGTTGTTGATCTTTTCTAGCTAGCTAGCTACAAACAAATTTCAAATGTGACCTATTTGTAGCTGTGAGTAAATATTTTAGTTAGCATTTAGTTAGCATTTTAGTTATCACAGCGAATATTTTTTTTTAGTTATCATGTTTCTCGCTAGTTAGCTAGCTACAATGAAATTTCCCATGTGAGCGATCTGTAGCTGTAGAAAAACATTTTTACCACAGAATAATTTTTATTTTTATTGTTAGAATGTTTCTCGCTAGGTTACTAGCTACGAACACATTTCAAATGTGACGCTTTTTAGCTGTAAGTAAATTTTTACCACAGCGTTAAAATTAAAAAAGTTAAAAAACTAGCATTTAGGTTATAACAATGACTAACTTTCTATCAATTTTAAGTTCGTTTTACTTTCTTTCTTCTGTTCAAGAGCTTAGAAGGCACTAGTTAGCATGTTCCTCGCTTGTTAGCTAGCTACAAACAGAACGAGGCGCTCAGCAGTAAACAATTTGTAGCTGTTTGTACATTTTTTGTTAACATTTCAGTTACCAGGGAGGATATGGTTTTTAGTTAGCATGTTTCTTGCTAGTTGGCTACAAACAAATTGCAAATGTGACCTATTTATAGCTGTGAGTAAATATTTTAGTTAGCATTTTAGTTATCACAGCAAATGTTTTTTTTTAATTATCATTTTCCTCATTTACCTAACTAGCTCATTTTCCAGCTATTTAGCTAGCTACAAGGAAATTTCCCATGTGAGCGATTTCTAGCTGTAAAAACATTTTTACCACAGAATAATAAAAACATATTTTTTTCCAAATGTTTCTCGCTAGTTAACTAGCTACAAACACATTTCAAATGTGATGCTTTCTAGCTGTAAGTACATTCATACCATAGCGTTTTTTTTTTTTTTTTTTCTCTAAAGAGTCACATGGCAACATTGTTGGCTTCATGCTAGCGGATGCCGATCGATGCCTGCGTTATGAAAACAAAGCAGCACTGCAATCTTTTTTCTTTGTTCAGCAGTAGCATTGCTATATTTAACACGACCCACATTTCTGAACAACTTTTCTTCTTCGACTCTGAAGAGCACAGAATTGATAGAAGCGTGCTATTGTGGTTTTCGAATTTCACAGAAAATCCAGGAGAGAGGAGTGATCTGATGTGACCACTTCAAACCCCTGGGTTATCTCCTCTTTTGGCTCTGTAACAGTCTCAGGAAGAGGAAAACTTGAATAGGAGAATGTTCAGTGTGCATGGTTCGTAACATTTTGAATGCAGTATATCACATGACCACACGAAAATTCACCAGGATTTAAACACGATGACGTCTGATTGGCCAATCCTAGGTTTATATGGATGTATTCTATACGGACAAAGGTTTAGAACACCTGACTTTTCCCGTCATATGTTCTTCTGCCCCAAACCACAATTGTATCGCAGGGCTAGCATGACATTTTCCATTCATGTGAACTAGGAAACCCAAATCTGTTCCAGCATGACAAGCCACTCTACACAAAGCTCTATAAAGATCTGCTCTCCATGGTTTTGAAGATGTGGAAGATCTCTTGCTATAGAGCTCCAACCCTATTGAACACCTTTGGGATGAATTGGAACACCACCCCAGGCCTCCTCACCTCATGGTGGAGCTTCTTTTGTAATGGGAAGGGTCTCCAGTCTAACGGTCTTTGGTACATGAGAGAACAAAAATCAAGGCAGGTAAAAACAAAACTTGCTGCACCTACATGTAACCAGCTACTGAAGCTCCTGAGGTATCATCTTGTCTCTCATCGTTGTCACGTTTTTCGAAGGCCTCCGTTTGCAATGTCCACGCTAATACGGGTTTGTTTGAAAACGCATATTTTTCTTTCTGTTTTGACCTCCCGTCCACACTGTGATGCTGTTTTCAGTAAGTGTAGCTTTTCGAAAATGCTCTCCAGAACGGATATGTTTGAAAATGGCGTTTTTATGTCATTGCCACAACGTTTCGAAGAGCCGGAAAGTCTGCGTTTGCCGGGCGTAAATGACGCGGGTCGAAGCATCTAACGTTTTGTTTAAACGCAATACAGGGACATAACACGACCAATGAGCAACTTTTGAGAAAGTGTGGACGCGAGCGTTTTTAGACAAAAACGACGTTGTTTTTAATTGATCTGCATTACAGTGCATGTAAGTCATGAAAAATGTTCGCAATATGGAAGTGGGAGCTCAGTAGTTAAGGCATGGGGGTATTAATGGATTAATTAAGTTCAAGACCCGGTATTGCCAAGGGCGTTTACCCTCAGTTCTCTAGGTTCACCCTGCGTCTGACCCCAGCTTAATAACATTTCATAACAATAAACGGATACAAATGCGAATTTGGGGTACATGAGGTATCAAAGACTTGGTGTAACAGTAAAACCTGTTTTTGCCAAAACCTCTTTCTCCAAAAGCTTTTCTGACATAAAACCAGTTGCGGCTTAGCGGTCCCAAACCCAGTCTACCATAAGGACCCGTTTGGTACTTGAACACAATCAATAACCCTTTACAGCGTTCTCAGAACTGAATAAACGCGTCGGCAAACGAGAATTTTTCCAGATCGTCCCCTTTTTTTATGTGCACCTTCAGAATATTTAAAGCGATATGATTTGCTTAAGAGTGAGCAAAAAGCAAGCAGGATCAAAGTCTTTTCTCGAATCGAAATCTCTTCAAATATTCAGGACAATCTGTCAGGAAAAATCTCTTGACCCCTGAGCTCATGTATGCGTGTGAGCCGCAGAGCGGCAAGAGCCCCGGAGTGCACAGCTCACTCAATAAAAACAGCCCATATCAAATGAGTACCTCCATCCATCCATCCCTCCCTTAAGCTATCACTCAATCACTCCATTGCTCTCCGTCTCTCCATCACCGTATTATTGAATCCATATTCAGGTCCCAGAGAGGGTCACGCTCTCCGAGGCGGCACCGTCCAATAAATCAATCCCTTTTTTTCCCCCTCCTTACACTCGTTTCTTATTCTTTTTTCCTTTTGACAGAACAGACAATCCGTTTTCAGATTTCTTGGAAAAATCTAATTCGCATACGGACTACCTCAGGGTCGTATTAAAGAAGCAAGGCCGTGGCACCTTTTATCCCGGATTTGCTCGTAAATACCGTAGAGTCCGAGCACGATCCGGCCGATCGCACACCTTACCAAGTGATAGACTGCTGAGAGTTTAGAGGCCAACATAACGGTTCCCCCCTCCGGCATAGATTTTCACCTCGTACATTTTCAAACGCGGCTAATAACAAGAGGTCGCTCACTCGACACAGCGGCGTGGTAAGGGTCCGTAAACAGAAATGGGTCTGGGATTCAAATCGCTGATCCATGAGAGGGTTTTTTAATGTCATGGCAAATATCTGGAGAAAGACGATTGACCAGGCGCACATGGCAAGATTTTTAGAGTTGTTTGCGATTGTTGTTTGTCAAACGGTACGAACATGATCCCCATGTCACATCGTAGGATCTCGGTTGTCATAATGTCAGACTGTGCGACAGTTGCACACAAGAAACGACGTCCAAAGATTTACGTCGGCGTTCAGACTTGCGTTCTCTTGCTAACATGGTATCTAACAAACAGTAGCATTCATATTGTTCCTGCCTCAAACATAAAAACGTCATACAAACACTCCATTTCCATCCACCACTCAAGTGCTTTTATTGCTGTACTGTCCACCTGACTCGTTTCGTCATTTTCTACGAGGGGGTATAAAGTCGCTGTAACTTCGCTGTAATTGCGGGTTCAGCGCTCCTATTGGTTCCTGGTTTGACGGCCGTCAAACTGCAGAAAAGTGTTTGAAATCTTCAGACAAGCATCGTTTGTAGGTATAGGCAAACTAGGCGGTTGCCTAGGGAAAGAGGGGGCGCCAGAAAGCAAAGTTTAATATGTATATGTACATGTTTATATGTTTAAATACTTGAGTTCAGGCAATTATGTTGCCTGCTTCAGACACTGGCAGCATTTCATCGTAGGAAAAGAATTATCGCGACGGCCATTAATCGGCTGTCGGTGAACAAACCAGCGATTAAAAGATTTCACTTACGATTACATTGTTTTTCAAAATGTCTCAGACGACCAAATGGTGGCTACAATCATGTGGACCTGGCTTAAGTGTTCACAGAAATTCGAGCTGCATTGTGATGGGGGTTGGGAATTTTTACAGGTCTTGAAAGATCAGGGTTTTCACAATAATCGGCGCAAAATCCAGGAAAATTTGCGTAAAGTTCACAGACCACATCTGTATTCATTCTGATCGAGTTTGCATGAACATTTCAACCCACGTAGAACATGTACGTACTGCTTATTTAGATACAAAATGTCGGGTTTGATTTCTTGTTTGGTTCTAATGCAAAAGTGGGCGTGGCCGATCCGTTTTGCAACGCAAAAACTAGTCAAGGCTCACAATCGTATTTCTAGCCGTAAAAATCTAACAAATAAAATACTATGCAAGAGCAAATTGTGTGCGATTCTTATGAATGTTTATAAAAAATGTTAACTTAGTAAAGCTTTAAGTTAATTTATTTTGCAAATTGAGCTTAATTACCGCCAGAGACATTCAGCCTTTACCTTTGAAGACTTTATTTTAGCTTTAATAACTAGGTTTAAAGTCGGCCAGTAAAAAAAAAATGCTCAATAATCACTCTTAGGACTTTAGTATTATTTACTTCAAATGTAAATATTCCAAATTTATTCAAAAATAATAACAAATGAATATAATCTGCAGTAAGTCTTTATACAAGGAACTTATGGCTTTTTAATACAGAAAGTTGTTCTGCAGTTTGATTTCAGTTTCTCAAGTTGAAAATCTTTCAATGTTCAGTAAAGACGAAATACATTCAGCGATGTTTTATGTCGCAAAACGCTGAAGTATTTCGAAAAGTAACGATTTCTATACGACTATAAATAATTGTTCATAATACGCGTGTGCGTGATCTTAAGAATGTATTAAATTAAAAGGCACGTCTCTTGTTTAGTAGCAAACTGTTTAAAAAAAATTTAATAAAAAATAAAATAAAAAAATTAACAAGCTAGTTTTAAGTAAATTACAATAAATCGACTGTTGGATTAAGTGTTTATGTTTTATTTTAAGCCATTTTGTTGCTGCACTGCACGGGCAGATCATTTGACTAGTTTCTCATCTGTATCTTCTTAAATCATGCATTTATTTTGTATATTTTGACGGCTTTTTTTTTTGAGGTGTGTAAATCGTTGTATCTACGCTAGGGATTGAAAACCTACTGCTTCGCTAATTACTCCTTTTCGAAATCGTTTAGGTTTTCATTGTGTTCGACATTTTGGGATTCATGGGAAACGTAAAATAATAATAAGCCTTGAGTGTCAAAACATTTCCTACCAGATGCTGTCTTCTCATATTTCTGCTCACATAACTAAAGGTGAAATGGAGCATACTCTTTTAAAGAGGTACAATGCTGATAATTAGACTACCTCACCTTCCTCTGTTAAACATCTGAATACACGTTGTGTGTGTGTGTATGCATTTTAAATAGTGTTTTGAAAGTGTCAGCATTAGCAATCCAATCCCTGTGACTAACAAGCCTACAGCATGCTAACACTCTCCACTACATGTGTGTGCAAGGGGGTGGGGTTGGTAGAAGTCTACTTACAAACAATAGCTGCGAGCATGATTTTCTTGGGCCAAGAATTCAGACTTATTTAAGAAGTAAGCATTTTAAGCATGCTATTGCGACCTTTGACGTGTAGGGGGCACTGTCCTGAAGTTTTGTGCAAATCCCAAGTTTTGAGTCAGGGTGCCAAAGTCATTTCTTTACTGCAAAAGAAAAGTTAGAGCAACAATAGTTTGCATGTACACTTTTGGTGCTTGGTCCCCTTATTAGCACTTAACATAGACAGACAGAAAGAAAATAATGAAAGGCAAAGAATGAACGGGAGAAGGTAAGAAAGGGCATAAGAAAAAGAAAGAACGAAATTGTATACTTGTCACATAGACTTTTTACAGTGACAGTACCCAGTACCACTAGGGGTCGCTAAAGATTTTCAAGGGGTGATTGATTTTTTTAATAAATGTATTTGTTTAATTTGTAACAGCACAATGAATAAATGTAATTATAAATATTAAAAAAATAATAAAGAGAGGAAATAAACGTCGAGAATTTTTCCGCAGCGTATGGCGAGAGTGGAAACCTACCTAAAATAGGGGTCCCCTGAATAAAAAAAGTTTGAGAACCACTGCTCTACTGTATAAGGCTGAAATGACAATCCTAATTGATTGACTTGTATCTACCGAACATTACAATGTTTGATCAGAAGAGAAGATCGACGAAGTTGGATACAGCGATACTGATGCGCATCGGTAAGTGCGCGGACGAACCTGCCAACGGTTCCCGTGAAGGTCGAACGAAATTGAAGCAAAGAGAAAATGAAGTATGACTCCGTCTGATCGATCGCGAGCCGCGGTAAATATCAACACCGATGTAACGGATGTAGAGCTCACGGCGGCCGCTTCGCGTTTTTCAGCCAGGAAATTCTGGGAAAGTCGGTATTGATGTTGCCGTAAATCAATTATAATTTTTTTTTTTGTGAATGAATGCCCTGGTCCTGAAAGCGGACAGCGTACACAGCTGGAGATTTATCAAACTGAAAAGTAGCGACGCTTCGAAATGCTTACCGCGCTACTCCTGGATGCTTTTTCATAATTAGGGTTAGTGGAAACAATTCATTTGCCCATGGTTATAGATCTGTATAATGCCTCTGGAGGTAATAAAGGCAGCGTTCGTGGCGCCTGGAGTTCCTTTTTATTATTATTCTCTTTTTCACACACACTTGATCTCCACTTTGACACTGATATCCTGAATTTAACACACTCCTTCAAAAAGCCGGCTGGTCTTTCGAAAAGCCGGCGTATGAGGGCTCGATGCATTTTTGGGGGGAAAATGTCCTCATTATGCAGCCAAACATTTATGGTGTTTGGTAGACGCCCTTATCCAGAGCAACTTATCAGTTAAAGGCCTTGCTCAAGGGTCCAGCAGTGGCAGCTTGGTAGTGCTGCGATTTGAACTCATGACCTCCTGCTCACAAGCCCAATGACTTAACTAATGACTTGAGGAAGGGGGGAAAAAAACAACAACAACAAAAGATTCAATGAAACCAGACGTTTTTTTGTTGTGTCTGCAGGCAGTTACAGCTCTACCTCTGCCATGTCAATCTGTATTCTATGTGACTCTCAGGATACGCCTCGGGTCTCCGCAGTGTTGTGATACATCGTGTTCCCGTAGCACTGAGAGAACACGATACAAATGCGCACTTTTACATCGTAGACTTTCACGAATCGCTGAATCTTACGATCGCTAACGAGTGTTACTATAGGAACGCCAATCAGGACGATTACGGCGCTACAGTCTTGAGCTGCCGCCAAAGAGAAAGAAGCATCACTTTTTTAACCAATCGGAATAAGACTCCAATAGCGCTGGGGTGTGTAGCATCGTAAAGTGTTCGAACAGGGAAGAGGAGTGTGTGTAAAAGTGTGTGCGTGAGACAGAACTCGAGACAGAGCCGAGTCAGACAGGTGGATGGATATTAAATGACAGTGTGAACAGAATGGAAGGGTTATTCACGCTGATGTCACCTTTCATAAACACGGCCATAAAAATGACCGACCTGCCAGATGGAGTCACAAATCAAAGCTGTGACCTTGTTTGTTTAACGATACGTGGGCACGGAGATACCGCACACACACACACACAGCTTTTTCATGCACAACTAAGCAATCCAAAGTGTGTGTGTGTGTGTGTTTTACACCATGTAAATTGACGACAATGAAAGCAACAGGACTCGCCTCTATAGACACAATGGCCTTGTCTTTGCCGTTCCCCTCATAAAGCCTTCTTAACAATCTCTGCACTTCTTTTTATCTTCCCCGTTTTCTGTTTTGCTTCGCACCAATTTGCAACGCCCTAGCAACAGGCGCTCGTTTCCATAAGCGGCCTTCCGTCTCGCCAGTCGGCCGCTCGTTTGCAAAGATTTGTCCTAATGCAAGCCGGTCACGGCTCCGCTTTGATCCACGCGACACCTATCTGAGAATTACAAGAACGTGTTCGTGTCCTTTAACTCTCTTAACACGTGCTCCCCATCTCCCGTACTCAATAAAGACAGACGGTCTTGAGAAGGAAATGAGACGGCAGCGCAACTTAGCCGGGGGGGCGATATTGAGAAAGATATCGCGCCTTCGTGGTGCTCGAAGGAAAACTCG
Organism: Silurus glanis; assembly: GCA_014706435.1. Taxonomy (NCBI): domain Eukaryota; kingdom Metazoa; phylum Chordata; class Actinopteri; order Siluriformes; family Siluridae; genus Silurus; species Silurus glanis. The sequence continues at coordinate 198,903 of JAAIIK010000160.1, forward strand.
CATGCTTTTAAAGGTGAAATCGGGAATGTTTAGAGATTGCCCTGCCCACATTTGCTAGTAAGAATAAGTCTGCCTGCATTTATAGTCAACTTTAACACTACCTAGGTTTGAAGATAACCCCGCCCACTTTTGCTAGTAAAAATAATCCTGCCTCTATTTATACGTAACTGTAGATGACCCCGCCCACTTTTACACGTAAGAATTTGCCTGCCTACGTTTATGGCTATTCCCATAGTTGTGCATGAGCAATCATTTTATTGTCGGCCCCGCCCACTTGTAGAGGTGAAATGTATCCCTACCTACATTTAAAGGTCAAACCAACATTTATAGCCAAAATCCCAAATTTTAAAGGGCTTTTCGAGTAAATATGTCCGAATTGACATAAGGAGAAAAATGGAGTTAGAATAAAGTATTAATAGTAAAAAATGAAATAATAAAAAAAAAGCTGTTCTCACCTGTGCTCTGGTGCCGGGAACAAATGAAATGTGGCCGTTGTTGTTTTTTTTTTTTTTTTCTAACTGATGCTAACTCTGCAAGACTCGTTTCCTCTGAGCTGAGAGCATAAATATGAAACCTGCTTATCTCGAGCTGAAAACGAACACATCCTGCATTCATGGCCAGTGGCAACACAACTAAAGTACAAGGTGGAAATATCAGAGGCAACCACATGATTTATTCATTTTAGAGATCAATACCGCCACAAGCAGATCTTTCCTGCATTCCCCTCTCCTCCTCTGGATGTCATCAATCTTAGTTGACCAGCGGTGTTTGTATATTGCATTTCCTGCTAAGGAAGAAAAAAAAAAACACGAAAAGAAAACAACAAGGAACTCGTGATTGACTCAACTTATTACTTTTGGTGGTACTCTGGTGACTCCAGAGAGGATGTAATATGACACCAAACTCCCTGCTCTTATTCGTTGTGTTTTTCTTTTTCGTCCTTTCGGAGCAAAATGAATAATAAAAAAAAAATAATAAAAAAAGAGGGAGAAAATGACTGATTGGTCTTAGTCATAAAATTGTTGTCACACTGTAAAGTAAATTGCATTGCACGCTAAAAAGATTTGGGCAAATCTCAATGTCAGGAAGCTGAAGTTCCCAGGATCCCAGGGATCAGGATTAACCTGTACTATGCAATGTCAATAAAGATGTGTCTGTCTGTCTTTACTCCGTCGTTTGTTTGCTTTCCGTCAGTTCCATTTTTTTCCCCCGTGTGCTCGTCCGTGAAGCCGAATAGCCAATAGTTCTCTTTATTGCGGACGAGCTCTGCCGCCGAAAAACAGCTAACCCCGTCCAAATAGAGCCAACTGCGAAAAAATAACTGAAGCCAACCGACTGCGTGATGTGTCCTGGCCCTTAGTCCTCGCTCTGAGGTACGTAATAAGACACGCCCACAAGTGCGACACTTGCGAAATCAGCCACACATAAAATGAGACCACTGGCATGTGAAGTGAATACCATTGATTACCTTGTGGCACCTGGCAAGGACAGCAATTCGTGGAGTTGGTGTATCGGAAGCAGGAAGAATGGGCAAGCGTAAAACCTTTTGTGACGTTCAGATTTTATCAGAGCGTCTCCAAAGCGAAGGTCTTGTGGGAAGTTCCCAGTGGGCGGAGGTTAGTACCTACCAAAAGAAAGTTCAAGGAAGAGCGATAGTCCAGTCCTCGCTAGGTCAATGCTGATCTGGTGGCACAAAAGGAACCTTGTATGTTTTATGGCTTGGTGTTATATTTTTTTTGTGGTTCGGTGGTTCCCAAAGGTACAAAACAAAATATGCAGAATGCATTTACGCACTTCTTTCCGTCACTAATCTATGAGCAAAAGAAATATATGCTGAATACCTGCACACATGGTGTTACAGATTTTACACACACACACACACACACACACACACACACACACACAC
>JAAIIK010000160.1:200818-213781 GCA_014706435.1 Silurus glanis
ACACACACACACACACACACACACACACACACACACACACACACACATACATATCAACCAAAGAGCTCTGCAGCTGCTTGGGATTATTGATTGGCTTAACACGGTACACAAGTTAAAATAAATAAATAAATAAATCCAATTTTCAACAAATATATATATAGTTGTATATATACACATTAGATGGCATGGGGTCAGGAACTGCTTGCTGGCAGAGGCAAATTGTGAAAACTCAGCTAGACAGTAGATTTCCGGTGATAATCGAATATCGAAATCTGTAGACTGGGAACCCTCTGGCATTTCGTGTCTAAGGGTTCATCATTAATATGGCGTTCATGTTATTTATGTATTTATCCCTGGCTTTAAAGAGCAGGGGGTAAAAAAAGCCCAGATTTTGGCTGGCGCTCAAGAAGCCAGGTGACGAAATGAAGAGCTTTCATCCTAATGTGGAAGAATCCAATCCGAGTATCGAGTGTATGACCTGAGGGGTTGAGGGCAAAGCCAGGGGTTCGCACTACTTCGCTGATTACAGGGAGGCGAGTTAACTGTGCTTAGCAAGATTAGCACAAATAAACAATGATGGAGCGGTGTAATGAAGCGGAACTGATGTTAGCACCCTGGGGCTGAATATTTCCCTTTAACAACATAATGGCGTGTGGTTTATACCAATTTCCCAACGAGTAGCGTTTTTCTTATTATTGATCGATTAATCAATTATTTATTTGAATAACATGGTATACATTTATCTATTTATAGCTACATTCAATCTTGTATACCAAACCAGTCGCTCGGTTTTTCACTTTGGCGAAGAACCACGTATACAGTGCCTTGCGAAAGTATTCGGCCCCCTTGAACTTTGCGACCTTTTGCGACATTTCAGGCTTCAAACATAAAGATATAAAACTGTAATTTTTTGTGAAGAATCAACAACAAGTGGGACACAATCATGAAGTGGAACGAAATTTATTGGATATCTCAAACTTTTTTAACAAATAAAAAACTGAAAAATTGGGCGTGCAAAATTATTCAGCCCCCTTAAGTTAATACTTTGTAGAGCCACCTTTTGCTGCGATTACAGCTGTAAGTCGCTTGGGGTATGTCTCTATCAGTTTTGCACATCGAGAGACTGAAATCTTTGCCCATTCCTCCTTGCAAAACAGCTCGAGCTCAGTGAGGTTGGATGGAGAGCATTTGTGAACAGCAGTTTTCAGTTCTTTCCACAGATTCTCGATTGGATTCATGTCTGGACTTTGACTTGGCCATTCTAACACCTGGATATGTTTATTTGTGAACCATTCCATTGTAGAATTTGCTTTATGTTTTGGATCATTGTCTTGTTGGAAGACAAATCTCCGTCCCAGTCTCAGGTCTTTTGCAGACTCCATCAGGTCCTGTATTTGGCTCCATCCATCTTCCCATCAATTTTAACAACCTTCCCTGTCCCTGCTGAAGAAAAGCAGGCCCAAACTGCTGCCACCACCATGTTTGACAGTGGGGATGGTGTGTTCAGGGTGATGAGCTGTGTTGCTTTTACGCCAAACATAACGTTTTGCATTGTTGCCAAAAAGTTTTTTGGTTTCATCTGACCAGAGCACCTTCTTCCACATGTTTGGTGTGTCTCCCAGGTGGCTTGTGGCAAACTTTAAACGACACTTTTTATGGATATCTTTAAGTAATGGCTTTCTTCTTGCCACTCTTCCATAAAGGCCAGATTTGTGCAGTATACGACTGATTGTTGTCCTATGGACAGAGTCTCCCACCTCAGCTGTAGATCTCTGCAGTTCATCCAGAGTGATCATGGGCCCCTTGGCTGCATCTCTGATCAGTCTTCTCCTTGTATGAGCTGAAAGTTTAGAGGGACGGCCAGGTCTTGGTAGATTTGCAGTGGTCTGATACTCCTTCCATTTCAATATTATCGCTTGCACAGTGCTCCTTGGGATGTTTAAAGCTTGGGAAATCTTTTTGTATCCAAATCCGGCTTTAAAATTCTCCACAACAGTATCTCGGACCTGCCTGGTGTGTTCCTTGTTCTTCATGATGCTCTCTGCGCTTTAAACGGACCTCTGAGACTATCACAGTGCAGGTGCATTTATACGGAGACTTGATTACACACAGGTGGATTCTATTTATCATCATTAGTCATTTAGGTCAACATTGGATCATTCAGAGATCCTCACTGAACTTCTGGAGAGAGTTTGCTGCACTGAAAGTAAAGGGGCTGAATAATTTTGCACGCCCAATTTTTCAGTTTTTTATTTGTTAAAAAAGTTTGATATATCCAATAAATTTCGTTCCACTTCATGATTGTGTCCCACTTGTTGATTCTTCACAAAAAATTACAGTTTTATATCTTTATGTTTGAAGCCTGAAATGTGGCAAAAGGTCGCAAAGTTCAAGGGGGCCGAATACTTTCGCAAGGCACTTTCGTCCGCAAAGTCGTCTTTGTTTTCAGTAGCATGAAATGATCCCTTCACTTAAACTAGGAGACCTAAACCTGTTCCAGTGCCTCTGTGTATGGGTTGAAGTGGAATCTCTCCTGATGAAGATCCCTGAACTCAAACATGCTGAACATTTTTTGGGAATTTTGGATCACTGACTGCCCCTCAGGCCTCCTCACCTCACCTACATCAATACCCGACTAAATTAGTGGGATTATAGCGGAGCTTATAGCAAGCACACTTGAAAATCGAGTGGAACATCTTCCCAGAAGAATGGAGGTTATCATAAAAGCAAATGGGAATTAAACAGGGGATTAAATGTACAAAAAAACCTTTTGTCAAACATAGAAAATAAATGTCGAAAAATCTGGTTCAGGTATTTATATATATATATATAACATTTTCAAGGGTTGTCAACAGAACAGCCTTTTGCGTTTGCTTCAGCCTGCAAATTCTTCCGAAACAAGGAACCTAAGATGACAGCTGTCTACTGATAGATTCCAAATGGGACAGGCTTCATCTTGGCAGTATAAAAAAAAGAAAAGAAAAAGAAAAAAGACAAACAAACCACGGGGAGCCCTTTCCTGAAGAGAATTTGGAATCGCAAAATTGACGTGCAGTACTGAACATATCGGACATATACGCTGTACTTGTAAATATATATATTTATTTTTGTTATAGCTGATTTGAAACAGGTATGATGGAATATATCTCCGATGGCAGGTACAAATTCAGCTGATGACCATTATTTCCAGGCCGGTAAATGCTCAGCGGCAGATCGGAAGGTGCTGTTTCTCCTCATGGCTCCTCATTATAGAGGTTTAAAGTGTGACTCCCACTGACACATTACACTGTTACTGAACACATCACAGCAGGTGGCCTGTTCCAATCTCATCCTGTCATACTCTCCCTCACGTCTCTCTCTCTCTCTCTCTCTCTCTCTCTCTCTCTCTCTCTCTCTCGGGTGCTCAACTGTTGCTCCGGTTTCAACTATTCTCCACCTGCCTTTCTCTCCAAAAGCTAGAAAAGGAAATGTTTCCACAGCCATTAAGGGATTCCAATACGGATTTACTTATAGAGCAGTATGATATAAAACCATGACGAGAAATCCGGAAGACCTTAAATACGATCAATCCCCGAAAATGTTGATACCATTTGCCAAATTGTGCGTGAACAATCCACGTGATCTCACTTCCGCACCCACCCCACCTGCCAGATTTGGCTCCTGCGGAGATTCAAATATTGTTCAGGGGAGCAAAAGTCAAGTATCTGTAGGATGTGCTGGACAAACAATATCCATGGAGGCTTCCTCACAAAAACTAACATAGTGGGGCTAGATACCATGACACACCTTCAGATGTCTTGTGGAGTCCAAATCTTTATGGGTCAGGGCTGATTGGGAAGTGCAAGGAAGACCTGCACAAATACATGAATATGCGAATACACATTGCCAGATCTGCATGACAAAATAACCCCAATGGATGAATATGGATGAAGGATGAAGCCCACTCTGGGCAGGATTGAATTTACATCTGCTTGTGGGGTAAATTCCGATTTTACCAGGGCACCACTTTGCCTTCGCATTGGCCATGTCCGTGGTTTGTTCTAGGTCCTCCTCTGAGAACATTCCAGGCTGAATGATTTACTATTCTTTGCCAAACTCTGCACTGATGATTTAAGTCTCATCTGGATTCCCTTGTAAGTGATTTTCTATTCAGATGTTGCCTTGTGTAGGTTTGACTGCTGTAAATTGCTCTATTCAGTCTGTAAACACTTCATGAATCACATGCTGGAAAAAATGGGTGCTTCTTGTGATTAATGTTCAAATTGTTGCTGAACCAAACTGTAAAAAAAAAAAAAAAAAAAAAAAAAGACCCAGTATCTCTTTGGAGCCTTTTTATACACGGTTGTGCAAATGGAGTGTAAACTTTCTTTCGGCTTCTCCCGTTAGGAGTCGCCACAGCGGATCATCCGCATGTTTGATTTGGCACATGTTTTTACGCTGGATGCCCTTCCTAACGCAACCCTCCCCATTTATCTGGGCTTGGGACCACCAGTGTGAACGTGAAAAAACAAAGGGTTTTGTAGAAAATTCGCGGGAAACCTTCAAAGCATTCCACCTGTGGGAAAGATCAAATAAGCCCACCTGAACAGGACACAAGATGTATGTGAAATCAGTTCAAGAATGACAACTTAGACCAGGGGTCCCCCAACCACCGGGTTCGACCCAGTATCGTGAAAGAAGGTTCCGGATAAAATGCCTCTAGATACGTTAGCATTTTGCACCTTAAGGCAAACTATCCAAATTTTACATACAGTGTTTTTTCATAAAACATCGTTTCCACAGTTGCAACGGGTTCATTGTCCCTAGAAAATTTCTTAAATGGAGGTGGTGATGGTAACAATTGAAAGATGCTCCATACTGAACGTGTCATTTTCAAGGAGTCTCCAGTGTCAGTGAGTTGCTGCAGTCAGGAAGTTTTCTGTTATGGGAAAATCTTCAGGACAATCTGACTGCTTCATCGCACTGCCCAATCACTGAGAATGGTCTAAGGGATATTCTTCTATATTGTATATAAAATAAAATAAAAAACTCTGATATACAGATTTATAAGCATTTAGTTCTCAAAGATAAACTGATCCATTACTGAAACAAAAACATGCACATTCCGTTAATCATGCGCTAATTAAAGCGCATTCTCACCGTATTGAACCTCTTGCATTTGATCATACTGTACCTCTATTAAAACATCCCTCTCCATCATTCGTCTCTCTCTCTTTCTCTCTCTCTCTCTTTCTCTGCGTGTCCCTCCCTCCGTGATGAATCTGCAGGTCGTGAACGCCTCTAATTTAGAGTCAGCCGATACATCTTATCGGCGGGGGGGTTTTTCCTTTTCTGTCTCCTTCCTTCATCCCTCCATCCGCCTCGCCTCCCTTTCTCCTGCAGGCGCAAATGAACAGGAAACTGACAAAGACATCTGACAGCATTCGGAATCGGGCCTCTCATTGACTCGGAGGCGCTCGATAATGAAATGAAGCATCGACTACGAGGGCGCGGGTGTGTGTGTGTGTGTGCGCCGTGCCCGGGCTGTGCTGTCATTCCAGAATTATGCGAGGCTCATTTTTAATCCACCCCAGCACAGCGGGAAGTGTGTGACTGAGTGAGCGAGTGTGTGTTTAAGGAATGCGCTCTTCCTCGGGCTCTGAGCTCCTACTTAATTTAACAGAGCGCCAATTATTGACCGCACCGCCACTTTGAAATCCTTTCCAATTTATTTAAACTGTAAGTGTGTACTGGCCGAGACCTCGAGCTTTAATTTGCAGGCTAGCGAGCCATATATTACTTCACTTAAACTACAGATGAGTATTCCCTCATTAGAATGTGCTTATAGCCCTCTAATACAAAACCAGGGTTATTTATAAGCTTTATTGTCCAGAGTATGGAGTAAAAAAAACCTCTGACAAATTGAAAGGTTCACCTAAAACTGGACCATTAGCACAATGTCTGTGACATGGTTATGCATGATTGTAAAATTATTTTTTCCACACAATGCAATGCTTGTTGACTTTTGGAAGTAGGTCGCACAATCAGCAAAAGTCAGTGACTGGATGAAACAGGTCATCAGCCAGAAAAACTGGCTGAGAGGCTATGGGTAATTCTCAAGAAGATGCTTCCACCACCATGCTTCATTGTAGTTTTGGCCAAACTTTGACTAGCCTAAATGTTGTCAGGTTTCTAAAATACCTTTGTATGGTGATCTACATTGCCGACTGAACTTGTAGAACTTTCCAGTTTGGTCTTTATCCGATATATATTTCTTTAGCCGGCCAAAGTTGTGCCATAATTATTTATTCATTTCTGGAGTTAATTAAGTACATTCTTTATAACCAAACCCTTTAGAGACTGTTCCAAGAACCATGTCCTGAGCATGTTTGCTTATTGGTGTCAGGAAATATCCTCCTCCCATGCACCTAAGAGAGGGTTTACATAGTTCTGCCTGCCACAGTCTGGCTCGCATTGCTACAGACTTCCGCATTGTTGCCATATGTGCAACCGGAATGTTCCGCATTGTTGCCAGTCACAGCTGTCTCCACTTCTGTGTCTTATAAATACACTAATCAGGCATAACTTTATGGCTACCGATCAGGCATAACATTATGGCCACCCGCCTAATATTGTGTTGGTCCCCCTTTTGCTGCCAAAACAGTCCTAGGAGCTCGTCTGTTGGATTGGACCACACAGGCCTGCCTTTCTTTCCTAGGTGAGCAACGCATAACCCTGTCGCCGGTTTACCACTGTTCCTTCCTTGGAGCACTTTTGATAGATACAGACCAATGCAGACTGGGGAAAGCCCACAAGAGCTGCAGTTTTGGAGATGCTCTGACCCAGTCGTCTAGACGTCACAATTTGTCAAACTCGATCAAATCCTTACGCTCGCCCATTTTTTCTTCTAACACAACAACTTTGAGGACAAAATGTTCACCGGATCACAGGTCATAATGTCATATACAGAATATATATATAAATATACAGTATATACCCCAGTGTTCATGTTTGGTAGCACTGGTTGCACCGGACCTATACCTGTTTCACTGTTCAAGCCTTCAGATAACTGCTTTTAGATACTATATGTATAAAAAAAAGGGTTCCTTTATACGCCCTTGCGTCCGCCTGGCCTTCCACTTGTTTAGGTGTGTTCTCTAACAAGCGAGGAACTTAGATCGAGATCCCGTTCATGTCATAGAGATCAATAGCATATTTTAGAGTTTTATATTTGACGAAATCTTTCCGATTTTCCCCCTCCAGATAAATATTATGGGCTGTGTAGATTTGTAACACTACCCAAATGTCTGAAAGGTACATATGCAAGGCACTGTATACAAATTTCCAAGGTTTCAAACACCCTGTATTGACATCTTTGGTAAAATGAGTTCAGGTCAATAAGAAATATAGAGTAGGTGAGCATTAGGTAGGGCACTAAAAAACTGTGTGATGTTATAATCTGATCTGTTTTAGATCTTAGAAATTAGTCACAAAAACCGTCACTCTATATTTAGCTAGAAGACTTTTTTTTTCAGACAAGTGCCTTGAAAAAATCAGTCATTTTCAGCAACATTATGAAGGTTTAGCTGTATGCCATAACACCGTATTTAACTGCTGGGTACTAATTTGAAAACAGTAATAAAGTCTAGAATTCTCTATCTGCATATTTGCTCACCAGGAATCAGGTATTTTTTATGAGAAAAAACACTGACACGTTCATAACAAGGCAGAGTGATCACTCCGTGTGTATTAGAATAAAGCTAATCTGTCTCTATTTGTAGCACACTCCTCACTTCACAACAATCCAATTCTTGCAACAGCGGGGTCTCGAAGAGTCAACCCCCCGAGAAGTTTATATATCTCAACAAATTTTAGAAATGGATACAGAAGACTTTCCGAGTTCTTCATAATTTCTGTTAGATGGACGATTAGTCGCGTGTCACTTCGTCCCAAATAATTACGCCTATCAGGGATCCTGACGAGAATGTGCCTGTCAAATTGATCCCACCCTTCTGATGAATAAATTATGTTGTACCTTTGATGCATAATCCCAGGTTCATACAGGATTAAGGTCGGATGATTTCGCAAGTCGGTGTCCCACTATTCCATCATGCATCAAGTCAAAAATAAATAAATAATAAATCACACACCGGCTTAGGCTTTAACTGCAAAAGAGAAGTCCAGAGTCTGGCCAACAACGTGACCGTTTGCCTTTATTTACATTTAACTTTTTTGTCTGAGAACGTTGCCTTAATGTTATGTGGTGGCGTCTATATAACATGGTATATGTAATATAACAGCCAAGTCTTTTCCATGGCGCACTAAAGCAAACACCCTGTTTTGTAAGGTGCAACAAAAGCAATGCACCCCGAAGATGCCAACAAACAATGTTCAGTTAACATCTGGAGGTTTCATAGAGTTGCCCAAGGACAGAAAATGGCAAGTTTCGAGACTCTAAAAGGCATCATTTGTTCCCTTGTTTTTGATGCACATATCATAAATCATAGCAATTCCTTTCGGCTGAAAACACGTTCCCTCGTCATTATAACTCTGTGATGCAACACAGCCAAATGACATGTCATTCTTTTTCTCTGGATTCTTTTTATTTTCTAAAATCTACCGAAACCAACTGCAGCACAAGGACTGATAAACGTGATTCATGCTGTGCGATATTTACTGATCTGAATGACTGAAACTTCATCAAACTTGCCAACCAAGCTTGGACCAATAGCAGGGTCATAAAAGTTGCAAACTTACTTTGAGTATTCTTCATTATCCTGGTCACACCGAGTGTCTTTGTGCTTCTCCCAGTCTTTCCCATGCTTACAGGTGGTCAATAAAATCATATCTTCCCCATTATGTATGTGATACAAAGCGTTCCTGGTTTCCGAACCAATTCCTGTCAGGTACCTCTTTCCCTTGAACACCAAAAGGTATTTCCGTGCAGGCGGGACATTGTTGGATGCCAAAAAACCTTTCTCGCCACCTTTCTGGGGGTGGTCTTTGGAAAAAAGGGGTATGGAGACATCGAAACGGGGCCTGAAGTTCTGCACGTCGACGCTGGCTTTGGCCAACATGGCCTGGCCTACATCAAAACCCAAATCCTCAGCATAGTCGGGCCATGTTCCAGAGTACAGGTTGAAGATCAGGTGGTTCCTTCCATCATTCCACAGTGGAAGGTTCTGAATCTGAGTTCTGACATCCTGCACATATTGTGGTGACAACCTGTCACGGTCCAGCGTGTCCACACTAAGCACAAAAAGGCACGCCTCGCTTGGATCGTTCGTATAGAACCGCGAGTCCTCGATGGCGGCCAGAATTTTCCGGTAATTCTCGGAAATCCCAGTGACCGTGCTCGTGCCTGGCGGGTACACATAGACCCGGAAAGCACCCTGACACCGACCGAAGTCAAAGCAGGTGTCCATGCGACAGCGCCGGCTCTTGTACATGTTGTTTTGGATCTCGCGCCGCAGCAGCATCAGCGGTCCGTACTCTTCCGGTTCGACCTCCTCCAAGTAGAGGTACGGCTGCTCGGCGTGGTTGAGAAGGGCGTAAAAGGGCAGCTCGTCGCTGTGCGCCTGGAGTTCGGTGGTGTGCAGAATGCAGATGTAAGCGAGCAGCGTGGCGCAAGCCGCCGCCAACGCTAGCACGTAGCGCTTCTTGGCCTGCATGTGGACTGGCACGGAGAAGCTCAACGCGCCAGGAAGACTCTCATATTGGCGCTAGAGCATAGCGCCAAAGTACGGGCCGCTGTGAGCAGACACATATGCAAACACACAGATTAGCCTAAAACCAGGAAATTTTTACTGTACACTTCATATGAAATCAACTGTGTGGGCAAGATGATGACAACCGGCATGCACTATTCTTAATGCGTGACATTAACACACTGAATTATTAGCTTTAATGCTAATCAGAATTAGTTTTGAAACTGATTCCAAACTTGCCATACAGAATGGAGACTTTTTTCATAGCATTCGATGAAATATGTGTTTTCACAGAAATTAACCGAAATTCCAGCCCATGCATGAAATCAACCTGCGAGGCACCGCATCCGTAGCGGACAACTGACACGCTAACAAAGGTGATGGAAATTGCATGAAACAGTGTGTGAAATCCTTTGAAGGCTAAGAGGAAGCGGCGGAAACGGCGGCGGCGCACCTGTTCGAGCGCGTGCAACGTTAACCAACCTTCAGCTTCGGTCGAGAACATCCATGCATCATTTCCAGCAAGATGGAGCATTTTTCTCATGGTGTCTGTCATGCTGATATTTTACACATGGAATATTATTCCCTGAAGGAACTCCGTTCGCGTTCGCCAAATCGGATTGAACATGATCGATCGGTTTCGGGTTTTCACGTGCCGAGCAGCATCCCGAATTCCAGTTCGAAGACACGTGTCTAACTGGGTACTCTCATCTAACTAAGCTTCGAAACCAATCAGTCCAATCTGCTCATCTTTCTTACCAGGACGAGGACTTATTATACCTGCCCTGTCGTTTTTTGGTCGACATGACATCTTCAGTGATATCTCAGCAGACTTTCTGGAACAGCAGGAAACTGTGAATTCACAACAAAACCCAGTCAGATTTAGAACTTTTAACATGTATACTATAGGTTAAGAAAGGTTTATAGTTTGAATCATCTCCAGATTTGGTGAAAGCAGCCATCTTGACAGGATAAAAAGCTGAAAAAAACTTATTTCAGCTCTGAGAGAAACTTAGTGTCTTTTTTTTTTTTTTTCCTCGCCAAGATTCCTGTCAGCTGAACCGGAAGTCCCTGTCAGGTCTCTCACACGTGTAGCCAAAAAGTTTGTTTAACGGCGCCGACACCTGAACATCCCCCTTGCGTCAGAGTCACCGCGGTCCGGTCCTAATTGCCGCTCTGAATAGAGTAGAAGAGAAGGATAAAAAAAAGAGAAGAATTAAAAGAAAAATGGCGGTAAAAATCCTTAACGGTTTCGTTCTTCCCACGCTGTCCGCCTCAGCGGCATCTGAGCGCGCGCGCGGATGACAAAACCGAGTCTCTGAGCGCGAGCGCAACTGCCTCAGCATCATCTGAGGGGAAGCGCTATGGGGAGCCAATCGAGACATAAAAATATATATACTGCTATGGAAGGCCATATAGGTCGCATGATTATTAAAAAAAATTGTAATGATTTGATTAAACAACAACACTGTGCTTTGAGGATAGGAGAAGGAAAAGTATGTTTTCCTTCTGGCTTCTTGTCTGTTAATATTCTTCATCTCTCTCTGTCTTAAATAAGCTACTGTTTCTATTTCAGAAGAATGTTTTTAAGCTGAGATTTGAAATCAAAACCTCCTAATCAGAAGTGCAATGCTTGGTGCACTAACCAACCACAAGCTGATTTTTTATTAATAGTTATTTTTTCTTTCATTTACGTACTATTTATTTGATTTAAGATAATGTACTGAAAAATGACGTGTTACAGTTAATTATAAATACATGTGTAAAATGGTGTACTGGTAAAGAGGTTCATGGTTCTGTATCAGAGTTTTTTTTATGTTGGGAAATCTTTACTTCTCTACGTTGTAATGTGTAATATCTCATATTTTAGTTTTGAAACATGTCATTATTCCCTCCTTCAGTGCTTAAGACTCTGGTTTACTGATTGGAGGGTTGGAGGTTCAAGCCCCAGTTTTGGCAAGACGCCACACTTGGACCCCTTGAGCAAGGCCCTTGACCCTCTCTGCTCCAGGGATGCCGTATTTTTTCTTTAGTTTTTCACAAACTGAATATGTGAATTGTGTAAAGTGAGAAGCTGGAGCAAGAACACAAGCGTTAATGGAGTTTTCAATGTTTTTATCTATATTTGAATGGTAAATACATTTAGAGTTGGGTATTTTTTTATACTTTTACTTAAGAACTTTTAGACTTCTCTTAACTTCGAAGTCAAGTCAAGTAGGTATTTATTGCCATTCCAACCATATACAGCACATACCGTAAAACAAATCAACTGTCTTTCAAGTGAATAATTAAACAACAAAATAACAAAAGAAAAAAACTACACAAAACTAAGAAAACTACAGTAAAAAAAACTACACAAAAAAATGATAAAAGACACTTTCTAAAATGCATGTGAGCAACATTTGGTGCAAAAGAGCTAATGAAAAGAAAAGAAAGGAAAATCAGTTTTTTACTTTGTTTATACTGCAGCACTGCTGGATTCCCAAATCTGGTTGGTCACAAGGTCTTGATACATTTTTTTATAACAGCAGCTCTGACAGTGTTGGTAATTACACTACATTTAAGGCTAATAATATACATATCAGAGATGTTTAAGATGAGAAAGTGTTGAAGTTGTAAAAGTTTTTGTGGTTTCTTATTAACTTGAATGCAAGTAAACAATGGCTATAGCATAAGCGATAACGGGAACTTGTTTCATGCACGATGCTAAATGTAATAATTTATTTCATTTTATTTTAATAAATTAAACAATGAAAGTTGTTTTAATGGTTGTAACAATTATTTGAATGTGACCAACAAACCCCATCCATTTTCAACAGCACACTTCATTCATTCATTCATTCATTCATTCATTTATTTCATTTCCCCCCCAAAAAATACATCACTGGTTGCAATACTTTCACTAATTTTTTATTATTAATACATCCTTCTTTCCTTTTTTCTTTTCCTTTTCATCAGCTGCTTTTATCCAGAGTTTCATCCTTGGCGTTTTTTTCCCAAAAACACTAATCAATTCATCCCCCCTATTTATAGATTTTTTAAAGGCGAATTTCAATGTAGCATTATTATTTGCACCGTCGCTTAATAGAAATTCCTAAGAAATAATACAAAATTTGAAGTGATCTGAGTTCGGTGATATTCTCATGATCTTGGGAAGTGTGCTGTATAATATGACTGCTGTGATCTGGGAGCTAATGATGCCATCTAGAGGTTTGTATTGTAACTCAGTCTGTGTGTGTGTGTGTGTGTGTGTGTGTGTGTGTGTGTGTGTGTGTGT
>JAAIIK010000160.1:231119-241621 GCA_014706435.1 Silurus glanis
GTGTGTGTGTGTGTGTGTGTGTGTGTGTGTGTGTGTGTGTGTGTGTGTGTGTAAAAATCTCACAGCAACCATATGATTCAGTGGCTTTGTCTCAAACCCACAGCTGTTGCAATGCAAAATCGTGTAGCTTTTCACACTGAGGTGTCATTCTGGTGCTATTAGTACGAGGCAGTCAGAATGCAGACTTACGTTTATCTCCTCGTCTTTCTTCACATCGCTGACGGTGAGTCCGTACTTTCTCACTTCCACTGTGTGAACTCCGATCTCTTTCTAATATCAGGATTAAAATAAAGATTTGCACTTTGATTTCTTTTTTTTTTCTTTCAAACTTTCGGTGATTTTCTACGAAGTGACTCTATTAGTCCAAATATTGTGCAAACTTGGTGATTTTTTTTTTAAAGAATATGTTGTTTTGACATTACATAAGTATTGGACAAGAACCTTCAGCTAAAATAAGTAAAAAAAAAAAAAAAAAACGTTTTTATTAAATATTACATTTAAAATGTATTTTAACATTGAAGGTTCAGTTCTACAGCAATAAATAAATTAATTAATACACAAACATTAATAAATATGAATTAAACAGAACAAAAAATTATTTTTCCCCACATTCTCACAGTGAAATACTGCGTTGCGTGTCTTGCTGCACCTAATAGACCACATTCAAGAAGTTCACACTTCAGTGGTTCTCTATGGTGGGGTTTTTGCTTCTCACCTCCTAATGACATCAGCACCAAATTCAAATACAAACATAAGTAGTTCTCTTCGGATCCGCCCAATTCATCCTGACACCCTACCTCTAGATGGAGTTTTCTTCAATTAAAAATTCATGGTCCCACACGAATTTGAGAACTTTGGATGGATTTTGAGTATATTTAATATCAACGGTCTACTAAAATGGCTCAGGATTACAGGTTGCATTTAATCGCCTATAACTGCACAGCTGAACACTGATGGAACTGTAATGAATGAACATCCGTTGTTGAGGATGAGGATGAGTTTCACTTCCGAGTCTTCTCAAAGATTTCAGCCTCATGCCAGCTCAGGGAGTTTTTCCTCACCAAAGTCGCCACTGGTTCGCTCATCAAGGATAAACGTACGATTACTGTATAAGGAACAAATCTATACATTTAAACCAAATAAAAATGGATATATTTTTCTATAGGATTATAATTCTATTATAACTATAATTATATAGGAGCATAATTCAGTAGAACAAGTAGAAATTATTCCTAAATCATAAATTGGAGAGCAAGAAAGATACAGGAAACTGAAAAAAGTAATAAGTCAATTTAGAACCCGGGAAACGTAGGCAGGGCAAAATCAAAAAGTAGGACGGAAATGAGGATTCGAGCGAATAAATGAAAAGACATTCGAAGGCATGAACGAATAAGGAGATGGCGGTGGAACGTCTCAGAACGTCCCAGCGTGGACATACAACATCTCTGACACTAATACTAATATACTGCTATTAAAATCGAAAAATCGTTCACGTAGCAATAAATAAAATGGGAATTAAAATGTAATAAATGTATATAACGAAGATACAATTAAATAGATTATATCATAAGGATTTATTGAGTGTAAATAAGGGTTATGGATTAAGGTTTGGCAAACATCTGGATGATGAGGATTGACGCTGTTTTGTGCTGTACAGGCTGTAAGTTCTCGGATAATAAAAAGATTAGCATTAAGGCGTCAT
Source organism: Silurus glanis (assembly GCA_014706435.1). Lineage (NCBI taxonomy): Eukaryota > Metazoa > Chordata > Actinopteri > Siluriformes > Siluridae > Silurus > Silurus glanis. The sequence continues at coordinate 232,822 of JAAIIK010000160.1, forward strand.
CGGGAGAGTCTGCGGTGCTGCCGTGCTACTGCCCCGATCTTCGTATGCCATCAGAATTCATATGGAGATTTCGGAAAGCAGGTATGGTTGATTTTAACCGCATCTATCCGGTTGACGAGACTGACCGCTACAAGGACCGCATTCAGCCGCTTAGTGCTGGAGCTCCAGGAAATTTGACTATCTGCATAACACACCTGACTGCAGAGGATGAAGGAATGTATCAATGTGTGGACAAGAATCAATCGTTTAAATCCAGATCTTTCATCCTGATAGTAAACGGTAATTTGTTGTTTCTTCTTATTCTGATCTGAAAATCTGATTTCTGGAATATAAAAATTGTTAGGAAATCCCAGTGACTGATATTAGCGAGAAGTTAGTTAGTCACCAGAAACTGATTCGCCAATGCACTAATGTGCCGTTTCACCACTGAGGAAGATGATCGAGATGCACCAACTGCACTAACGTAACCCACCCAGGCCAGTTAGACCAAAGGCAAATTCAATTCAATTCAATTTTATGTCTATAGCTCTTTAATCAATGGATTGTCTGAAAAAGAACATTACAGAATGTAAGAATTTAAGAAGAAGAATCTAAATCACTGTGCAACAAAATGTCTTTCATTCTTCTTATACAGTATTTAACCTTTCAAACCAAACTACTGGATATTATATATAATAACTATGATACCCTGTCCAGGCGTAACATTATAACATAACATTAAGCAGCAATTGAACATAACTTTGTGTTAGAATTTGTGACGTCTAGACAACTGGGTCAGAGCATCTCCAAAACTGCAGCTCTTGTGTTCTGTTTCCTGGCCAGCAGAGGTCAGTATATATCAAAAGTTCTCCAGGGAAGAAACAGTGGCGATGCGGCAATATGGTCATGGAATTCCTGTAGCTCAAATTCGCTGAAGAAGTTCATGATCTTGATGCTCGACAGGTCAGGACTGTTCTGGAAGCAAAACAGGGACCTGGTGATTGGTGTAAAAAAAGTGTTTGCCCTCTTCCTGATTTCTTTTTTTTTGCATGTTTGTCACTAATGTTTCAGATCATCAAACTAATTTAAATCTTGGTAAAAGATAACACAAGTGAACCCAACATGCAGTTTTTAAATGAAGGTTTTTATTATTGAGGGAAAACTAAATCCAAAAGTACATGGCCCCTCTGTGAAAAAGTGTTTGCCTGACAAAGTGAAGTAGACCAAAAGATCCTCACAAGCTAGACGTCATGCCGAGATCCAAAGAAATTCAGAAACAAATGAGAGAGAAAGTAATTGAGATCTATCAGTCTGGAAAAGGTTATAAAGTCATTTGCAAAGATTTGGGACTCCAGTGAACCACAGTGACAGCCATTATTCACAAATGGCAAAAACATGGAACAGTGTAGAATCTTCTCTTGAGTGGCGAACTCATCCAAGAGGCCACAAAAGACCTCACAACAACATCCTAAGAACTGCAGGCCTCACTTGCCTCAGTTAAGGTCAGTGTTCACGACTCCACCATAAGAAAGAGACTGAGAAAATGATCTGCATGGCTGCAAGGCTCTGCAAGGCTTGTCTCAGTTTTGCCAAAAAACATCTTGATGATCCCCAAGACTTTGGGGAAAATACTCTGTGGACTGATGAGACAAAAGTTGAACTTTTTGGAAGCTGTGTGTCCCATTAGGTCTGGAGTAAAAGTAACACCGCATTTCAGAAAAAGAACATTATACCAACAGTAAAATATGGTGGGGGTAGTGTGATGGTCTGGGGCTGTTTTTCTGCTTAAGGACCTGGAAGACCTGCTGTGATAAATGGAACCATGAATTCTGCTGTTTACCAAAAAATCCTGAAGGAGGATGTCCGGCCATCTGTTCGTGACCTCAAGCTGAAGCGAACTTGGGTTCTGCAGCAGGACAATGATCCAAAACACACCAGCAAGTCCACCTCTAAATGGCTGAAGAAAAACAAAATGAAGACTTTGGAGTGGCCTAATCAAAGTCCTGACCTGCATCCTATTGAGATGCTTTGGCATGACCTTAAAAAGGCGGTTCATGCTCCAAAACCCTCAAATGTGGCTGAATTACAATAATTCTGCATAGATGAGTGAAGCAAAGTTTCTCCACAGCGCAGTAACAGACTCACTGCAAGTTATCACAAACGCTTGATTGCAGTTGTTGCTGCTAAGGGTGGCCCAAACAGTTATTAGGTTTAGGGGCAAACACTTTTTCACACAGGGCCATGTAGATTTGGATTTTGTTTACCCTCAATGATAAAAACCTTTAATTTAAAAACGTCATGTTGTGGAAAACACTTTTTCACACCACTATATTGATCTATATTTCCATGAGAAATTCTATTTACCAGTAAACCGTACTCTCTCTGTTCATGCATTTCATTTGATCTCTTCAGGAAATGTGACTATGAGCATACCAAACCTGACTGTAGAGGATGGGGGAGTGTGTGAAGGTCAGGACAAGAAGCAGTCAAGTAGTCAAGGTAAAGTTAGCGTTTCGCTGTTTCTCCTCCTCACCAATCTTCTTATCATTTTTGTATCATTTTATATTTAAAGGTTTTTAATATATTCAGTGTATAGAATGTATTACCGTCTCATTGTTGTGGGATCAAATATAATTGATGAATATACATTTAAATTACTACAACCACTCTGAGCACAAGGTCACAAGAAGGTCAGGAATTGAGTTAGATATCTTTAATAAGTATTCGATAAAACACGGTGTCCTCCTGCTGTGCGATGATACGAAGTTGCAGCTGAACACTTTTTAAATCCAATGGTTCACACTTCCTGTAGGGGTCACAACTGATATTTCGAAATCTTGAATCTTCATATTATTATGTTCAATTAAAAAATCTGGGGATATAGTTTTATCTGAAAGTTGCTCTGCTACCAATAAAAGCACATCCTTGTGTGTTTTATTCCAAGTTTAATATTTATCACGTTTGTTTTTAGTTACAGTTTTTCAGGATTGTGTCCCATTAGGAATCAGACTGTATTACTCTCTCTGTCCACCCGATGTCCCCAATTTTCCCTCTGCTTGTTAAACAGTAGCTAATCACCACCACCTGTGTTTTAGTTCTTCGCTTGGTTTTTGATGTTGTGTGGCTAAACTTTTGATGGATGTTTCCTTCTGTTTTCAGTTTCTTGAAGCTTTTTTGTCAGGATTTTTCAAAACAATTTTCCAGATATTTTTTTGTTCCTTTCTTCTCAAGGGATCTGTGAATGATTGCGTTTTCACTATACGAGTTTGATTAAATATTTTGCACGTTGTTTTGTATTTTTTAAGTCTTGAAACTTAAATTAAAAAAACGTTCAGCAGAAGAATAAAACACTGCGCAACAATATGTAACATTCTTTCAGTTCTCTTATAGCGAAATTGTAAAACTAAATTAAGAATATTATATATTCTGTTTAAAAAGTATGTTAGATGATACACATTAGAATTTCATTCAAAAATCTGTATTTCAAAATAAAATTGAAAAAATCTTTCACACAGAGTCTTTTCCATTCATCCCCATCGCCGTGGGGACTGCGATCATCCTGCAAATTGTGGTTCTGGTCTATTGCACCACCCAAAAAAAGGTACCCAGTTTTATCCAGGTGTGTCATTATACTAAATGTGTGTGTGATGTTATTTTTCACTTTGCTCTTCTCTTCATCAGATGCTGGTCGGTTTATCTACAGCGCAACCGATGGAGATGGAAGTGTGAATCTGAAGTTGGGAAACTCAAAACAAGAAAAACGAAAATGTGTACAAAAATTGCAGTGTTTACATCATATTGTATTCTTCTTCTTCTTTCGGCTGCTCCCATTAGGGGGTGCCACAGCGGATTATCCGTCTCCATACCCCCCTGTCCTCTACATCTGCCTCTTCCAAACCAACTACCTGCATGTCTTCCCTCACCATATCCATAAACCTCCTCCTTGGCCAACCTCTTTTCCTCCTTCCTGGTGGCTCCATCCTGAGCATTCTCCTACTGATATACCCCATGTCCCTCCTCTGCACATGTCCAAACCATCTCAATCTCACCTCCCTCACTTTGTCTCCAAAACGTCCTACATGCGCTGTTCCTCTAATAAACTAATTTCTAATCCTGTCCATCGTCGTCACTCCCAACGAACATCTCAACATCTTCAGCTCTGCTACCTCCAGCGCCACCTCCTGTCTTTTACTCAATGCCACTGTCTCTAAACCATACAACATCTCAGGTCTCACCACAGTCCTATTACTTTCCCTTATACTCTTGCAGATACTCTTCTATCACAAATCACTCCTGCTATCACTCTTCTCCACCCACTCCACCCTGCATGCACGTTTTTCTTCACTACTCTAACACACTCTCCATTACTTTGTACTGTTGACCACAGGTACCTGAACTCCTCCACCTTCTCCACCTTTTATCCCTGCAACCCTTTTTCCATCTGCATCCTTTATTGCTCTAACTTGCAGCACATTCTCCCCAGCATGTTTTCCCAGCGGTCCCTCTGCCTGGCCAATCTGTACAAATCCTTTTCTCCTTCCTTAGTGTCCAACTTCTCATACAGCTCCTCATATGCCTTTTCCTTGGCTTTCGCCACATCCCTCTTTACCTGCTGCCGCATCTCCTTGTACTCCTGCCTACTTTGGCACGTTTTACCCTGGATGCCTTTCATAACATAACCATCCCTATTTATCCGGGCTTGGGACCGGCACTAAGAGTGCACAGGCTTGTGTATTAATTGTTTTAAATAATAATTGTTTCAGAATAATTGTTTTAATGGCTTGTTGTATGAGTCGCTATGGATAATGTGACGAATTGCATGTGCATTAAATAAAAAAAAAACGAAATTAATGATTGTTCTGATCTACCAACAAGCATTTGTAGCATAACATAGATTTCACTAGATTTCATTGGTCAAGACCAAGACCCTGTATCTAGATTTCACATAAAGTCCAGCTTGTCTAAATTTCCAGTCCAATTAAAATAATAAAAAAATGTTGTTTTAAAATCCAGCAGCCCTTGTTTTTTATTTCAAGTCCAGAACATCTAGATTTTATATCATACTTTATGTAGCTTTAGATTTGCTGTTGAATTCAACACCTGTGTGGAGAGAACACTTACCTCCATTCACAAACAAAACTCAACCATGTCTCTGCCTCTGCATATCCACACCTGATTCAGGTTGTGGGGGTCTTTAATGTGCCACTGACTTATTCAAGAAACTGTTAAAGTCCTTCAATTACATAATTAAAGACCAGTGGACAAGTCTCTGTCCAAATCACCTGATCTGACTTTCCTGTTTAGTGAGGTTTGGTCAGTTACAACCAATAATGAGCCAGCTTGAACCAGGAGAATGAGGCTGCATAGGTCACTTTAGGACACCTCAATTACACCTAGAGCATCTAGTGCCTTCCTGTAGGAAAGCCTTTCCCTACAGTTGTTTTACCATACTTCACCACTAGAGGGGAATTTACAGGATGGAATGATTGTGATGAGTTATCTCTGTGATGTCACAATGGGCAGCTAAGAGCGCAGAGTGAAGGCAGATGACACGTGACCCATCGAGTGGAGAAGTGGGACGACTATGCAACCCATCAACTGTCAAACTTCTCGATCACGCAACCATCCACTGCAAGAAATACCACAGCCTGTCCACACTCACTTACTACATAACATATATGTCTATACCTACCTAATAACTCAAAGACGTGATCCACATCAGTGTACCCAACTAATCAATAAAGTTGTGTGGATGTAACTCTTTGAGCCCTTACTCTCTAACAGGAGCCACCTGTCTTCAAGGACCATCAGAAACTTTTCGAAGAAACGCTTGTTTATATGTACAAGTTCTAGGTAGGTAGTTAGGTAGGTAGGTACACTGTTAAAAAAAAATCTGTAAAAAAACGGTAAAAAGACTGGCAGCAGGGCTTCCAGAGATAATCCGTTAAATTACAGAAATTACCATTTCACAAAATTACTAGCAAAAAACTGTAAAAATACAGAATAGACTTTATGGTCAAAAGTACTTAAATTACAGAATATTACTGTTGATAAATATTTTTTTAACTATAGAAAAACAGATAAATTATGTCAAATAACATAGAAAAACAACCAACTGTCAGGTTAATCACCATAAATTTAAGGATTTAATTTGTTATTTTATAAAACTGATCTGTCCATTTACATTAATTTACTGTAAAAGTATAGTTTTCCTCATGTACAATAACGAATAAATAAATACACAAAAGCACATATTTGAAAAAGGTTTGTATATTTAATCTCTGTAAATTAAAAGGCATTTACTGTATAAATACAGATATCATTAAATACAATAATCAAAAAAATGTTGTATAAAAATATACTCAATTCATAATACACAAACAAATATCTGTAGATACATCTTAATAGTTCATTCTCCAGACATATTACAGTTTAACATTTTTGGACGTTAGAGCAATGAGCTCTACTGTATATTCTGTACTTATAAAAGGAACCTGCACATTCACAGTATTAATAATTGAACAGAAGCACTGTATGTCAAGTTAAATGAACAATCCAATTATAGAAAATAAGTTAGAGCATGCAAAAATACATACATTAAATGGCAATTTCTGTATACATTTATACATTTACAATGACATTTTATCCAAAGCAACATACCAAATCCAAGTTAGTCTAACACTATATATATATATATATATATATATATAAATAAAATAAAAAAAGTGACATGCACTCTTCAGCTTGTTGAAGATCAGTCTCAGTGCCATAGGCTGGATTAGCTGCAGAGGCTTGGTAGTAGATGCTGGAAAGTCTGCTAAGAGAGCAATACAACAGTCCAGTTTGGAAAGAACAAGAGCTTGGACAGAGAGTTCTGTAGCATGGCCCAAAAGAAAGAGTCTGATCTTCATAATGTTGTACAGGGCAAATCTGCAGGATCAGGACAGTGCAATTAATATATGCGTCAACAATAACACCAAAGTTAGGTCAGCTGAAAACATGAGCAGTTCTGTCTTGGCAGGGTTGAGTTGATGATCATTCAACATACAGCAAGATATTTCTGTCCAGGAGGCAAAGATGAGAGCAGCAACTGTCGGGACATCCAGCTGAAATGAGAGAGAGAGAGAGAGAGAGAGAGAGAGAGAGAGAGAGAGTTGTTATTTCAATAGCGGTAATATGAAAAGCCATGTTTCTAAATGACAGACCCAGGCAGATCCGGCAAAAAAGTTCACACTTCTGTGGTTCTCGATGGTGATGTTTTTGTCTCTCGCTTCCAAATGTCTTAAGCAGCAAATTCAAATGTACTTAAATGTACATAAGGAGTTACCTGCATACGAGATCCTTTTTTTTTATGTAATTTGGAAGGTTATTCGTTACACATCAAATGTTATGGAAATTAGTGTCAAACACATTATTATGTGTGGAAAAAGGATGGATTTGGGTTTGAACGGGCAACACAGCATAAATAACTAGATGAATAAATGAAAAGTCATGTGAAGACATGAACTAATGATGGGACTGATGTTGGTGTATCAGTTGCATGGATGAAAACTATATCTATGGCTATGACAGACAAAGGAAAAAGGCGCTATGTAGCGATTAATGCTAACAAGCGCTATGCAATGCCCTGAACAGAGAGACAGGAGATCATCTCTGACTGATAATAATATATTAATAACAAATCATCAAAAAATCTACAGTTGTACATATGGACCACAAATTCCAAATCCCTGCTGAATCCCATTCTATGTTTTATTGATATAGTAATAATGTAAGTAGCTGCTTTGAGTAAATTGTTGATGAATACTGGAGGATGATCTTGTGCACATCTGGATGATGATGAAGCTGTTTTGTGCTGTACAGGTTGTACATTATCGAATTATAGTTGGATTACCATTGATGCATATCGGGAGGGTCTGTGGTGCTGCCTTGCTCCTGCACTGATCCAAGTGATAAAGCAACAAATCTCAAATGGCAAAATAGCAAAGATCAACAAGGTGTAGTTTCTTTTAATGACATCTATCCCACTGATGAGACTCGACGGTTCAAGAGCCGAATTCAGCTGGTTAATGCTGATGCTCCAGGAGATTTTTCTCCGCATATCGCACCTGACTGCAGAGGATGAAGAAATGTATCAGTGTCGGGACAAGAGTCAGATAAGTAACTTCAGGCTTGTGTACCTCAAAGTAAAAGGTAATGCAAACTGTTGTTCATTTTTACTTATTCTAATCTTAAAATATCCTGAATCTTATTTCTGTAAGATAAATATGATTTCAAGGAAAATTTTTATTTTTACTTTGTATTTGTGACTCAAACAGGACATTAGTATTAATATACTGACAGAACCATTAATATTCCACACAGTGTATAAAATAAGTGCGTCTCGATCAGATCCTTGGATCGTTACTCCTGCTGCTGAGTAATAAGTGTTCCGCCAATTTTAATGGGCATCTCAATGGTGCAATAAAATTTTCACACCCTAAAATTACACAAAATGCACCACAATGACTAGAGATTTGTTCAAAGTTTTATATACTTCGATTTGGCAAATAATACATAAATATTTGATATTTTTGTGTTTTTACATTGACGATACACTCATTCGCCATCTAAGGAGCAGACCGAGACGCGCCAACTATCTCAGTTTCTTATTGTGTAGGATATGATTTATGAATACACATTTACATTACTGACTACTCGAGCCATTGGCTACAACCACAGTGAGCACACCAAGGCCAGGCAGTGGCAGTAAAACTACACTGAGCACACCAAGGCCAGGCAGTGGCAGTAAAGCTACACCGAGCACACCAAAGCCAGGCAG
>JAAIIK010000160.1:257848-283516 GCA_014706435.1 Silurus glanis
ACGTGTACGCTACAGTGAACAAGTCAAAAAATAAGACCAGATGCCAAGCTGCTGGAGAATGAAGATAATATTAGGACTACCTAACACACACACATACACACACACACACACACACACACACACCTCTTTTATCTACACTATATTTCCAAAAGTATTGGGTCACCTGACCTTTCCTGCTATATGTGGTTCTTTTCCAAACTGTTACCACAAAGCTGGAGGCACTCAATTGTATAAGACCTCTTTAGATGCGCTATAATAAAATTTTGCATTCACTTGAACTTGGAAACCCCAGCATGGCAATGCCCCTGTGCACAAAGTGTATACTACGGACACCTGCTGGGTCTAGCACTCGCTCCCTGGTTTCGGAAGCACGCCGTTCGGCGGTTTCTTCCCCCAGCAGGACCAGCACTGCACTCCTTCTTTCCTCCTCCAAGGAGGGGGAAATTAAGAAGACCAGCGAGCCCACAGACTCCTCTCAGCCTGTGCTGTATGAGGAGCACCGGGAGTGCTGTGTCCGTGCTGTGGCCAAGCTTAAATTAGCTTGGCCAGATGAGAAGCAGAAGCAGAAGCAGCGCCCTCCCAGTAAGCTGAATGAGTGCTTCCAGCTCCCACGTCACTACCTCCATGCTGGGGCTGACATTTTCCTCCTGATCTGCACACTGAGGTGTCCAGATCCTGGGACAGCCCATATGCATCTCGCATCTTCACCCCAAATATCTCACTGTTTGCAAACATAGTGGGGATGAAGGAGACCAATTATGGGACGAAGCCTCCGGACGAAGAGACACTGGCCGGCCATCTCTCCCCGTTTGCAGCATTGTCCCTGGCTCTGCCTAACAAGCTGTTCCGACCAACTTTATCTCTGGTGCGCAAGGCTTAGCAGCAGCGGGTCAGGCTGCGGTTTGCCTCCCCACTATGGCGGAGTTGCAGGCATACCAGGCTGACCTGCTGCGGGAGATGGATAAGGGATTTGGGGCTGACAATGTCAAGAAGCTACGTCGCATAGCTAACCAAGCTCTCAGGGCCACCAAGGAAACATCCAAGGTCGTGGGGCGGCATATGCCAGCCTTAGTAGCCACAGAAAGGCATCAATGGCTGTCGGACATTTCTGACAGAGACAGGGCAGATCTTCATGGGGCTGGTTTTGTGCAAGCTGGAACAGGTTTGGGTCAATCCATGCTTTTGTACCCAATCTTTGTGGTAACAGATTACGGAAGAATCACATATAGAAAAGTTGAAAAAAGTCAGATGTCCCAATACTTTTTCAGTGGTAGGCTATCAGGGCTATTGTTTTCAGTAGCAAACAATTAATACAAAGGGGTTTTTTTTTATTCCACACTGGCTGACAGAGAAGAAGAAATTCATTTGTTTACAGATACACCTACAAGCACATGTACAAGAAGGACTTTTCAAGAAAAGCTGGACACCGTAAGGAAAGTTCGGCTAAAACCGTTAAAAAAAGTATTTTCATGAACCGTTTATAGTTTTGCGTTATTTCGAATTTGCACACAAAAAAAACAATTTGTCTTCATTTCAAATCCCTGAGTTTTCTTTGGGTTATTTTACAGTGTTAATTTTGATACTCCGATAGGTTTCTTGCTTTAGTAATAGCATTCATGCTCACTGTATGAGATTCCTGCCTGTGATACAGCACTCTGTTATATTGTGTATTTTTTTTTTTTAAATATTGATGCTTTCTAGAGCCGTGGTATCATTATGATGGTATTGAGAGGTAGATTGATTCCGGTAGGACACCATTGAAGATCAAGGTGTGAAATGCACAGACTGCCAGTTGTATTTATGTGTATATGTATGTATATATATTAGGGCGGTTAAAATTGATTTGCTATTAACTCTTAAACGCAAATTCATAATTTTTTTTCAACGCATGATTAACGCAGCATGCATTTCTGTTTGACTATTTTTATTTCAAATATAAATAGATATAAAAGAGGCGAAATTAAAAACGCAACACCCATTTATTCACGACGTCCTTTTTTTACTCGGATACAAAAAAAAAATCATAAATAGACCACCGAAAAATTATTTTCAATCACTAGACATTTGTTTTACCGATGCGCCACGTCTCAAATCAAACACCAAAATACGCCAGGGTGCACACATCCGGCAATTAAAACCGTCCGTGTGGAAACACAGCAATAATTTTCATTTGGTGTCCTGATGATTCCCGTAATTTAAAACACCATAATTACTTTAAACCAATTATAAGAATATTTTGTCTTCATGGTCTATATTTAGTTCGGTTTCATTAATAATAAACATACGTTAATCCATGTTGATTAGAGTATTAAAAATTTGAGAAGTGTTCATTTAAGGTGCATTTTGAACAGATAAAATATGCGATTAAGTTGCAATTAATCACGATTTAACTCGTGACAGTCGTGCGATTAATTGTATAAGGTTACACTTTTTCTGAAAAATAAATAAATAAAAACTTTTATGCTTCCTCTACATTTGCAGATTTTTTTTTTGTTTTGTGTGATTTTAAAATTGTATCCTCAAAATAAAAAATAAAAAAAAAATAAAAAAAATCAAGGAAGTCTGTAATGTCAGAGTTTTTTTGTGTATCCATTTGCATAGTTCACTTTCTGATTGTTTTGTCTTTTTTACACAAAATGCGGTTTTGAAGACAATCATTGTTTGATTTACAAAAACATTCAGAAAAGCATCTACCATAAATTTTCATCTAAAATTGAAAACCTTCAATGATTTTGCATAGTTCACTCACACTCCAGTTACCAAAACCGATATTTTTCATTTTACTCCAAAAAACACATTCATAAGTGTTTTGATCCCTTTGATATTAACTGACAAGGCTCTTCAGTTATATATTACATTTAAAAAGCTATTTCTGAAATATATTTAGCGCCACAACCCTCACTGGTGGAGCACCGGGTTCTAAGTGTGTCTCTGAACTTAATATAAGTTTCCCTCCTATTGCCCCATTTATTTACCATAACCCCAGTATGTGAATTTACCCTCCCTCAACATTAATTTTGTGCCAGCTAACAATAACCCTACAGATAATAACTTCAATCAACACATAAGTGAGTTTAAGCAAGATACCAATTGCATTTATTTATAAAAAAAAACTAATGAAAACATTTAATATATTGGAATTATTTGAATAAATTAAACAAAAGACAAAATCAATTGACAGGAATGAAATGACACCAATGTCTAGGGTGTAATTCCTCCTTCCAAAAACCCCAGTTAACTAACTGTGCAGTCAGATGCAAAAAACAAATTAAAAAAAAAAAAAAAGGGAAAAACAGGTCCCTAAATTGACCGCAGGTCCTTTTCAAAACAAAAAAAATAATAGGATAGAGCACCAAACTTCACTTGATGGTCCATAAAACTTATGAGATAATACAACAGCCAGTGTACCAATACAAATATCAATACCAAACTCACACACCAGTCACACGCTAACCTGTTGCAGGCCTGAATCGTTGCTCGGGCACGTGGGGGGCGTGAAACAGCAATTGGCCTCTTTACTCACATAAGTAAAAACTAAAAGCAAACCAATCAGCTGTACGCCATTTAGGGCGGTGGCTGATTTCCTACTAGGAAGCGGCAAGAATCTCCCAGTCCCTCGGCCAAACACCTGCACCACACTCTCTCATCATGCTGACGATACTCCAAGCCTGGTGGGGTGCATATCTGGTACCGGTTCCACTCAGCCACATTCTCCAATAAACTAAATGCAGTGACTTTGATGAAGCAGTCAAACCGAATGCTACAAGCAAGCAAATCACAAATCAGCTCTTGTACAGAGTGTCACCCAAAAAACCGAACTGAAGCGGTTGCAACCCTTTTGCGCCCAAAAGGTATCCCCCCCGCCCCCATCATAAGTCAATGTCGTCCTGTGTATATCGAGGGCTGTGCGACCGGTGCTATTCTGACCACGTCTGCAATTGTGACCGAAGATAGCAGTGTCAGAAATTGATTTCTGCATGAAATAATGCATGAAATAAAGTGTGACTTGGTGCTAAAAATTAAATACCATGAAGATGTAAAGAGGCAGATGTAGAGGACAGGGTGGTATGGAGACGGATGATCCGCTGTGGCGACCCCTAATGGGAGCAGCCGAAAGAAGAAGAAGAAGAAGAAGATGTAAAGAGCTAAAAAGAATACAGGTATATGGGATTTAAATAAATCAAACAAAAATCTTACAGAGAGATCTTGCTTTTATGACGTGTCCTCAAGCTTATACCATAACTGGATCAAGAAGGATATTGCAACTATTGAAACTAGAGAAGAAATTTACAGGCAGGAAATTTGGAACTCATCTGTTTTAAACAACATATAAACACTTGAAACATTTACATGCGCATTTTATAATAAAATGAAGAAAGAAACAAAGTGTACCATGTAACCATTTATATTGTATTTTAAACCTCCTTTTGGCTATCACATAAAAAACAAAAATCTGTATATATGCACAGGGTTTCTAACTTGGACTATTTCTGAAAACCCTGTGTTTCAACATAGTAGATCTGCTGGATAAAAAATGAGGAAGCCGAAAAAAAGTGTCTCGGTGACTCACATCTCCTTCCTGGTGGTCGGTTTTAGTTAAAATCTGCCAAGAATGCTTTATGACTGTATAGTTTTCAGCGTGTGGTCTGAGGTTGGCTTTCTTGAACAGAAATGTTACTGAGTGTGTATCTTCTCTTCATGGTACTGCATGTGGCTGAAGGTGAGTGGGGAACTTCTGGTTACAAATAAGAGGAACACTTATGAGTCAAGTGTAGAGTAAACCCTGGTTAATATCATACTCAAACAGAGGAAGCATCTGACACATGGTGGACTCTATACTATAAGGTCCAATACGGAGCAGAAAATAATACTTAATACTTTTTCAGTTGTCAAAAGTGTTCATTGATTTGTTTTAGCTGCAATCGCAGGTGGATATTAATACTTTCTGTCCAATATGCTCCCATTTTTAAAGTTTTAGCTAGCTTGACTTGTACAGTAAATGTTTAATGTAAGCAAGCAAAGAAACAAAATATGTGCATATGTAGAACCCCATAATCTGAATTAGTAGAGGACGACTTAGACAGGTGGAACTGATCTTCATGTACAGCTTATGCTATGTAAAGTTCATGTTCACTCAGGGTTCATGTTTATATTTTCATTTACATTACACCATTGTCCAGAAAAAAAACAGACAAATTGAGGATCAGGTAAAGTTCAAATAGTTGCCTTTGTCACATGGACATTTATTTTGTATTGGCAAGGAAAAATACTGACTGACATTTTGCATCCATTGAAGGGGGTATTTTTGGACCTAGGAGTTGGCAATCCTGGGGGCTTCCTTGAAATGAGATAATGGAGCAGTGAAATGTTTTGCATTGAGCATTCGATATAAAACCGTTTATAAGAATGGTGATAGTGTCAAATGAAAATCGCAACATCTTCAACTCTGCTACCTCCAGCTCCGCCTCCTGTCTTTTAGTCAATGCCTCTGTCTCCAAACCATACAACCTAGCAGGTCTCAACACAGTCCTATCACTCTTGCAGGTACCCTTCTATCCCAAATCAGTCTTGCCACTGGTCTCCACCCTGCCTACACTCTTTCTTCACTTTTCTAACACACTCTCCATTACTTTGCCCACTTGTCCCCTTGGTATTTAAACTGTGAGAACTAAAGACAACATCCCAAAGAGAATTTGCATCTTGTAACATCTTCTGTAACTTTAGGTGAATAGATTATTTGTGTCAGTTACACAAAGAAACAGAAATAAACATAATGTCCACAATAAGCCACAAGTGATAAGTGTTAAATACAAATGAGGGATCTGCAAGTTGGCATCCTTCACATCTGCTCCAGGCATTGACGCAGAATGAAAATGGGGCACCGAGTGAAAGGGAGTCCCATCAGATAATATTGGAAGGTGTGGACCACCTACCTGATGGCCATTCCTTCTTCTTCTTGATAGTGTGTACTAGGCTTTTTTTCACTGAGAGTTTGGTGTGTCCCCTTTTTCCTAGCAGAAATTCCACCCACACAACCACAACAACTGGTGACATCTAAACATTTAGGTACACACCTCTGTTAATAGCAAGTCGCATCCAGGAAATCCCCAACCAAAATGCTATTTTATCAATATGGAGTCACACATGAACATAATCAGATACTGTACTTCCACCTGCCCAACTGCAAACTTCTTTAAGTTCAGTGCATTTCCAAAAACAAAACTAAATGGAGATGTTATTGAGCATTCTCAAGAATTCTCTGGTGTCAATGCTTTCAAAAGTCAGACATAAACCTGTAACTTTATGCATTCTGACACATGAAGGTACATCAAACTACCACTTAGTGGTAACATGGCAACTCATACATGACCCGGTCATTCATTAATTCTGCATAACGCTGTGGAATATTTGTTGAATGTGAAGAAATTTTTCTTTATTAATTATCTGTATTTATTGTTGCAGCCTGCATTCTAGCAAACCATGGACACAGCTTTGAAATCAAAGCAAATGTATCCGATGCGGTACTATTGCCTTGCTACTGTACTGATGTTATCACAACTCAGAGTTTCCGCTGGAAGAAACTAAATGAGCACAAAAACATGTGGGATGACATTAATGGGAAAAGAGTACAGCTGTTTAACGGTGTCTCTCCAGGAAATTTCTCTTTACTCATATCCAACCTGACCATAGGAGATGAGGGACTTTACAGGTGTGAGGTTACAGCTGAGAATTACACATACATCCATCTCACTGTTCAAGGTAATTATTTTTCAATTATTTTGTGCTTAAGCCTATGTTTTTGTACTGCCACTGCCATCTGATAGCTCCAAGAGTTAGTCCTGAGGTTGGGTTACTGTCTGCTTGGAGTCTGTATAGGTTTCCTTCAGTTTCCTCTCATTTTGAGTAGATTGGTGACTTTAGGTGTGATGTCCTATAATGTGATAGCTAGGATGTAGTCCAGATTTCCACATAGTGTTCCTTTGGTGGATCCAGATCCAATAAGCAAGGTGAACCTGAGGTAGATTTCCAAGATTTGTAGCCAATACACATACTAGAATTTATCTGGGAGGAATCAGAGGAAACCCTTGCAGACAGAAACCTCAAGATCTGAGGCAAATAACTCACTACCTACCTACCTATCTACATTTGCTTGCTTGCTTGGGAGGGTTGTGCTGTGCCAAGCCACATCACACAAAAAAATGAATATTTTTTTTAACTATGTGTTTGTTCAGGAAACAGTGAAAGCAGCCAGAAAGAGGAATTAACCATCACTGCACACACAGGAGGCTCAATTCTGCTGCCGTGCCACTCCACTGATCTAAACACCAAGCCTAAGCAATTCAAGTGGAGGAAATACAGTATTATGAAAGTTTGGAGTGATATGTCCACTGATGGACACAGATTTCAGGTGTCTAATGAACGGTCTCCAGGAAATCTCTCTCTACTCATATCAGGCCTGATTAAAGAGGACGAAGGAGTTTACAGATGTGACCTTGGAAAACGTCGCTACACAGACGTAAAGCTTGTTGTTAAAGGTAAACAACACACAATGTATTAGTACCTGTGTTCTTTAAATGTGGGATTCTGATTTGTCAGAAGTGTTGATGAAGTTCCTAGAACATCAACTTCAACAGAAGTACAGCTTGTTTAAATATGCTTATTTGAGACTTTGAAACAGACAAACGTGAAGTTTTCTATCACAGGAAAGACTTTCAAGAAACACTGCTTCACAGATTTCTGTAATTTGTAATTAGTAATATGAAAAGCTGTACTTTTGTTTTAAAAATTTACAGCACTGCTGAGGAACTGTTTATGAATGGAAAGGTACATTCTACAACATTAAAAGTATCTACTGTATAAGTAGATGAAACAAAGTATGAGCCATCGTTCTCCAATTGTAATACATTGAATTGTGGGATAAATAAAAGAAAACATTTGCCAGTGTGTGACTGTCACTTATTTTAGTTGTTGTATGTGCACACTGAAAGTACCCAACAGTGAGAGTAGATGCAATTGCAGGTAAGTTTATAAGAAAAAAAACAGCCAGATATTGCCTTTGTTGGGGTACTTTAACAGGCTGAAGACAGGTTGTTGGATTGAGGCTGCACCGCAAGCCTCTGACTTGAGCATAATTTGAGGGTGGAAAGACCATCACTCCCTGGCTTGAGCAGGTTGTGGAAGGAGGTTGTGCCATCCCATCACCCTCTGTCTTAAATGAATCATGAGGAAGGCCCTACTATCACACTCTTGCATTGAGCAGGTTGTGGAGGGAGGCCCTGGCATGGCACCCTGGCTTAAGCAGGTCATTAAGAGAGGCCTTGTCATGACTCCCTGGATTGAGCGGATTGTGGGTAGAGTCCCTGGCGTGGCCCTTTGCATGGACAAAACGTGGGATGAAGCATTAGCCTCATGGGTTGCTGGCTTCAACCTTGTTGGAGGGGTTTTCCGGTTGGCCCCTGGATTGCAACTGGCTAGAGGAGACTCCTGGGAGGTCCCTGTTTTGGACTTATTGGGAGAGACCGCCTCGTGTGCCTTTGGTTTGGAATTGGTAAAAGGGGCAACCTTTTTGGGTTGCTGGCTTGAGTATAGCAGAAGGACCCCCCTCATGGCCTCCTTGGCATGGATGATGCATGCTGATACACATGGAAGGCTTAGAAGACCCCCATAATCGGCCTCGGGCTGAAGCCTGACATGAAATGTTGCTTGGGATGTCGTCCCTTCGGTGTCAGGCGCAAGCATGGTGTGAAGCGTGGGTTGGGGCTCCATCCAGTCGGCTTCAGGCTGGAGCTTGGCTTTGCCTCCTTCATGAAACACAAGGAATGGGGTAGCAGGCTCATCAGTCAGACTTTACCTTGCTAAGTAGGTCATAAGGTTTCGTTTTCATGTTTCTTGTTCACAGTTTTGCCCTCGCTTTGTTGTTCACCAATCGCCGAATCTTGCTGTGTGTTTTCAGTGTGCACACACAACAATTAATATACAGTACATGACAGCTGCTATAGGAAAATTAGCCTAATCAGTGGTTATCATGCCACATGATTATTCTTATAAAAATTTATTAAATTATCTTTGTCTTTTTTTTGTAATGCATTATCATAGAAAAAATTATAAAAAAAATTTTTTTTGTAGTCTCTCCAGAGTCTTTTCCCTTCATCCCCTTTGCCATGATAACTGTGATCTTTCTGCACATTATTGTGGCTTGGGTTTATTGCACCACCCGAAAAAAAGGTACACACACAATAACACACACATTAACGTTCAAGCTAAACATGTCTGTGGAGGTTCTAACCACTTTTCTCTCATCTCTGTCAGGTACTTCCCGAGTTCACTACTACACAGCTGATGGAGATGGAAGTGTGAATATTGAACAATAAGCCTCAAACAAAAGAATAGTGGTTCCTTATCAAGCTCCAATCTTATATATACTTTATGCATTGTTTATTGTTCTGTGTTTTCACAAAACATAAATTGTTGTTCTGGTATTTAAATAAGAGCACTTCAATTATAAAATTAAGTTTTGATTTTTTCATTCTTTTTGACTTTAAGAAGGAGAGAAAGAGTACAATCTAAAGGGCAGACCCAATAGATAAAAATTTCTGGTCATGTCTAGAACCCCTAATTCAAGATTTTGAGTCATGTTCAGGACTATAAAGCTTTGAGTGTAGCCCAGCAATCCTAGCTCCGTTTTCAGCTCAAGTAATGAGTCCCTAGCTCTTGATTAACATTCCACTCAAAAACAACCTATCTCTAGAATTCAAAACAAAGCCAAATTCCCCAGTTCAGTATAGTAAGCTATGTTTAGAACTACTACCTTAATACTTAAAGTGGAGCCCAGAAGGTATTAAAAGAACTCATAGATCTTGATTTATAGTTTATCGAAGTTCAGAACTTTGTAGTGCTAGGAATTGGTCCAAATTCCATAGGTCTAGATTTCCTGGATTTCATGTTCCTGGAGCTTTAGATTTCAAACAAAGCCAGAACCCCCATTTAAAATAGTTTAATTCATAACCTTGAGACTTTGAGAGGAGCCCAGAATCCATAGCTTTAATTTTCAAGACAAATGAAGATTTTGATTTCAAGATTTTAACTCAGTCTGGAATACCCATTTGAGCCAAGTCAAGAACTTGTAGTTCTAGAATGTGGGTTGAAACCAGAACTCATAGCTCTTGATTTTAATTCAATGCCAGAGCCCCAGTTCAAGATTTTAAATCATCATGTTCAGATATATATATATAATTTTATTTTGGTGAATTTGATGGTGTGCATTGTACAAAATGAAGGTTGTGGTGTGGTGCAGGTCAGGTAGTGAAATTGCCGCTCTTTTGTAATGTTGGTCCTCCCAATAGATAATTTTTTTTTTAGACATTTATGAATACTTCTATTTAAACTCACCTTGCACTACATCAATTGCCTCATCTTTTCCTCCCTTGGTTTTTTGTCCTCCCATGAATGTCACTCTGCCTCCCTGTCCTGCTTAGGATATCATTCTAGAATCTAGAATGATATCCTAAGCAGGACAGGGAGGCAGAGTGAAAAATTATCTATTAAGTGACCAAGTTAAAATCTAGAACTAGATTATTGAAATGCAGTGGCTGGCCATCAGGGCCAAAACACTTCCAGAATCACTAAATCCATGAATATGTATTTAATTATTCCCAATAGTCTATTTTCTTCATTTCATAGTGTTTCTCTCGCTTGCACTGCTTCCTGTAGTGTATGTTTAGGTTAGAGTTTCTATCCAATCATATTTCAGCTGTCACATTACCTGTTGCCGTGGTAAAAATCTGCCACGAGGCTTTCAAAATTAGCATTGCAGGTTCCTAGTCAGAGCTTGCAAACTGCATCTGTAGCAAACTGCACAAACTACAAAATATACATGTAGATTTAATAGCTGTTTTTTTATTCTGCAATGGCTGACAAAGTCAAAAATCATGTCTGATCTCACCAGGCAGTAGGAGTAACATGCAGCTTGACAGAAAGAGAGAGGGGGAAAAAGGGAGAATCTAGATTTCTAGGTATGTTCTTGCTGTGTAGAGGTTTAAGGGAAGTCCTGGTAATGTCTGATTGAAGTCTGATTATTGTTTGATTCAGCTTTGATTTTGTCTTCACGTCATTAAAATATGGAATTGACTTCATCTTTGCTAGTCCTTTTTCTTCTGCTAGTCCTGGTCTTTGGATCAGCTAGTTCCTGGTCTTTGACTCAGCTAGATTTGGTTTTTGTCTCCGCTAGTTCAGTTTTTTTTGACTCAGCTAATCCTGGTCTTTGACTCGCCTAGATTTGGTTTTTGTCTTGGCTAGTTCTGTTTATTTGACTCAGCTAGTCCTGGTCTTGTCTTAACCAACTTAAGACATGACCGTGACTTGATTTTTGCTGTTCTGTTCTGGCAATCGATTTGGTCGCAGTTATACTTACAAGGCGATTTTTCAAGACGAACTTTTTAAGAACAGCTGGTCACCATGAGAAAATGTCTGCCAGAACATTTTAAAAAAGTTGTTCTTTTTCATGAACCGTTTATACTTTTGCGTTTTCTTTTCCTGACAAAAACACACAAGTGGCCTCCATTTCAAATCCACAGGAAAACTGTAATGCACTGAAAAAAAACAGGTCATTTTATGAGGATAACTCTGCTAGAGATGATGTATGTGGGCTCAAGTGAAAGGAGACTTGTGGCTGGTGGAGCAGTGGCTTCATAATGAAAGATGTCACTCTGCTTTCCTGCTTGGTTAAGGATTTTGTTCTGCCTTCTTGCTCCAAAGTGCCACCCACTTGCTTTATGGTGTATCGTGTGGAGAACAAAGCTCCCCTCCTCCCCTTAATGTCACGTCACTTCCCTTCGTTTTGCGTCGCCATGGTGACTGTAAAATCTACTCGGAAATCTTTGTGGCTCAGCATCAGTGGTGTGATACAATGTCGATTTCCTAAAACAAAGGTGGCAAAAGTACACACATCCATTACTTAAGTAGAAGTACAGATACTCATGTTTTAAAATACTCGGGTAAAAGTTAAAGTACTGATTATACCTTTTTACTTAAGTGAAAGTAAAGAAGTCTTGGCTTTGACATGTACTTAAGTAAAAAGTAGTTATTACTTCTACCTGTTTTAGCTGTTAACTGGACCTCACGTCATATTAATATTAGATAGACAGACAGACAGACAGACAGACAGACAGACAGATAGATAGATAGATAGAACATTGTCATTGCATAGTACAGGTACACAGCAACGAAATGCAGTTTGGCATCTACCAGAAGTGCAAAAAGTAGCAATCGTGCAAATAGTACAGATAAATATGTATCATATGTACAGCATGTGATATATATGTAAGCATATGTACAGTGATTAAATATAAAGGCTATAACAGTGCAGAGACGTGTGGACATCATTAAGAGCCTTTGCTATGTTTCCACACGGACAGTTAATGAGGTGATACTGGAGAAAGTGCACCTCTTCAAGTCAAGAAGCTTTTATATATATATATGATGTATTGTTTTTATCTGTACGATCAATAAAGACAGTAATTTAAGTTTGTGTCGCCATTATGAGGGAAAAACCCACAAAACGCCACCTAGAGGGTTAATTGTGTAAAACATGGCGGATTTGGTGTTTGATTTGAGACTTTGTGCAAAAATAAAACAAAAGTTTACTGATTAAAATAATTTTTCGGTTGAGTTTATTTATGTATTGTATATCTAAGTAAAGAAGGGACGTCGTGAATAAGTGTATGTTTTGCTGGAGGTTTTAATTTCGCCTCTTTTATATTTAGTTATTTATTTATGTATTTATACTTTATACTATAAAAATGGTAAAAACAGAAATGCGCGCTGAATTGATAGCGTGTTAATAACATCTAGTGCCGTTTACAATAATTTTAATGTTGACAGCCAAATATATATATATATAAATACAAAACGAATTAAAAATGTTTTACCTAATGAATGTATCCAGGCTGAACATCCACATACAGAACACAAGCAGAGAAAAGATGATGATGATCATGAATGTGTCTGTTCTCAGTCATGTTTACATCACTGACTCCCTCTGTCTCATCCACATTAACCCCAAAGTTCTTACTGCCTTCTGCCTGCTGATTCTTATCTTCGTAAAGAGTGAGAGTCAGGATTTTATACACCAGCGGATTGAAAAAGACGCGCAGTAACAGGAAATCGGTTGTTCGGCTGAAATCAGCACGCAGTGAAAATAAAAATTATATATTTCACCAAATCAATGAATTAAAACTAAAGTAATGAGCCGGTTTTGAAAATGTAAGAAGTAAAAAGTACAGATATTTGTGTAAAAATGTAATGAGTAAAAGTAAAAAGTTGTCTGAAAAATAAATAGTGGAGTAAAGTACTGATACCAGAAAAATCTACTTAAGTACAGTAACGAAGTATTTGTACTCCGTTACTTCCCACCTCTGTCCTAAAATATACACCAAGTCATGGCGTAAGAATGGTTGTCATTCAAAATAAGGAACATGGTCTTTGTTCATGACCTGTTCTTCATATCTCACCACTCGCTCACTTCCCCTTGAATGTCAAATCCATTGGAATTTCCACTAACCATATGTGCACTACAAGCCCCTTCTATGTCTTTTCAGAAGACACCACCACCACCACCACCACCATGACCCCAGAAGAGTGTCTTTTGCAACCGTTTCATGCATTGTGGAGGTGTGATTTTGCAACACCGAAAGAGGAAGAAGTACACATTCTCAAGAAATCAGACGCTGCACCACTTTTTTTTTTTTCTTTCTCATGCTTTAGCTGAAAACCTTAAATACAAAAGAGTTATTCTGTTTCCGGTCATTACAGCGTGTTTGGTGGAGATGAACTCGGAGAGTTCTCAGAGAGACCAGTATCTAGTTTGTTGATTTGTCGTTGTAGACAAGAATGTTGCTGGAGTTTTATCTTCTCTTCGTCATGCTTCCTGTCACTAAAGGTGAGTCCTACATTTGAAAATACTACTAATAAAGCCGCTATATATATTTGCTTACTTGTAGAAAATAATTTGTGGTCTATTTAGTTAGTTAGTTAGTTAGTTTATTTTTTCTTCAGTCATTTAAACATAACAACATACACAAACAGAATTTTTATAGTACAGCAATGACTAAAGGGGTTTAGGCTGAAGTGAAACACTTATTGATGCCTAACCCTATTTACAAACAATTTTAAATACCCAACATGAGGCAACAGTAATCAGAAAGCAACAAAGTGAAAACAGATATAAGAATATTACCAGCTATATATGAACAGCTCATACAAATAATAAAAATATTTTTTCAAATATAATCCATTACTAATAACATTACACAAATCACCTTGTCTATTATCCTCTAAACATTCCATTACCCTAATACTGCCATATATCATTACATAATACACCGGCCTTCTACTAGTTTTAATGATCTTTAAACTAAACTGAAACAATATCATTCTAATGCAATATAACTACCAATCACATTTAATTTGAAATTTTTTTTGAACACCTTTATTGATATAGATTGTTTTATTTTGTCCTCCAGACTATTCCATAGATTGACTCCTCTAACTGAGAAACACCTCGCTTTAGTATTGGTCCTAACTTTATTTTTTTGATAGACCCCGATTCCTCTCAAATTATATCGAGTCTCTCTTAGCTTAAACCTCTCCTGAATACAGACTGGGAGCTTAAGATTGTGAACCTTATGCATCATTACAGCTGTGCTTAGATCAACCAAATCCTGTAATTTCAATGCATTCATTTTAATAAACAATGGGTTAGTTGGGGCGTAATAATCAACTCTGTTAACAATTCTAATAGCCTTCTTCTGCAATATGAAGATAGGTTTGATAATAGATTTATAATTATTCCCCCATATTTCCACACAATAGTTTAAGTACGGAAGAATGAGCGAATTGTATAATAAATATAATGAATTTTGATTTATCAATGATTTAATTTTACACATTATACCAATAGTTTTAGATATTTTTGTCTTTAAATAATTTATGTGTAATTTACAATTAAGTTTATCATCAAAATGGATACCCAAAAATTTTGTATTACACACTCTCTCAATTTCTATATGATTAATTTTAATTTTGATTGGTTCCTCAATTTTTCTATTTCCAAAAATAATATATTTAGTTTTATTCAAATTCATTGATAGTTTGTTATGGTCAAACCAAGTTTTTAATTTAGAAAGCTCTTTTTCCACTATCTTCAAAAGAAAATCTAAATTTTGTCCAGAGCAATAGAGACTAGTATCATCGGCAAACAAGATACAATTTAACTTTGTTAATACCTTCGGAATATCATTTACGTACATTATAAACAGCTTTGGCCCCAGTATAGAGCCCTGTGGCACTCCATGCGTTATATTTGTTCTTTCAGAGTCAAAGTTGTTTATATGTACATATTGATCTCTGCCACTAAGATAATCTCTCAACCAATCATGGGCAATGCCTCTTATACCATATCGTTCTACTTTAGCCAACAGGTAATTATGATCAATGGTATCAAATGCCTTGCTCAAATCAATAAAGACACCGACAGTGTACTCTCCATTGTCAAACGCTGTAGATATCTCCTCAACCAGTTCAATGACTGCCATTGAGGTTGCTCTATTTGCCCTGAAACCAAATTGATAATCTGAAATAAGGTTAAATTTATTGAGATAATCATCAAGTCTTATAACATATAACTTTTCTAAAATTTTGGAAAATTGTGAAAGTAATGAGATTGGCCTGTAGTTTGTAAATTGATGTTTATCTCCAATTTTAAAAATGGGTACTACCTTGGCCGTTTTCATTTTAGACGGAAAGATGCCCGTAAAAAAAGATTGATTACAAATGTATGTAAGTGGAGCAACAATACTATGTATAATTTCTTTCACTACAATCATATCAAAATCAAAACAGTCTGTTGACCTCTTATTCTTAAATTTAGTCACAATTTGAATAATTTCATTTTCATCCACACTCCTCAAAAACAAAGAGCTCACATTTCCTTTAATAATAATATTTTTATCTATTTCCTTTACCTCTGATGGTTGAGGGATTTCATTAGCTAGAGTAGGTCCAACATTTACAAAAAAAATTGTTGAACGCCATTGATATTTCCTTATTACCGTTTAAGATTTGGCCGTCTTTCTCAAAATAATTTGGAAAATCATTTTTATTAGTTCGCTTCTTAATAATACTATTCAATAATTTCCAAGTACTGTGGATGTTGTTTTTGTGCTGTTCCAAAATATTATGATAATAAACTTTTCTATTAGATCTTATTATGTTAATTAACTTATTTTTGTACACTTTATATTTGTTATCTGCTTCTTTAGTTCTATGTTTTATAAATAATTTATGGGGGTATTTTTTCTTTTTGCAAGCGTTAGCTATGCCCTTTGTTATCCATGGTTTCTCTAAGTTGGTTCTGTCTTTAATAGAGTATTCCTTTAGTGGGCAATGTTTATCATAAAGACTTACTAGTGTAGACAAAAAAATGTCATAGGCCTTGTCAGGATCAGAGGTGGCATAGACCTTGTCCCATGTCTGGTTAAACAAATCAGTTTTTAAGGCAAACATGGTTTCAGGGGTTCTATTACGTATAATTCTAATCTGATCTACTTTGAACACAGTAGCCTTATATAGAAGTTTGTGAAAAATACTAAAAACAGGATAATGATCAGTAATATCATTTATGAGCAATCCAGCAGTTATTTGTGTTTCAAGTCTATTCGTAAATATATTATCTATTAAAGTAGCTGTATCGGCTGTGATTCTTGTGGGTTTAGTGATAAGTGGAAATAAATTATTACTATACATAGTTGTGATGAAATCACTTGTTTTCTTATTATTTTGGGGATTTAAAAGGTTTATATTAAAATCGCCACACACAATATGCATCTTACTAACGTTACCAAACAAAATATCAGCATTTTTATTAAATACATCTAAACATGATCCTGGTGTTCTATAGAGACAACTAACAATAATATTTTTAGATTTAAGAACTGCAATTTCAACAGATATACACTCTAGAACTCCCTCAATGGTGGTTGTCAGACCATCGACAATTTTACAATTTAGGTCATTTTCCACATATAATGCTACTCCCCCACCTTTTTTATTAATCCTATTCTTAGTAAAGAGCTCATATCCCTCCAATTCCACTTCGCAAGCCTTATCCCCATCCAACCAAGTCTCCGAAACTGCAATAACACTGAATTTGTTAATTTTACCAAGGCATTCTCTAATATCTTCAACATTTTTATACAGGCTTCTACTATTGAAATGAATTAAGCTAAAAGCTCCTTCCATATCAATACTGTTACTTTGCTCTTCAGTATAGTATTTACATTCATTTGTTATATTATTATAAAAATGATTATCTGGATCTATATCTTTCCCAAACTCATTTGTTTTATAGAGATGCATGATTTTCTAAACTATGTTCAAACAGTTCACTTCTATATAGACTACCAATTATTTTCTCATTTATTTCATCTTTATCTCTATTGACTACTGATAAATCATAATCACACTCAGTCATATTGTTTTAAGATTTTTAACCACTTTTTAAGTCTATTATTTAGTC
Organism: Silurus glanis; assembly: GCA_014706435.1. Classification (NCBI taxonomy): domain Eukaryota; kingdom Metazoa; phylum Chordata; class Actinopteri; order Siluriformes; family Siluridae; genus Silurus; species Silurus glanis. The sequence continues at coordinate 275,421 of JAAIIK010000160.1, forward strand.
TTTTCCCAATTGTCAAATTATAAATGATCCCCGTGTCCAACATAAGGCGGATTTCCATCCATCGTGACGATAATTTTAAAGCAATTTTCCTCTGTCCAACGTAAAGTAGGCCCATCTTCCAGTTTGTCCGCACGTAAACGTGTACCTGTTATCCACAGTCCAGTACATGAAAAGTTTATCCAACAGTAATCCACGTAAAGTAGTCCTATAATAATCCATTCTCCAACTCGCTGAAAATTTGTCCGCACTTTTTCATAGTCCGCATAGCTCCAGCAGAATGCATAGAGATCCATTTGAACCCAGTCTAAATGAAACGAACATACTATTCTCACCCATAGCATAAAGTAATAGTCCTCAACATGCGACAATTCAGAGAAGATTTCTTTATTTGGCCAAGGATCACTTCAATTGATGGCTGGTGTATGCCATTAACTTACAGACAATTTTTTGACTGGTAACCTTTTAGGACAGTTAGCGCCCCCATTATTGAATTATTTCTTTTTTTTATGTCTTTATTTTTTAAAAACCTGCAATTTCATACGGGTGGGTAGACTTTTATATCCACTCTCTATACCAGGCATAACATTATGACCAGTGTTGTGCTAGTTACTAAAAAATAGTAACTAGTTACAGTTACTCGTTACTTCATTCAAAAAGTAACTCAATTACTTTGTTGATTACTTACACCAAAAAGTAATGCGTTACTGTTAAAAGTAACTTTTTTTAGTTACTTTTTTAAAGAACGTTCTTTAATGTTCCCATTAATGCCCTTTTATGCGTTATGTTCTATACAAACACAAAACTGACTGAAACACAAAGTAATTTTTAAACACTATTTTATTTAAGTCAGACCAGCACAAACTGAATATATCACAAGGATTTCTGAAATAAATAACAAAACAAGCTGAATAATATATTCAGAATCAAAAACTAAAGTGGCTTCTGCTGTTGTGTTGAGCTCTTAAAAAGATAGCTTCTGATTCAATGATCCGGTTGAGGATCATTGATGCACGTGGGGAGCGAAGGCTGGTCCATGTGGTCCGATCCAACAGACGAGCTCAAGCTGTTAATACTTGATGTGTTAGAACTTTTTTGAGAGGGAGAAAAGTGTGTGTATATGCATCTTGAGTACTCATCCTATTTTGTATTAGTTTTTTTACAAATTTACATCGATATAGTGGGAATTGTGTTCTTTTTTTTTTTTTTTTTTTTTTTTTACACAAATTGACCTATTCCCTGGTGGTCTAGTGGTTAGGATGCGGCGCTCTCACCGCTGCTGCCCGGGTTCGATCCCCGGTCAGGGAACCAACCCCAGCCATTAGGGTTGCACAAGCCTTAGTGCCGGTCCTAAGCCCAGATAATTGGGGAGGGTTGCGTTAGGAAGGGCATCCAGCGTAAAAACATGTGCCAAATCAAACGTGCGGATGGTCCGCTGTGGCGACCCCTAACGGGAGAAGCCGAAAGAAAGTTTTAAGACACAAATTGTCCTATTCACAGTTAATATCAGTTTAATATACTGTATGACTGTATGTTTCCACAGGCTGCAACCTAAACAACAACACACGAACATTTAACATCAGTGTACATGTAGGTGATACAGTACTGCTGCCCTGCTCTTGCACTGACCCCCAGTCCAAATCTCAAAAAGTAACCTGGAAAAAAAATCACAAGCTCAAAGGTAATTGGGATCAAGTACCAACTTCCCAAATTAGATTTCAACTCAGCAATGTTCAGAATGGAAATCTCTCTTTACTCATATCACACCTAACTGCTGAGGATGATGGATTGTACAGGTGTTCAACTAGTCAGGATTTGTTCACAGACATCAACCTCAGTGTTAAAGGTAAATGTATTATTATTATTATTATTATTATTATAATAATTATTATTATTATTGTCGTTGCTGTTACTGTTACTGAGCATAGGACGTCATACTTGTCAGAAAATGTATCATTACTTAGCTTTACTTTTGACCACCTTCTTCACACCTTCTGACCAGCCAGAACCAAAAATCCATCAGCACCTTGTATCCTTGTGTATTCCTAGGCGATCGTGTGTCTGCAGAGCCATCGATCTTCATGATCCTCATTCCCGTTGTGCTGCTTTTGCTCAGCCTCGGAGGAGTCATTTTGTGGCGCTACAGAGGTACATATACCTTTACATGAAGTGTTTACTGAGAATTCTGCATTGTGTGTGTCTCACTGTTTCTCGGTTTTGTTTTATTTTGCAGCAAGAAAACAACTGACACCAAACTGTAAAGAACTGGCAGGTCAGAAGAATGAGGAGGAGGCACAGAGGAAAAAGCAGGAGATGCAGGTAAATCAAAATACAGTGGAACCTCGGGTTACAAATTTAATTCGTTCCGGTACTTTATTCGTAACCTGAAAAGTTCGTATCCCGATACGAATTTCCCCATGAGAATGAACAGAAACTTCGGTAATTCGTTCAGGAAAACATTATCTTTACTGGGTACTTTACCTTTGAGAAGACTCGCTGCTGGCATGATGGAGACGACGTTCGTTAAAGGGAAAGGAGGAAGAGTTATTGTTTGGAAGGAGAATCTTATTATAGTATATTATATTATTGATATATTATTATATATTATATAATAGAATATTAATGAATATTAACGAAATTAAGACACAGTGTTAACACGAACGCTGAGACAATGCTCTCGCTAGGTACACAGGATGCTAACTGATGTGACGAGCTGCGTGGGAGAGCGTGGGTGGCGATACGAAAAGAACCAACTTGCCTGCGATTTTTTGGTGCGCGACGTTCGTATCCCGAAATTTTGTTCGTAACCAGGGGCAAAAATTTTGATGAATTGCGATTCGTAAGCTGAATTATACGTATGCCGGGGCGTTCGTAACCCGAGGTTCCACTGTACACATTTTTAAATCCCTTTAGAAGTTTATTAGCTCCCCCCACCACTAGAGGTCGCTATTAGAACAATAAAATCGCTTTCATTCTCTCTAAAGGGTCTGAGCATATTTTTTTCCAGCAGAGACAGTGGTGTTTCTCACTCATTATACGTATGTGTAAAATAAATGAAAACTTTAAAAGAAATATGTTTATATCTGTATAAACACATTTATATCTGTACCTTAAAATGTATACTTTTCAAATTTTTAATAATCAACAAGGGCATGAACAAATACGGATGCTCTGTGCAAACATATGTTTATTATTAGTGAAACCAAACTCAACATAGAGCATGAAGTTATTGTGGTGTTTTAAATTCCGTGAATCATCGGGACACCAAAGGGAACTTTTGCTTTGTTTCCACACGGATAGTTTTAATTGCCGGATGTGTGCTTGCCGCATCAGTAAAACAAATGTTTAGTGGTTAAAAATGATTTTTCGGGGGTTTATTTATTTTATTTATATTTGAGCAAAGAAAGGTTGTTGGGTTGATGGTTGTAATTTCGCCTCTTTTGTATTTATTTTTTTATACTTTTTAATAAAAAAAAAAACGGTTAAACAAAATGCACGAATTTGCGTTACCGCATAATTAATACCTAATAATAACACATGCTAAAATGCATGTCATCAGCCTTCAGCATTTCATCACATTAACTAAGAATAAAAAATAGGTCATTAGTTTCATTTGCTAAATTCTTCGCTAATTATATACAATATAACATACTATATTAGTAAGATTTTATGTCTTTTTCATCTCTAGACTGAAATGTGTGTATGATTGTGTTCTCTTTGCAGGATGATGTCATGTACACCACTGTGGTCCACACGACTCAAAGACCCAAATTAGTCAGCACTAAGGAAAGCACAGAATATGCCGCCATCAAATTAACTTAATAGTCGCATATTGTATAAACTTTCATACGACATGCATACGTTTTGTCAAAAATGTGTAATAGTCTTGTTATGATCAACAATACAGTAATATAATAAACATTTAAACTAAATTACATTGAACGTCATAAATATACATATTGTATTTTCTATTGAATAAATACTTTAAAACATATAAGGGATCAACTTATATGCACTTAAGCACTTCTTATTCTTTTGGCTGCTCCCATTAGGGGGCGCCACAGCAGATCATCCATCTCCATACCCCCCTGTCCTCTACATCTGCCTCTTTCAAACCAACTACCTGCATGTCTTCCCTCAACACATCCATAAACCTCCTCCTTGCCCTTCCTCTTTTCCTCCTTCCTGGTGGCTCCATCCTCAGCATTCTTCTACTGATATACCCCATGTCCCTCCTCTGCACATGTCCAAACCATCTCAATTTCACCTCCCTCACCTTGTCTCCAAAACATCCTACATGGTTCTAATCCTGTCCATTGCCATCACTCCCAATGAAAATCTCAACATCTTCAGCTCTGCTACCTCCAGCTCCACCTCCTGTCTTTTAGTCAATGCCACTGTCTCTAAACCATACAACATCGCAGGTTCCACCACAGTCCTATAAACTTTCCCTTTCACTCTTGCAGATACCCTTCTATCACAACCATTTAAGCACTGATTATTTTTTATGACCTAGGATGCCTTCACAGACATGTGGATGTGCTGATATAAAAAAATAAATATAAAAAAATAAAAATATAAGCGAACATGTGCTTAGTTGGTTTCACTTCGTGTTTTTGAGCCACTTTTACAGACTCTGCATAAACACTTTGAGTTGCGTCACATATCAAAGTGTGGCGAAAACCCTGACCACCATCATCAGGATATAGCACAAAAGAACAAAAATGTGCAGCAAGTGCAGAAAGAGCTCAGAGTATGAATCTGTAAGTGTAGTTACAAGAAGGGGGTACTGGGTGATGGTGAAAACATGTATGGTTAATCCCAGCCTTATGTTCATGCCTTTTCCCTGAGCTGAAGTAAGTTAAACTGAGCCAAGCAGGAAGAGTGGAAGCTTAAATCTGAGACATATTTTAAAATATTCAAATATCTATTCTTTAGTACCTGCTTTAGGATCAGATCCATGTTTTTGGTTGACATGAGTGGAACCTGTAGCGTCCCTTAATTTTCTATTATTTGAGTTATAAAATTATTTTAAAAAATAGATGAAACAGGCGTCCATCAGGTTCTAAGGGGCTACCACTTATTTTGGCCAATTTCCCTTTTCAGCAATGCACATACAAACTTGCATGCACACACATGGCAACCATTCACAAACCATTATACACATCCCCTGATCGCCGGAATATGGCAACCAGAGCCTGCAGTCGCTCCCCAGCTCCCGCAGCACCAGAAAAGTGACCACCACTGTCATATGCGGCCCTGGTATGTGGACCATCCTAAATTAAAATGACACTCATCAGAATCTTTCATGTTGTGAAGCCACTGGAGTAGGGCATGGGCTAAACAGAGGGCATTACAGGGTGAGGGTTAAGTGCCTTTCTTGAGGCCCAGCAGTGAATGGCGTTTGCAGGTTGGCGGTGCTGGGATTTGAACTCATAACCTTCTGATTAAAAGTCCAATACCGTAACCACTGAGCTACCACCTCACTCACATCTCGCATACACGCCGTACACATAAGATATTGCTGGAATTACAATGCGAAAAGGAAGGTTACAAATTCGTGTACCCAAAATGGATTAAAAAAGAGGTCTTGAAGGTTTGTAAGTATCTTTTTGACAAATCCATTATTTTAAAAAGGTGTTTTGCACCTAACCAACCAAACAGTCAATACAAGGCACTAGATGTGCTTCAAATTTAGATTGGATTAGATGGAAGAGAAGTTGTGCAAAAACCAATTAACCTCTTGATTTGGTAAGGTTGTGCTGTGACCCCAAGTTTTTAAATGAAGCCACTGCTTTGAAGCCCTGAACTGGTGAGATGGTGAGGTCAAATCAAGCAGAAAAAGGGCCATGCATGCTAACCATGGGTTTATATTCTTGACTGTATTAAAAATATTTCAATTCTTGTAATCCATGTAAATTTAAACTGCTGCTTGCCCTGCCCAAGCCAGTATCCCTATTCCTTCAATACCAATTGGTATGTGGTACCTCCTAAGAGTCTAAGTGCTTTACCTAGCTAATCAGCTGACCAACTACTGCCATACCTGATTAGCTTTCCAGATACTAACTGAATTAGATGATCATCTTACGAGCAACTAAAACTTCCTTTCGGCTTCTCCCATTAGGGGGTCGCCACAGCGCATCATCCATAATCGTGATCCGCATGTTCGATTTGGCACATGTTTTACTCTGGATGCCCTTCCTAATGCAACCCTCCCCATTTATCCGGGCTTGGGACCGGCACTAAGAGTGCACTGGCTTGTGCAACCCTTTGGTTCCCTGACTGGGAATCGAACCCAGGCCACGGCGGTTAGAGCGCCGAATTCTAACCATTAAACATCTTAAACTACACAAATGACCAAATTCCCTGGCTGCCCACCTACACATCTGATATTATTATTTTATACACCTGATCAGCTACCCATCTACAGACCTACACATAATCAACTAACCATCTATTGAACTGCGAATCTTATCAACTTTCCTCCTACTGACCTTCATGCAGAATCACCTTAACAACTCCCAACTTACACACTTAATCACATAGCAGGTATTAAATGACCCACAGAGTATTATAGGTTGATACCCACAAGTATCAACCTATACATCGGATGTAATCCAGTTGACCTACAAAACTGATTTGTTCTATACATAACATAGACAAAGTGTTCAAACTTCAGAACAAATTTCAGAGGGTTGTTTTGTATAAGAATATGCAATGTGACGGTTTCGGTTGATTACGCAATATCCAGGATTGCAGTTAATGTGAAAATCTGTGGTTCTGCTTTCTGTAAAAATATGTGAAATGTGAGAAACAGACAGAGGAATGGAAAGGGAAGTGAATGAGGCCAGGAATAGGGGTTGAACTGCTTCGTTTTCATTAATAGATTACATTCAATGTGTTGTTTTACAAACTTGTCCATTTGTAGCTTTGGAACATATTATACATTTGAAATCATTTAGAAAAAAAAGAATTTATTTAAAATAAATATATGGTGAGTTATTGATTTCAACGACTGCAAAAATGCAAGGGATAGAATGGACCATTGGACCATTGGACCAACTGGTGTCTATACTGCTACAATTTAGATATCAACAAAAAACATAAAGCATGATCTAGTAGAGAAGCCCCATAATCTCAGCATGCCATGAGGACCTTTTCATCAGTCCTGGCTGTGGCCTGATGGAGGGGACTCCATGAGGACTGTGCAATGAAGCTGGCAGCAAAAGCTCACTGGATTGCACTAGGCTGGAAACAAACCTGAGGGAGGACCTGAGGGAGGACTCCTACTAGGAGGAATACACAGCATCAATAATATCAGCAAGTGCCTAGATGACATCACTGTCTCCAGATCTTTTCACACTCTAACCAGAAGCTGTTAATGACTGTTGAGGCTTGTGCCCTCTGAGTACCTAAGTATATTAGTACCTTTTTAAACTAAATAGAAACTTGTCAGATGTATTTTTTATGTTAGATTGTATACATGTGTGTCAGGGTCAGGGCCAGAGTTGACTGTGTGAGAGGCAGCATCTCTCAGAAATGAAGGAAAATCCATTTTCTTTATTTTGAAAGTTAAAAAAGTACAAAAACAGCCAGAAATATAAAGACCTTAAAGCTGCAAAACAAAAATAAAAAATTTATAAATACTGTAGTGCCAAAGAAATTAACAGAGGAAAAACAAAAACTCCTCAGGAACTTCAGGAGAAAAATCTAAGCAATGTCTTTTCACAGAAAAAGCAAAGCTCCAAAAACAAATTCTTAATGGCAAATTTGTGAAAAGGCAGAAAACTGTTCAAGCCTGTCCAGTGGTTCCCTCCTCCAGACCCCCTTCACCAGCCCAGGTCGAGATGCGAGGCCCTGCTGTGGCTCTCCACCGCCTGCTACACCGAAGAGGGTGGCCAAAACAGATCCTGGAATGACTGCAATGGCTGACCCATCATGTCCTGAGGCCTGCCCCTATTCAGCACCTTAGTGATTGGCTCCCCTCTGTTGCATTTGGGATATTCTGGGTCGCGAGCTGCAGGCATAATCTCCACTGACTTGACTAAGTTTATTAGTTTCTTTACTAAATGTTATTCAGGTAATGTTTCTCAAAGCTT
>JAAIIK010000161.1:7972-27287 GCA_014706435.1 Silurus glanis
TCCTCTTTGTTTGTTTTTTTGTAGCTAGCAGCCCTGGAGTTCCCTCCGAAAAAAATATTTGGCAACCGGGATGAAAGAATGGTGGCAGAGAGACGCAGTCACCTGGAGGTAAGAGAGTTAGTGTACTATGGTAGTATGTCTGTCCATCCACACATTTGTCTGAGTCTCTTGTAATTACTGTCTGACTGAGTCTCCGTGTTTTTCTCAGCACTAACGTTTATATTCCCTCCATCTCTCGCTCTCTCTTTTAGCGCTACTTGAGAAACTTCTTCCAGATCATGCTGTCATCGTCCTGCTCTTCCTCTCCTTTGCGAGCGGACGACTCGGGCCTGCAGCTCTCCAAACAGGCCGTGTGCAACATCTCGCCCTTCTTTAAGAAAGGAGTTTTCGACTACAGCAGTCACGGAACAGGCTGAACCACCACCACCACCACCACCACCAACACCACCACTACAAACTTCTCCATATGCCCTCCATTCCCATTTCTGCACCATCATTCCACACCACCAGGGAAAGCCAAAGTACTACATCCCACAGTTTAGTTTACATGCAGCAGATCATCCATGCCTGTGCTACCACCCATCATTCTGACCTTGTTACTATAGCAACCAGGAGGAGAATAATAATAATATTTATTATATGACTGTGCAGCTATTCTGGTTGTTGTTGAGGTAAGTACACTAAAAGCATCACCTTGTCGTGAATTTGGAGCATCACTCAGGACAAAATATTCAAACGCCATGAACTCGGCCGTTCGGAATTTCACACAAATTTCATCTACATTTCCTGTTTTCTTTTGCTGTGTTATGTTTGGTAATATTACACACACACACACACACACACACACACACACACACACACAAGGTGGTATCAAAAAGTTTGAAAATGAGCTCTGTTTACAACAAAGTACTTTATTTATCTACGTTTTCACATTACCTGCTAAATAGTCCCCTTGCACAGCAATACAGCGCCCCCCAGTGGTCCTGCTGCTTCTGGAACGTGTCCTGGAAGTCTTTCTTTTCGAAGAGTGAATCACAATTGTGTCAAAACTTTGGTCTTTGAGCCTCATCGTCGGGAAGAGCCGAATCTGGCGTATAGTGTGGGTGCGGAAGTGGGATCTAGAAACTCCCGTGTGATGAGGAGCTCCGTGACTGGGTGCGCACGTGGACAGAACAGCACAGCTCCCAATGTACGCGCACAGGATGATGTCATTTGGCATACTGACTTATGAAAGACGGTGCTCCGTATGACTGAGCGTGCAGCCTTGTGCTCTAAAATACATGTGGTATAGTGAATATACATTATATTTCCAAAAGTATTGGGTCACCTGGTCATACAGTTATGTTCAAAATAATAGCAGTACAATGTGACTAACCAGAATAATCCAGGTTTTTAGTATATTTTTTATTGCTACGTGACAAACAAGTTACCAGTAGGTGCAGTAGATTCTCAGAAAACAAACAAGACCCATCATTCATGATATGCACGCTCGTAAGGCTGTGCAATTGGGCAATTAGTTGAAAGGGGTGTGTTCAAAAAAATAGCAGTGTGGCATTCAATCACTGAGGTCATCAATTTTGTGAAAAAACAGGTGTGAATCAGGTGGCCCCTATTTAAGGATGAAGCCAGCACTTGTTGAACATGCATTTGAAAGCCTGAGGAAAATGGGTCGTTCAAGACATTGTTCAGAAGAACAGCGTACTTTGATTAAAAAGTTGATTGGAGAGGGGAAAACCTATAAAGAGGTGCAAAAAATTATAGGCTGTTCAGCTAAAATGATCTCCAATGCCTTAAAATGGAGAGCAAAACCAGAGCGACGTGGAAGAAAACGGAAGACAACCATCAAAATGGATCGAAGAATCACCAGAATGGCAAAGGCTCAGCCAATGATCAGCTCCAGGATGATCAAAGACAGTCTGGAGTTACCTGTAAGTACTGTGACAGTTAGAAGACGTCTGTGTGAAGCTAATCTATTTTCAAGAATCCCCCACAAAGTCCCTCTGTTAAAAAAAAGGCATGTGCAGATGAGGTTACAATTTGCCAAAGAACACATCAACTGGCCTAAAGAGAAATGGAGGAACATTTTGTGGACTGATGAGAGTAAAATTGTTCTTTTTGGGTCCAAGGGCCACAGACAGTTTGTGAGACGACCCCCAAACTCTGAATTCAAGCCACACTACACAGTGAAGACAGTGAAGCATGGTGGTGCAAGCATCATGATATGGGCATGTTTCTCCTACTATGGTGTTGGGCCTATTTATCGCATACCAGGGATCATGGATCAGTTTGCATATGTCAAAATACTTGAAGAGGTCATGTTGCCTTATGCTGAAGAGGACATGCCCTTAAAATGGTTGTTTCAACAAGACAATGACCCCAAACACACTAGTAAACGAGCAAAGTCTTGGTTCCAAACCAGCAAAATTAATGTTATGGAGTGGCCAGCCCAATCCCCGGACCTTAATCCAATCGAGAACTTGTGGGGTGATATCAAAAATGCTGTTTCTGAAGCAAAACCAAGAAATGTAAATGAATTGTGGAATGTTGTTAAAGAATCATGGAGTGGAATAACAGCTGAGAGGTGCCACAAGTTGGTTGACTCCATGGCACACAGATGTGAAGCAGTTTTAAAAAACTGTGGTCATACAACTAAATATTAGTTTAGTGATTCACAGGATTGCTAAATCCTAGAAATAAAAATGTTTGTACAAAATAGTTTTGAGTTTGTACAGTCAACGGCATACACTGCTATTTTTTTGAACACACCCCTTTCAACTAATTGCCCAATTGCACAGCCTTACGAGCGTGCATATCATGAATGCTGGGTCTTGTTTGTTTTCTGAGAATCTACTGCACCTACTGGTAACTTGTTTGTCACATAGCAATAAAACATATACTAAAAACCTGGATTAATCTGGTTAGTCACATTGTACTGCTATTATTTTGAACATAACTGTAAGTACGGTATGTGATTTTGGTGAGGAGACCGGGGTTGCAGTCAGCGTTCACATTCATCCCAAAAGTGTTCAGTAGGGAGGAGATCAGAGCTCTATAGCAGACCACTCAAGATCTTTCTCTCCAAAGCCTGTAAACCAGATCTTCAACGAGCTCACTTTGTGCACAGGGGCATTGCTATGCTGGAACAGGTTTGGGTTTCCAAGTTCAAGTGAAGGCAGAATTTTACATCTAAAGACGTCCTACACAATTGAGTGCCTCTAGTTTTTTGGTAACAGTTTGGTAAAGAACCACATAGAGCAGGAAAGATCAGGTGACCCAATACTTTTGGAAATATAGTGTATCTGCATTGGCAGGAGGAAGCAAATTCCAGCTGATTACACTTCCTATGCAAGTACATAGTAAAAATAGCAGCCTATCACAAACTCATTATACATTACTGCCATTACCGTTTATCTGGGAACCGATGCGTCCACTCTTTCAGTAAACCTTTCCATTTACTTAATAAAAGAAAAAAAAAAGGTAACACTATATGGACAAAGGATTGTGGACACTTGACTATAAGATTGGTATGTGATTAGGAAGTGGGAGCTCAGTAGTTAAGGCTTTGGGTTACTCATTAGAAGATTGGGGGTACAAGCCCTGGGTCTTGGGGCCCTTGACCAAGTCCCTTTACCTGATGTGCTCCAGGGGTGCTGTATCAGGTCTGAACATGTGCTCTGACCTGAGCTGAAGGAAAAAAGTTCACTGTGCTGTAATAAGCAAAGGAAATGTACCTTTTCTTTCTTTCCTTCCCATCCATTTATCCCATCCCATTCCACTCCACAGTAAGTCCTCACTAGAATTTGTGGAGATTTCTGTGAGATTTCATTCCTCCACAAGGGTGTTGGTAAACTCAGGTACTGATGTGGGTGAGCTGAGGAGGTCTGGGGTGCAGTCAGTGTGAAAAATGTATCCTAATAGTGATGGAGATCTTCATGGAGCTGGCATTGTGCACAGGGGTATTCTCATGCTGGAACAGGTTTGGGTCTCTTAGTGAAGTCAAGGGGAAGTTTCATGTTACCAAAAGTCAAGTGTCCTAATACTTTTGTCCATATCATCCATGGATTATAAATATCCCACAACACACAGCTGATAGATTAAAATGTGGTTCTACACAGCATGATTTTTGTACTGAAACGAAACGCCCATAATATTCCTTCGAGAGCGATACGTGTAGATGACGTGTAAGAAACGTATAGAGTAGAATAGAATACGCTGCTTCTCCTCAAAAGGAATTCGTTTGTCTTTTTTCTTCCTCTTTGACGTTTTAAACCAGACGATTAACTGAAGAACGATTCGCTTCCGAGTTTCAAGATGAACGCCAAAAAACAAAACAAAAAAACAGCCGGGAAGTCATCGCTCAGTGGTTCAAGCATCACGCTCTGGATCAGCAGGTCACAAGTTCAAATCCCGTCACCACTGCTGGGCCCTTGAGCGAGGCCCTTAATCCTGCTCAGTTGGAGGTCGCTCTGGAAAAATGGCGTCCGCTAAATGCCATAAATGTAAGAAGCCATGATGATAAAAAAAAAAGAAAGAAAGAAATGCACTATTTATCTCCAGGGGGAGGATACTGATGATGATGGAAGACCTGAAGGTCTTTTTGGTTATTTATACGTTTGTATGTATATTTGTTATTGGTGTGTGTGTGTGTGTGTGTGTGTGTGTGTGTGTGTGTGTGTGTGTGTATTTTAGAATTGAGGAAATTGTTCTGATTATTATCTGTACATAAACATTCAATTAAAAAATTGACATTTGTGGGTTTAAAAATAATTTTTTTATGTACGTTTCATTAAGCAGTTTTTCAGTACAAATATTTATGAGCTCGGTTCAAGTCAGCTAGTGTCGGATTTGTCCGTATTAATGCTGGTCTGCGATCTGATTTTCGCCAAATCGGTGAACGACGCGGTGGCCGAGCCTCTCTTCACGGGTTTCGCCTGAAAAAGAAAAAACAAAAATACGGATCATTTATATTTGTAGCGATCGTTAAAATGTACAGCTGAACACATTACTGAGCAGCAGACCTGTGACTCGTGAGGCTTCCAGCCGATCATAAACAGGATGTCGAACGTGGCTGGGACGAATCCGTCCTCACTACCGTACATCTCTAGGACGTAGAACAGAGTCGCTTCGGTCAGGAGTTTCAACAAAAATGCATATCCAGATCTTCAGCTCCAGAGGAACCGTAATGATAATACCAGTAATGTATTTTCAGAACTTTGGTTTAAGAAACTCTAAACGCACGATAACATTTCTGGCATCACTTCTCTAAAGAAACCAACTTTCAACATTTGATTTATTTTGGAATAAAACATCTCAAAAGATGTGCCTCAGCTTTTTGGTTGGGAAAGTTCTCCTACTCACCTTTATAAATGGCAGCCGCTGCTAGAATGGTGTCTCTGTGCAACATCGGCTTCATGTTCAACTGCTCAGGTGTATAAACAGGGTTTTCGCAGGTTTCACCAAGTCATATTTAAGAGATTTTTAAGATCATTAAGAATAAAATGTAAGACCTCTATTACAACAAAAAACGCAAACACGTCAGCAACTGGCCTCCATTCATTTTTATTTTCAAGCCATGTAACGAAAAATCAAGTGTTTTATGTCGGTGGTACGATTCGAGAGATTCGCTCCGATAACAGAAAGCTGATTGGCTGCTGCATTTTGGTCTCAACCACGGATACTAACAAACAGTGTTGGGGTAACGCGTTACAAGTAACGTGCGTTACGTAATAATATTACTTTTCTGGAGTAACGAGTAAAGTAGCGCTTTACTTTATGAATTTACACACTAATATCTGAGTTACTTTTTTAAAAAATTAATGCGAGTTACTTTTCAGTTAAATTATTTTGCATAAAAAAAATATACTGAATTAAAATGAACGTAGTCACGTAGAATCGCGGCCTCAAACGTGCGAGCAGCGGGAACAGAAGCTGGTCAGAAGCGGAGATGGCAGGCCAGAGCATTACATTACTGCGATGGAAGTATTCTCATTATTTTGAAATAGTCGAGGAGAAGGGGGGGGGCAGTTTCCACCACTGCAGATCTATGGACTGCATTTCAATGAGCGTTCGAGGGGGCGTTACGTAGAAATCAGCAAATTTAAATTGTTTAAAATTATTTATGACTAAGAACAGCGAATTTAAGACTTTTTTAAGGCCTAAAATGTAGATTTTATTTGACTTTTTTAAGACCCCTGGGAAACCCTGATTAATGATAGAATTGCTCTGGATAAAGAATCTACCAAGTGCTGTAAATGTCTGTGTATATACAGCAATCAGGCAGAACAATATGACATCATTACATCTAGAAGCAGGAAAAATCTGCAGCTCTTTTAGGCTGGTGGTCTGCAGTGGTCAGTATCTATCAAAAGTGCTCCAAGGAAGGAACAGTGGTGAACCGGCGACAGGTTCATGAGTGGTTAATGCTGTTAATGATCTACAGGTCAGGACTGTTTTGGCAGCAAAAAGGGGGACCAACACAATATTCTGCAGGTGGTCATAATGTTATGCTGATCAGTGTATATATAATAACGAAAAGGTCGGCAGGCCAAAACCTCAACCTAGAGCACGATTGATCAACTGACCGATTCCAAGATAGCTATGCTGACCTTCTATTAACAACATGCATGGGTTCGATAGGGAGCTCGAGAAATCAGCGAGAAGGCCGTGAGCAGGTCAAGGCAGAGGGAAAATCCTGGTTTAGCCTGAGATTCTGACTAATATATTTATTTCTACACCCATGTACTTACACTATATGGACAAAAGTATGGGACACCTGATGTTTCCACCCAGATGTAGTTCTTCCCCAAACTTGTTACCACAAATTTGGAGGTACACAATTGAATAGAAAATTTTCCCTTTTCCTGGAGACCCAAACCTGTTGCTCCATGAAGATCTGCTTTACATGGGTTGGAATGTGTGAAAGATCTCCTACTGCACCTCACACCTTCTCACCTCACCTGCCTGACTTTATTAACACCCTTGTGTCAAAATGGATCTTAAATCTCCAGAAGAAACATCTTCCCAAACTAGAGACTAAATGTGGAACGGAATGCTCAAATCTTATGGTCAGGTGTCCAAGCACTTCTGGCTCATCTCACCTTGTAAGTCGGACATGATTTCAAACATGCCGGGGTAGTGAACCTGGATCTCATCGACGTCCTATGCGAGACAACAAAAATAAGGGGTCACATAAGCACATTAAATGTAGCCATAAAGAACAGAGAATCCATGATCTGGATTCTTGCACACTGACCACAGTGAGCATGTCCAACTCGTCCAACTCGGCGTGCTGCAGAGAACAGCGCAACTCGTAAAGGGTCTCGAAAACTTTAAAACATTTTTAAAGTGATTTTAAATTAAATGCCTGCTTGGTTTAAATAAAAAAAATAATCAAATTGATTCGATACACTTTTTTATTATATTGCTCAAACTGAGTAACTTTCTTTCGGCTTCTCCCGTTAGGGGTCGCCACAGCGGATCCTCCGCACGTTTGATTTGGCACGTTTTTACGCTGGATGCCCTTCCTAACGCAACCCTCCCCAATTTATCCGGGCTTGGGACCGGCACTGAATGTGGCTGGGGTTGGTTCCCTGACCGGGGATTTTATTATATTGATCAAATTGAGTAACGGATTAAATTAGCACAAATTTAACATAGTTTACATTATGTTAGCATAGTTTACATTTCTTAGACCCCATTTGGGTAATACAGATGTGTACAAGTGTGTATGTGTTTTTTACATTTAGAAAATATTTAATTCTCTAAAGATGTAATTTACTTAAATGTTTTCAGTGTACTTTAACAAATGTCTGCATTTAAGAAACACGAGGTAGATTTATTTATTCAAATGAATTCATTCCAAAATTTAAACGCAAAACGAATAAATATCGCTAGACTGTCGTAAAAAACGCAGGAAACGTAGCGCAGGACAAAATCAGAGTTTTCGCACTGAATCGTATTGTACACAGTTACACCCCTAGTGGCCTAGTATTTTAATAAGCACGCTTGATGGACGTCCTTTGTCATTAATTAAATGGGTCATGTGACTATCCTCATTCTTGAAATGCTAAAAAAATTTTTATATCAAATGTCTCAGTGTGGACAAAATGGCTGAACATGGACAAGATTCCCAGGCTGCTACATTAAACATAGACATCAACCAGGACATTATGGTCAAATATATTAGCTTTGGTTTGCTAGGTTTCCTCAAATGCTGTGAGAGACAGAGATGAAAGAGCCACATTGACTTCAGAATAAAGCTTCTGCTAGCTTTACCCAGGCTTTCCTTTTAATTCATTATCAAGAGACTGTATTCATAATCAAAGTGGGAGAAGATGATCATATAGTACCTGATGCAAAGCTCCTGGAACATCATTGATCCAGTGCAGACTGAGAAGAGAAAAGATGAGCACAGGAATATAACACTGCCATCAAACACTTAAGAATTGTGTATTGAACATGCTTTGGTCCTGGTTTCCATAGATATGCAGTGATGCTTGATTAAAAAGGGATGGAACTCAACAACACAGTTTAGAGAGATACCTGAGGCTGCTGACCACCAGATCGGAGGTGTTCTCCTGAAACTGCAGGAACTCCTCATCGGCCATCATACAGTGTGTAGGCATCTCACTCTGCCTCTTCAGCCTCTGGAATATACACACACTGGTTTCAACACACACACATATACTCCTCATACCAAACATGTACTATACTGGAGATGTTGTATAAACACGGTATTTTGATTCTAGATGATCAATCATACTAAAGAAAGGAATTTGGTCCAGGAATTGAGACTAAATGTATTCTAGATTGCCCAGGAGAATTGGGTTTTATCAGTACACATTATTCTAAATTTATTCTGAATTATCCAGTATGCTGGATACATTTATTCCAGATTATCCAGTAATGAATAAATTCTAGTTTATTCTGTATGATTTGACAAATAGATTCTAGATTATCCATCATAATCGGTGTTTTTATTATTATTATTATTATTATTATTATTATTATTGACTCCATTTATTCTAGATTATGCTTTATACTGGAGAAAGTATTTTTAGATTATCTAATACACTAAACAAATATATTCATATTATTCTATATGCCTGACAAATGATCCACTAATCAACCAAAATAAATTATCTGGACTATTCAATTTGAGAAATTTATTCTAGATTACACATCATAGTAGAGAATTTAAAACAACTTTACTTGAGATTATCCTTTTTCTAAATTACCCACTATCCTAGATAAATTTCATCTGCATTGTTCAGTATGCTGGGCAAATCTATTATTTTTAATCAGGAATTCTGGGGGAAAAACCCTACTTTGGATTATTTGGTGCATTGGACTCCAGATTTATACCGTCATGCGAATACGGAGGCGAAGTAGCAGCAAATACATTTTTATTCAAAACAAAAACACAAGCAAGGCGGAGCCAACACAAATACCTGCTGCAAAAAGGGATAATCCGGTGGTGCGCTCACAGCGCGGCCCACAACAGTTCAGAGTCTGCGGGATAATCCGAATACATGGTCACAACATACGATGGTCACAGATTCTGGTGTAACACCGGAGCGAACGACACCAGGCTGCGGCAAACGGAGATCTTAAAGAGGGACTTCAGGATCCTGGTGGAGACGGTACGCAGCACATCACCCACAACGAGGATCATAGTGTCAGGACCTCTTCCCACTTACCAGCGAGGGGCTGAGAAGTTTAGTAGACTTTTAGCACTAAATGAATGGTTACAGTCATGGTGTCGAGAGCACAAACTTCTCTTTATTAATAACTGGAACTGTTTCTGGGAGCGTCCTAGGTTCTTCCGCCCTGATGGCCAGCACCCCAGCAGAGTTGGAGCAGCAGTGCTATCAGATAACATCTCTAGGATACTTCACACCATCTGACTGGTAAGACATCAAGAAATCTTCAACTATGAGAACACGCATACAACAGACCAAATAGTTACAAGTACACACACAGTCCAGTTTATAGAAACCGTATCTATTCCTCGTGTAGCAAAACCAAGAATTAAATACACAAGATCCAGAAATAATCTTATTACAGTTAAAACTGAAGAATGCCAGATAAACAAACACAACAAAGTTCTAAAGTTTGGTCTTTTAAACATTAGATCACTTGCACCCAAAGCACTGATTGTAAATGAGATGATCACAGATAATAATCTCGATGCGCTCTGTCTCACTGAGACCTGGATTAAACCAGGTGATTATATGGGTCTAAACGAGTCTACACCGTCAGGATATGTTTATAAGCATGAGCCCCGTCAGACTGGTCGTGGGGGTGGTGTAGGAACCATTTATAGTGCCTCTCTTAATGTTAGTCAGAGATTAGGATTCAGTTTTAAATCATTTGAAGTGCTCGTTCTTAAAGTTGTACTTTCAGACATGCATAGAAAACTCGCTCTGGTCACCGTGTACAGACCCCCAGGGCCCTACGCTGATTTTCTTCAAGAGTTTGCTTGTTTTCTCTCAGACCTCTTGATCAATTTTGATAAAGTGCTGCTTGGAGGAGATTTTAATATTCATGTAGATGATGTAAACGATGCTCTAGGATTACCATTTGTCGACTTATTAAACTCTTTTGGGGTTAAACAAAACGTCACCGGACCAACTCATCGCTTTAACCACACATTAGACTTAATAATATCCCACGGAGCAGACGTCACTGATATAGATATTTTACCTCAGAGTTATGACATCACAGACCATTACCTCATACTGTACACACTACCGGTAGAGCAGATTAGCCGTGTATCACCACGTTATCGACTTGGTAGGACTATTGTTCCAACCACTAAGGACAGATTCATAAATAACCTGCCTGATTTATCTCAGTTTTACACTAAACCCATAACTGCTAATGATCTTGATGAGATGGCGAACAACATAGACCTTATTCTCACTAGCACATTAGACACTGTTGCCCCCATCTGGTTAAAAAAGGTTAGAGAACAAGCACCTGCACCTTGGTATAATAGTCATACGCATGCCCTCAAGAGAACAGCACGTAATCTGGAGAGAAAATGGAGGAAAACTAAATTGGAGGTATTTAGAATTGCGTATAAAGACAGTATGCTCAGCTACAGACAGGCGCTAAAAGCTGCTAGAGCTGAACACCTGAGCAAACTCATAGAAAATAACAAAAACAATCCCAGGTTCCTTTTTACTACAGTAGCTAAACTAACTACAAATCAGGTATCTGAAAAATGTGTTCCATCACAGTTTAGTAGTGAGGACTTTATGAATTTCTTCACTGAAAAAATAGATAACATTAGAAAAACAATTGTGGCAGTTCAACCTCTGACAGCATCTCCCGACACAATCTTACCTACAACCCCACAACTACACTGTTTTACATGTATAGGACAGGAAGAGCTGTATGATGTTATTATCAAAGCTAAATCAACAACATGTCAGTTAGATCCAATTCCCACTAAACTACTGAAGGAAGTTTTATATACAGCTGGTGAGCCTCTTCTCAATATTATTAACTCCTCACTATCTTTAGGTCATGTCCCTAAATCCCTCAAGCTAGCAGTTATTAAAAAACCTAATCTGGATCCAAACACGCTATCGAATTACAGACCCATTTCAAATCTCCCATTTATGTCTAAGATTTTAGAAAAGATTGTCGCTGCTCAGTTATGTAACCACTTGCAAGAGAACAATATCTTTGAAGAGTTTCAGTCAGGTTTTAGGCCCCATCATAGCACAGAAACTGCCCTAGTTAAAATCACTAATGACCTGTTTTTAGCTTCAGACCAAGGCTACATCTCTCTATTAGTTTTACTAGATCTTAGTGCTGCATTCGACACTATAGACCATGATCTTCTCCTCGATCGCTTACAGAATTACATCGGCATTCAGGGACAGGCATTAAGCTGGTTTAAATCCTACCTGTCCAATCGTTACCATTTCGTAGATTTAAATGGAGAGCTATCCAGGCTAATGCTAGTAAATTATGGCGTGCCACAAGGGTCAGTTCTAGGACCCCTGCTTTTCACAATATACATGCTTCCGTTAGGAAATATTATTAGAAGGCATGGAATTAGCTTCCATTGTTATGCTGATGATACCCAGCTATATATCTCATCTAAACCAGGCGATACAGCTCAATTAGCTCGCATAACTGAGTGTGTTAAGGAAATAAGAGATTGGATGACCCATAACTTTCTACTATTAAATTCTGATAAGACGGAGATTTTGCTCATCGGCCCAAAAACTAGTACACAGAAGCTCCAGCATCTCAGCCTGCATTTAGACGGATGTTCTGTAACTACTAGTTCAACGGTAAAAGACCTGGGAGATATTTTAGACAGCAACTTATCTTTTAAAAATCACATCAATCAAGTTACAAAAACAGCCTTCTTTCACCTTAGAAATATTTCTAAGCTAAGAAATATGTTATCTATATCCGATGCAGAGAAGCTCGTCCATGCGTTCATGACCTCTAGAATAGACTACTGTAATGCATTACTAGGTGGATGTCCTGCATCATTAATAAACAAGCTTCAGTTAGTTCAGAATGCGGCAGCAAGAGTTCTCACAAGGTCAAGAAAATATGATCATATAACCCCAATCTTATCATCCCTACATTGGCTTCCTGTTAAGTTTCGAATAAACTACAAACTACTACTTCTTACTTATAAAACACTAAATGGTTTGGCTCCCATGTATCTCTCCAGTCTTCTAACACGCTACAATCCGTCACGCTCCCTGAGATCTCAAAACTCTGGGCTTCTAGTAGTTCCTAGAATAGCAAAGTCCACAAAAGGCGGTAGATCATTCTCACATTTAGCTCCCCAACTCTGGAATAGTCTTCCTGACAGTGTTCGGGGCTCAGACACACTCACCCAGTTTAAGTGCAGATTAAAAACGTATCTTTTTAGCAAAGCCTACACATAACACACATCACATCATAACCTTGTGCTCCAGAACATCTGATCACATGCACATTATCAACTTGTGCTGTTAATATCATGAACAGCAGCTACGCTAATTCCTCTCCACTGCTTCTCTTTCTCTCCCCATCCCGAGGCTTTCTGAGGTTTGGCCAGCTCCAGTCACATCCCTGCTCGTGAAGATTATGGACCTATGGGTGATCATGGAGAAGTAGATGCCGAACTCGCAAACATCCCGAACCATCTACAGATGTACGAGTGCAAATTGGATCCCACTACATGTGTGGCATTGGACCTCCTGGAGTGTTTAAAGGCTCTGGCATGGAGAAGCTGTTACTGGATCTATGATGATCACAAATGTTGAGCTCAGTAGCTCCTACTTTTATACCAAAGACTGTAGAAAGAACATTTACTTATAATCTTATACTCCAGTGCTCATGTTAGTTCTCTCTCTCCAGTGTTCTGTATTGTTGAAAGATTTATGATCAAACTCTTGATGTCACCCAAATGAGGATGGGTTCCCCTTTTGAGTCTGGTTCCTCTCAAGGTTTCTTCCTCATAACATCGAAGGGAGTTTTTCCTTGCCACTGTCGCCACGGCTGCTCATCAGGGATAAACACACACCATTCACCTTGACTGTTGATTTCTGTAAAGCTGCTTTGAGACAATGTCTGTTGTGAAAAGCGCTATACAAATAAACTTGACTTGACTTGACTAGAAGTGAGTGAAGGTCAACATCGCAATAACAAGACATAAGACTAATGTGTGCAGGTGGCAGTGAGAAGGATCAAGATAGCAAGTCTGTAAATGTTATGTGATAGATGAACATATTCTGCCCTAAGGCCCGTACGACACATTCAGCCCTAAGGCACACATATATAAGATAACATAACATCAGTGGTGGGCTGTCAGGACCAGCAAAGCCTTCTCTGCTGGCCTAAACACTATCAGAAGCACTGACCTACATTTACAACCTAAATTCTAATATTTGTTCCATGAAATTGTATTAATTTATTCACAACAGTTTATTCTCTTTATTTCATAGTGTTTCTCTCGGCTGCACTGCTTCCAAAATGTGGATGTTAGATTTTTTTTCCCAATCAAATTTCAGCCTCTATGTGCTGCCATGTCAATCTAATCTGCCCAGAGCCTTCAGAGTCAGTACTGCTGGCCTTTTTACCTTAATCTCTATTAGCAATGGGTCTGTTTCTTTACCAAATCAGATTTCAAATTTCAAAAGCTAGCTGGCCCAGAATAGCATCAGCATTTTTCCATCCTCTGATTGGTTGGTCAGAGGGAAACTGTTACAGCCAAGTTTGACTGACAAAACACGTGTGTAGCTCTGCACACATTAATACATCAGAGTTACTGTTTTTATGCCTACAGGGGAAGAGAAATTGATTTGGTCTCAAACATACTTAAAAATTCATTTTGAAGAAAAGCTAGACATCGTGAGGAGGTCGGCCAACCCCGAAGCTAGCTTGTCTCAGTCTTGGAAAGGGTTTGTCATCCACTTCCAGACCAGTGAATATGAGCAATACCACTGGAATACAGCCTCTGATGAGCAAGTTGTATTTTATTTTAATTTTTATGTTTTTGTCATGTTATTAGACAAATATTAATTCTGAAATGCTCCAGATGTACATGGCACAGTTGGGGTGGTAGCGTAGAGGTTTGAAGAGGGTTTCTTGCGTTAGTAAAATGGTATTTATTCTCCATATGCGAAATGCCCCTCTCTCTCTCTCTCTCTCTCTCTCTCTACTCATTGTTATATTGCGTTTTTGTATAGTATTGATGGTTTCTATAATTGCAACATGATAGTATTAAGAGGTGGATTAAGTCAGGCAAGTCCTCACTGAAGGACCAGGTACCAAATGCACAGCCCACTGCTGCATAACAAATATACTAAAATGAATAAGTAGAACAATAGTTAAGCATATTTTCCTACATGGATTATATGTTCATATATCAGCCTAACTCAATAGTAGTAGAATAGAAACTGTCAGGTTCAAAAGCAGGTCTGGAACCCGAGTCACTTGAGCAGTGGCAGACAAAATTTGAGATGTGCAATGGCATAATTCTTTAATGAAATATTAAGTACAAACAAACAAGCTCAAGAAAATAGAACCAAAGTTTTGACACAGGCAGAGTGGGTCTATTAATACAAAATACAAGACTAATACGAAATTTAAGTAATGACAAAACAGGACGAAGAAACATCATGAAGACGGAAGAAGCCAGGAGACTCGGGATGAGAAGAGAATAGGGAAAACAGAAGACTAGAGGAGACTCAAAGAAATCAAACCAAATAGAAAGACACTCACCAAACAACAAACAAACAAACAAACAAACAGATTTAAATACAAATATAAATACAAGGACGAGTACACCACGACAAATATAATGAACCAACAAAGACTAAGGCAAACAGGGTAACTTAAATACACAACACTAACAAGGAGCAGGTGGGAGACATTAAACAGTTAGGGGCTAGGGAGTAGGGCAGGGGTGGCCAACCCGAGGCTCGCGAGCCGCATGCGGCTCTTACGTTCATATCGAAGTTTGTGTTTGTTTGTTTTTTAATGTGCGTGTTCGCTTCGCTTGAGTTCAATACGGTATTTTTAAGACTTAAGTCCGGCCCGCGTGAGGCCAATCATAAATTACAGGGATGCACCGAAAATTTTCGGCTGAAATACCTAAATGACCGAAACAACACGGCAGAAACACAATTGTAATGACGCAATAAAAAAGCGCCGCCAGCACACGGTTATCTGGATAAGAGCAACATGTCTGCGGTGTGCGGAGAGAGATTTGCAAAACATGCAATGCTGAAATTTCAAGAGGAGGTGTATCTGCAAAGAGTTTCTCCAAGTCGGGTTTAATTTATCACCTGAAATCCAAACATCCCGATTGTTATTCTAAATATGAGAAGAACGCGGCGCAGAAAAGTAAAGTCAATCCGAGCATGCGCACTCCGTCTGTAGAGGACGTTTTTGAAAAGGCAGGAAAGTTTTCCAGTGATGGTGCCAAGGCAAAAGGCATAACACAAAAAATTATTATGGATTTCATTGCCTTTTAAATTGAATTTTCATTTCGGTGCATCTCTAAAATATTATCGTTGGTGTGGCCCTCTGACACAATTCAGGTTTCTCATGTGGCCCCTTGTAAAAATTAATTGCCCCCTGCGGTATATTCATCTCACGCACATGCGCATTTGATGAAAATACCGTATTGAACTCAAGCGAAGTGAACACGCACATAAAAAAAACACCCACAAAGTCTGTGTTTTCTATCCTGAAACACGTGAAATCAAAGCATCGATCTGTTCTGACTGACACCCATGTGAAAGAATTGCTTCGAGTGGCAACAACGGAATACGAGTCAGATTTGAAGGGGATTGTTCAAGGCAAGGAATGCCAAAAGTCCCACTAAGTAACATGCATAGTAAAAGAAAAACGCTATTGTAAATTATTATATTTTTGTTTGTGGACTTGGTTAAACTAAGTGTGTGTGTGTGTGTGTGAGACAGTGCACACAATGTTCATTGTTGAGAATGACTGTCCTGTGGTCTTAGAACTGTAGGAGTCAATTTCTGTCATTATGTTGGTGTGTGACATTTACAATAAATCTGGCTGAGCAGAGGTGTGTGTGTGTGTGTGTGTATGTGTGTGTGTGTGTAAAAGGAAGGGATGGGTGATGTTCATGTGTGCCCATGTGTATGATGTGGCTCTTTGCGGTAACACAGTAAAAAATGTGGCTCTCGGTCTCTGACTGGTTGGCCACCCCTGGAGTAGGGGATAAGGGAGTCGGGGATAAGGGAGTCGGGGATAAGGGCCCAGTGGCGGCATCTGGTGGCCAAAGGAAAAACAAACAACCCCCAAAATTTCCAAATTCTGACAAGAAACAGCAATAAAAATTGGAATAAAAGCAGAAACGTACACATTGCAGATGCAGGAGAAAAAAGTGGCTGCACAATGATCGTTTAAGCACGAAGGATGAGAATAAAATGAGGGAAAACATAAGGAAGAAATAGGTTTTATACAAATGCAATTTTTTTTTAAATTTCTAACAGATCTTGGCCTAAAATAAGGGAACTGAGTGGAACAGGAAGCCCAAATATGGAATCTTAGGAAGGGGAGGAGAACCAGGTTTTAGAAGATAATGGGAAATAAAAGATGTAAAAGCGGAGAGAATTCGTTGAGGAAAGGAAATAAAAAACTAATTAGGATAGATAGCATAAACAAAGAAGTGCTATGTGACATCAGGGTATATATGAAAACACGGAGAGATTCTGTGTGCTTTATCATCTTGCTTGTGATTGAGTGACCACCTTCTATGAGCTCATTGTTATGTGACTGCAATAAACAAGTTTGCTTTTCCTCATCCAAAGCTGAAGATCCTTCATTGTTTTTTTTACGTCTATTGTATTGAATTCTATTATAAGTAAGTGTGTTACATGGGGAATTAACTACAACAGAGAATCCACCTGTGATGTGTCCACTCAGAGAGAGGTTCTGAGTTCTGACGAGCTCAGTCTGACAAATGGGTCGGAGTGCAGTGAGACAGGCGGGTTAGAGCACAGTGAGACAGGCGGGTTAGAGCACAGTGAGACTGGTTAGAGTGCAGTGAAACAGAAATGATAGAACAATGAGATAGACAGGTTAAGAGCACAGTGAGAAAGATGGATTAGAGTGAAGTGAGATAGACGTGTCAGAGTGCAGTAACACGGGTTAGAACGCAGTGAGAGACGGGTCAGAGCACAGTGAGACAGGCGGGTTAAAGCATAATGCTGAGGATGGAGCCACCAGGAAGGAGGAAAAGAGGAAGACCAAGGAGGAGGTTCATGGATGTGGTGAGGGAAGACATGCAGGTGGTTGGTGTGACAGAGGCAGATGTATAGGACAGAGGGGTATGGAGACGGATGATCCGCTGTGGCGACCCCTAATGGGAGAAGCCTTAAGAAGAAGAAGAAGAAGTGTTGTGGTGAGTTCGAGTCTGGAGTTTCTTTATCATTTATTCCTCTCCAAATGTTCTCTTTTCTGTTGAACTGATCAGAGGGATCAGCATCACGGTGCCATCCTGATTCTCAAACAAACAGTATTCACTCTACAGTCCCAAGCCATGAAGAACTGAAGAGAGAGAAAATCCTATCAGAGATCTGATGTAATCTATAGTCACAGAAGTGTTAAAAAGAGCCAGTTGGCTGGAAAGATCTTTGAGAAGAGTCTTTGAGAAGCTTGTGGTGGAAAAAGAAAGGGGCGTGAAGCCTCTCGAAGCACTTCATCACGATGGGTGTGAGCACGGGACAATAGTCATTGAGGCAGGAGACAGTAGATTTCTTCGGCACGGGAACAATGGTCGTTGTCTTGAGGCACGTAGGAACAACGTTGCTGCTCGGGGAGATGTTGAAGATGTCCGTAAAGACATCCGCTAGCTGTTCTGCACATTCCCTGAACACTCTGCCAGGAATGTTGTCAGGTCCAGCAGACTTCCATGGGTTAACTCTGCATAAAGTTTTCCTCACTTCAGCTGTGGTAAGACAGAGCACCTGGTCAGTGGGAGGAGGGATGGTCTTCCTTGCCTCCACGTTGTTCTGTACCTCAAACCGGGCATAGAAGTCGTTCAGCGCATATGGGAGGGAGGCGTCACGGTCACAAGCACGTGATGTTGTCTTGTAGTTGGTGATCGCCTGGATGCCCTGCCACATGCGCCGGGTGTCTCCGCTGTCCTGGAAGTGGTCGTGGATTTTCTTTGCGTGTGCACGCTTCGCCTCTCTGATGGCATGGGACAGTTTGGCCCTTGCTGTTCTTAAGGCCGTCTTGTCCCCTGTTCTGAAGGCAGAGTCTCTTTATTCCACTAGATTTTGTAGCGATTTGTGTGACATTTCATTGAGCCACAAGGATGTTAGTACTGATCTAGATGAGGTGAGGAGGCCTGGGGTGAAGTCAGCATGAACAATTCATCCCAAAGGTGTTCAGTATGGTTGGAGCTCTATAGCAGATCTTTCAACCCATGTAAAGCTTGTCTCCATAGAGTTGGCTTTGTGCACTTTGTGACATGCTGGGACAGGTTCGGGTCTCCTAGTTCAAGTGAAGGAAAAATGTCATGCTACCACATCCAAAGATGTCCTACACGATTGTGTCTCAGAGGACAAACTTGGTGGTCCAAAATGGTGGGGAAAGTCCAATACTTATGTCCATATAATGTACCTTGTCAGGCTTACATTCCATCTCCAAAGTATGTTAGGTAAAGATTTAGAAAAACAACATGAAGGAACATGGAGAGCTGAACATCTTAGATGGCCAAGTCTGCCAAAGGTTAGCGATCCAACATAAGCAATGTTCTCCTGTTTCTGAAGACCTGAATTTGCCAGATTAAAGAGAAGATTAGGGT
>JAAIIK010000161.1:97942-109045 GCA_014706435.1 Silurus glanis
GTACTCTTCTAGTACTCATCTACTGCTCTTCTAGTACTCATCTAGTGCTCTTTTAGTACTCTTCTAGTGCTTATCTAGCGCTCTTCTAGTGCTCATCTAGCGCTCTTCTAGTGCTTATCAAGCACTCTTCTAGTACTCATCTAGTGCTCATCTAGTGTACTAATCTTCATCTAGTGCTCTTCTAGTGCTCATCTAGTGTACCAATCTTCATCTAGTGCTCTTCTAGTGCTCATCTAGTGTACTATCTTCATCTAGTGCTCATCTAGTGCTCATCTAGTGTACTAATCTTCATCTAGCACTCTTCTAGTACTCATCTAGTGCTCATCTAGTGTACCAATCTTCATATAGTGCTCATCTAGCACTCTTCTAGTACTCATCTAGTGTTCTAGTGCTTATCTAGCACTCATCTAGTGTAATAATCTTCATCCATCGCTCTTCTAGTACTCATCTAGCACTCTTCTAGTACTCATCTTCCTACATTTAGTCCCCATTTGCTGTTATAATAAGCTCCATTGTTCTGGGAAGATGTTCCACTAGATTTTGTGGAGACTTTTTCTATGTTGTTAAGTAAAGTCAGGTTTATAGGATTGAGCTCAGACCTCTAAAGCAGGAGATCTTAAACTCCAACCCATGTAAAGCAGATCTTCATGGAGCTTGCTTTGTGCACAGGGGTATTGTCATGCTGGAACAGTTTTGGGTCTCCTAGTTCAAGTGACAGAAAAATGTCATGCTACAGCAACCCTAAGACGGCGGTAACAGTTTAATCTGTGGTAACAGTTTAAGGAAGACCTATGGGTGGAGAAGTCGGGTGTCTCAGTACTTTTGGCCATATAGTGCACTATTCTTATGATCATACATGGGGTTATATTAACAAAAAACCCACTAAATATGAGTTTGATGAAGATGTAGACTGACTGTTGCCATGGATACTGAATAAATTGGTGAATATGCCGAGCTGTTTGCGTAACTCACTCGTGGACTTTCTTGGCGCTGATGGTCACTCCAGCCGTGTCCACTGCGATGAAGCTGATGTACGTCTTCGTTTTTATTTTCGACACACGTGAACGCATCTCGTTCCCGTGCTCTTCTCGTACGCTGAGGACGTGCACGTTCCAGCCGAGCACTTTCTCTAGAGACCTGAGAGAGAGATGGAGAGAGATTGAGTGTTGATGAGGATGGAATAAGACCTTCTACTTGATCCTGATTTGGTGATGTTCTCCCATTAACTGAAGCTTGATTTAAATACCAGCATTGTACCAGAGCCTGGTTTATGTTATAAAGTTAGGATATTTCTGACTGCTAATTCGACTCTTTTTCCACAGAAAACATTCTCACTTCTGAGTTTCTGTCATCTTCATCTGGACCGTGTGAGCAGGCTGGTTCAGCATGATCACCACAATGTTCTCACTGGTGCTGTCTTTCACCTGGATCTGGAAGTCATGCATTGGGGTCACATGGTTTTATCATGTTGGTTGATATATTTCAGGAAAATAACATGAAATAATATAAACAAGAATAAATCTGATTTTCTATTGCTCATCTAATGTTCCAGGGTTTATCTAGTGTTCATCTAAAGCTTAACTAATTTTCTTTTAGTCTTCATCTAGTGTTCTTCTAGTGCTTATCTAGTGCTCATCTAGTATTCATCTAGTGTTCTTCAAGGGCTAGTGTTCAGCTATGGTTCACCTAAAGCTCACATAGTTTTCTTCTAGTCTTCATCTATGGTTTATCTACTGTTCTTCTAGTGCACATCTATTGTTCTGGGATTCATCTAGAGTTCATCTAATGTTCTTCTAGTGTTCTTGTAATACACATCTAGTGTTCTTTTAGTGCACATCTAGTGTTCTAGGGTTTATCTAGAGTTCATTTTCTAGTGTTATACTGCACATCTAGTGTTCTATGGTTCATCTAATGTCCTTCTAGGGTTTATCTAGAGTTAATTTTGTAGTTTTATAGGGTTCATCTAATGTCCTTCTAGTGCACATCTAATGCACATCTAGTGTTCTAGAGCACATCTAGTGTTCTGGGATTCATTTAGAGTTCATCTAGTGTTCTTCTAGAGCACATAGTGTTTTGGGGGTTATTTAGAACACTACTTTTATTCTAGTGCTCATATAGTGTTGCCTGGTTTATCTAATATTCTTTTAAAGCTTACCTTTTTTACTTCTAGTGTTCTAGTGATTATCTAGTGCTTGTCTACTGTTCATATAGTCTTGATCTAGTGCTTTTCTAGTGGTTGTCATCTGTTCTTCTAGTGAACATCTAGTGTTAATCTAGTATTCTAGGGGGCATCTAGTGTTATTCTAGTACTGATGTAGTGGTCATCTAGTGTTGTAGGGTTCAACTAGTGTTCTTCAAGTGCTCTTTTCGTCTTCCTTCAGTGTTTTTAAATGAAGGCTCAATAAAGAAACACTGCTGACTTTAAAAAACATCAACTGTGCTGAAAATGTTTGTTCAGGTTCTTTGAGACTTGCCTGTATCTCAGCGCTTGCATAGAGTCCGTGTTTATCTGTGGCTTTAACGTGAGCGGTTATTGTTTTACCGCCTGTTCCTGTTAAATCCAGCACATAAACCTGACCAGAGTTGCTCTCGATTCCCAGCAGTGAACTGGACTCCTGCAGGGAGTACTGGAGCTCCTCGCTGTCCCAGACATCAGGGTCCAGTGCCTACAGAGAAGTACATCAGGGATTAGTCCAAATTCCAATCAGAGTTCTTTGGACAGCCCCAGTGAAGGAGGCGTGGCCTCAGTGTCTGTCGGTCTTATACAAAATTTGGCATGTCTTCTTTATACACTAGTTATAGCTAGCTCACAAACTCGCCATGGTCTCCTACCTTCACGGTCACTACTGGATATCTGAACGGGGCGATGCTGAAGATTTCTGCTGTGTACCTTTCATGTTCAAAGACAGGAGTCTCGTTCACATCTTCTACCTCAATTACCACCTATTGGGAGGCAAATAATCAAAAGTTAAAGTCATGATCTGCCCACTGAACATTGCTTGGTTTAGCAGATAGGGCTGGAGGTACCGTGGTTTTTGCTGTGTTGGGAGGCGTCCTGGAGTCAATGGCTTCCACGTTAATGATGTACGTTTCCTTTTCCTCCTTATCCAGCGACTTGAGCGTCTTGATCGCTCCAGTTTTGTCCACACCGAACAGCTCTGAGTGTGACATCAGACTATAAGTGACCTGGATCAGCTGGTTTCCTGTTAGTGCCCTGACCCTGCCCACGTTTGTTTCAGCCGGCTCGTTCTCCTTTACTAAGAACACGTAGGTGGCGTTCTCGAAAAAGATGGTGTCCATCAGATGGATGCTTCTCACGTCGATCGTGACAGTCGCTATCGTGGGAGAAACAGAGACGTGATCTACAACCGTACCATCGACATTTGTTCAAAATTTTATGAGTGTAGTTGCAAGTGGGCGTGGTTTACACTCGGAACACACATCACCTGTATCGTTCAGTGGTGGCGTTCCATGGTCTTCGGCTATAATGATAAGCTCTATAAGTGTGTCCTCAGTGAGGTGAGTGAGGTCACTGGTCCACGTCATGGCTCCTGTTTCAGGATTCAAATCCACCATGTCCGAGTCTTTAGACAACCTGGAGATAAAAGCATTTACATGGTGAATATCATTGATTATATACAGGGTGGGGCAGGGAAAAGGGAAGGAGTTGGCAACCCTGGAGAGTCTGTGATTTAGCAGTTACCAGTTAGGATATCATGATTAGATGTTGACCGTTTTCTCGTTTTTTCCCCGATAGTTGATTGCTGAAACTATGCTCCATATTGATAGTTTTACCGGGTCGCGTTTGCGCTGGAGCGCCTGAGAAGGTCAGCTGTCATTAAACAGTACGAGAGCGGCCACTAGAGGCGAATCACTGACAATGCTACGTGCTGTTTGTTTTGACACGTCAGATTGCACGCTGCACCTTATTCGTGTTAGTTTACAGTGCATTAATTAAAGTGAACCGATAAAATGAAAATGTAAAAATGTATTAGTAAACGTTGAAATGAACAAACAAACAATAAACAATACTTCTAAAGCATTTGTTAACTTCAGTTGTGTTACAAATGGAATCTTACTTTAAACCAGTGGTTCTCAAAGTGTTGTTCGCTGCCCTCTAGTGGGGAATAAAGACATGACAGGTGGTGCGCAATGAAAGACAGTATTTTATATAATATTTTGTTCTCATTAATATTCATTTATGATTTTCTCTATTAAAAATAAAGTATATATATTCAAAGCAACCACAAACAAACAATTAGGGCATTATTGCAACTAAATTAATACATCAATTAGGATACTTAACACAACTGCACTTTTATTTTCTCTGTTGTTTTTATTTTCTCTACATTTTTTTTTTTACTTTTAATATTACTATTTTTCGGGGTGATGGATGACAGGTGAAAATCCACCCCCATCTAAAGTGGGGAATGGCAGAAAAGTTTGAGAACCACTGATATAAAGTGTTACCATTTCACCTAAAACTAAACAGTCATTCTGAAAATGGCCATCTTTAATGTCTTCACATAGGCCAGGGCATTGAAATTACATTTATTTCTCCTTACTCACCTCACCTACATCAGTACTAACACACTTGTGTCTGAATGAATCTCCACAAAATTTAGTGGAACATCTTCCCAAAAGAGTGAAGCTTGTTATAAGAGCAAATCAGGACTAAATGTGGAATGGGACTTTCAAAAGGAAGCACATAAAAAATCTTATGGTCAGGTGTCCACAAACTTTCCTCCCTATAGTGGTCGTTTTCTGTGAGGAGATGTTTAGGTCAGGTTATTGAAGGCAATCTCTAGTGTTAGTGCTTTTTAAAAACCAGAGGTTTCTCCACCCCAGGATCAAGAAGATGGTGTTTTCTGGTTCTTGTTCTAGTTGCTATAACTTTGTTGACGGTTTGACAAAGGCTTGCATTAGCATTATATATGTATTTCCACGCTGACCTGTAGGTGATGAGAGAGTTGTTCCCGACATCTTGATCTGTAGCAGACACCGTTAACACCAGATCTCCTTTTTTGACGTCTTTCGCCAGAACACGTGTCGAGTATGACGGCTGACTGAAGACCGGGGCATTGTCATTAACGTCAGTCACAATAACTGTCAACATGGTGATGTTCTGAAGGGAACCGAAATCAAATTGAGTTGGTTAACAAAGAAACGGGGCACTTGTAATAAACAGTTTATGCCAGGGATCCCAAAATACTATTTCAAACGGCTCTCTGAACAATGCCGGAGACATATTTTGAAAATTAACTAAAAAAAATGTGTTACTCATATCAGAATCAAAATCAGGTTTATTGGCCAAGTCATGTGTTGACACACACAAGGAATTTGGTTCCAGCTGTTGGTGACCCTCAAAAGTACAGACATAAATAACACTATACATGTAGCTTAGACTATAAAAGACAAAACAGTATTTGATAATGAAGGTTGGCTTTCAAACTAAATTTCCCATGGTTATTAATAGAGGTCAAGGCACCTATAGCTGTTTGCTAGAACTCTGCTGTCATTACAAGAGTGGCCTCTAGAGGCAAATCACTGATGCCATGTGCTGTTTGTTTTTACACGCAAGACTGCGTGCTGCACAGAGAGCGTTTTATTATACTTATTATTTATTTATTATTTAATAATATTTATGAATATATTCATATGTATTTTCCTTTAGCACTTTTTCACGATTCAGTACTTCTTTTTGTAATAAAGTTCAGTACTATTTTACATGGACCCCCATTAAAGAAAGGAAAAATTATGTGGCCCTCACAAAAAACAAGTTTGGGAACCCCTGGTTTTTAAAGACCAAGAAAAATGACTTACATGTCTTTGTGGTGTGCCATAATCTCTAGCCACAAGGACCAACGTATAAACCTCTTGTTTCTCACGATCCAGTGTCCCAATCACTATTAGAGTCCCATCCTGACAGAGAGAAAAGCTTACACTGAATCTAAGGTTATATTTCGTATAAAAAAAAGAACATATCAGAAGAAAAAATGTGGTTTAAAACGGTGATAACTGCCCTCACCTCAAGGAAGCCAAAGGAATCATTGTGTGAATATGTGGTAAAAGTGGTCTCTCCATTCGATCCGATGTCCAGGTCACTCA
This sequence comes from Silurus glanis, assembly GCA_014706435.1. Classification (NCBI taxonomy): domain Eukaryota; kingdom Metazoa; phylum Chordata; class Actinopteri; order Siluriformes; family Siluridae; genus Silurus; species Silurus glanis. The sequence continues at coordinate 104,051 of JAAIIK010000161.1, forward strand.
CTTCGATTTGCATCACTTCACCTGTTTTGTCTTCAGGGATCGTTATAGGATTTTGGAACTTTGAATACTGTGGGTTGTTGTCGTTGACATCCAGGACCGTTATGTTGACCTGGGCAGTGGCGCTCAAGCCACTGACCGGCTGATCTACGGCCACCACCTGCAGAGGCAATGAGAAAAACAGGGAGGGTTAAGAAGTTCAGCAAAATACAGAGTTCAAGCAATCAGAATTTTTTGAATGAAAAATAACAGGGTTCTGAGTAGAGGTTGATTAATCAGCACCGATAGTTGATTGCTGGAACTATCATCTATCAGCAAAAATCCATTCCAATAGTTTTTCCGGGTTGCATTTCACAGTAAGAGAGTGGCCTCTAGAGACGAATCACTGACGCAACGTGCTGTTTGTTTTTACACTTGCGACTGTGCGCTGCACGGAGAGCACTATTATATGTATTAATTATCGTTTATTATTATGTATTAACATTATTAATTCATATATTCATATTTATTTCATTTGACACATTTTTATGATTCAGTTCTGTATTTGTTTTGTGTAATAAAGTTCAATACTATTTTCCATGGAGTTTTATGTTTGTTAGTTTTTTTTAATTCAGTATCCATTAAAAACTATATATTTTAATAAATTGGTTGATTAATCGGTTATCAGAAAGTACGATCCAACCTAGCTATCGAGTATCCAGTTGTGAGAACGTACCTCTATAATGTAATTGTCTCTGGTCTCTCTGTCAAGGCTAGAGTTACTTCTCAGGTGGACCACGCCTTCGTTGTTAATGCTGAAATCATCACTGGTCAAAAGGAAGTGCCCGTTTGAGAATCCGCCCTTCAGAGGAAGGAAACAGGAGAACAAAATATTTAAGGTTTTTTTTTTTTTTTTTAAAACATGACTGCTAATATTAATACTATTGCTTGATTCATTTACACTTTTTCTCAGTTGCTTTGAATCATTACCTGAAGTTTGGATTACAATGATTGAAAATGGGCAAGCCTGAATTTCTGCTGTACGGCATCTATGAAGTTCAAAAGCACAAATGTATGTATATTTGATTTATATTGATCAATTTAAATATTAATATTTGGGTCAATCAATCAATTTCCCACATACAGTAATGTGTACATTTGTGCTGTTGAAATTCATAGATGCCAAACAGAAGAAATTCAGCCGTGTGCATTTTCATTCATTATAATCCAAACCGTAGTTTACATCAGGAAATACTGAAACTGCACCGTCATACTGACAACATGACTAAACATTGTAATGATGTTGTTTGTGAACAATCACATTGACAGAAATATATACTTTTGAGAGATGAACTAAAGATTTTAAGAAAAAACAGGCTTTTGCAAGAAATCTACTGTTGGGCTGTTTGTACAAATTGTTTTGAGAAATGCACTTACTGGTTTGCAAATATTAAGGATTGTAAATGAATGTACTAAACATGCACAGTTTTTTTTTTCCAAAAGTGACCACATGATGTGGAGGAGTTTTGAGAATTTCGTTTCTGATCTGAGAAAACTGAGAAAAATTGTAAGATAAAGTAGCAAAATGTTATGGAATTTTACCCGTAACCTATTCATTTTTTTCCAGGAGATCTTGCTCGCATTGTTTGGTCAAATTTATAAAAGCGCTTACTGGCAAACAATTAGACTCTCTAATTTGGTCACCTGAGGATGCCTATCCACCCTCCAGCTTGCTCAATTATACCAGGGACATCTACCAGGGAGAGAGACTGACAAAAACTGCCATCACTTTCTCCAGAGAAAAGATCCCTCAGGTCTCATTATGATCATAGTTGCACCATCATCTAGATTCGAATCTGTGAACATGCTGAGGTTTTAACATGTCTTTACTTTTACTTTACTCCCTGTATCTTACCTCGTTCTCATCTGTGACCTCGAGCGACACAAGTGGAGATCCAGGAGCTATATTTTCATACACTGCCACGTTATATTGATCCTTGCTAAACTTTGGTGCTTTATCATTCACGTCTTCAACCACCACAACCACCACTGCACTGCCCGTAAGAGACAGACTTCCTCCATCCCTGGCTTCCACCTCCAGGCTGTATTTCTTCACCTTGCTGTAGTCCAGCGTTTGAGCCACACTTATTATCCCTAATGTCGCGTCTATAGAAAAGGCTGCAGGTGAAGAAGGTGGCTCCTGCTTGGCAATGTGATAGGACACTACAGCGTTTGGACCTTCGTCTTTGTCGGTGGCATTGACGACAATCAGGTCGGTTCCTACAGTGGCGTTTTCTAACACGCTGGCCTCATACCGCTGTTTGGAAAAGATTGGGGGGTTATCATTGACGTCGGTTAACGTGACCACCACGGACGCTGTTGCAGAGAGAGATGGACGACCTTGATCTTGGGCCACCATGATAAGGTTGTACTCGTGTTTGGTTTCTCTGTCAAGTTTTGCCGTGACTACGATGAACCTCGTTTCTGGGTTCACGCCAAACATCCCAGCTGAGCCCTCAAGACTGTACCGTATTTCAGCATTTAATCCCGAATCTGCGTCTGTGGCTTCTACATGGGTCACGTTGGAGCCAATCCCTGCGTCCTCTGGAATGCTGATGGAGATTGAGCTGGAGGGGAACTCGGGACTGTTGTCGTTAATGTCTAAAACGTCGACGTAAACCGTCGCTTCATCACGATTAACGCCATCTGAAATGGACACCAGGATGGTGTAGTTCTTCTGGACCTCGTGGTCTAGTTTAACTTTTGTTGTGAGCGTTCCGGTCAGCTGGTCCACAGAGAACTTGTCTGCTTCCGTCTCAACGGTTAGGATGACAGGAATGGCAGGGGACACAGACAGGAAGGTCACCTGGAGATCAAAAACATTCACGTTGTCATGTAAACTTTATCCATTAATCGAAAATGATTTGCTATCATGTTTCATGGACAAACCGCAAATCTACAATCACAGTGATCTTTATCAGTAAACAAAAAATTGGCTACAAGCCAGACAGATTTCATGTTCAAGGTTGAGATGATAAACAGAATTGTTATCAGGCAGTGATGGGGAGTAATGAAGTAGAAATACTTTATTACTGTACTTAAGTAGACTTTTCTGGTATCACTACTTAACTATTTCACATTTTTTGCACAAATATCTGTACTTTCTATTTCTTACATTTTTAAAACAGACTCATTAATTTAATTTTAATCTATTGTTTAATCTAATCTGAATACATTCATTTGAACATTTGAAGTTCTTTTGGGCCAAAATTGGCCTGTGGTGACCTTTGATTTGACCCTCATGCCAGAAAAGAAAATGGGAAAAAATGGCAATTGGAAAAACTATTACCAGCTTCAGCTGTGTCTCATTAGAGGTCACTGAATAGCTGTCTTTGGCATTGAACTCTGTTATGCAATAAATGAAATAGTTTCTTATGGTACTAAAGGTTTCACTGAACTACAACTTTGAAAGTTAAACTGCATTAAACTGCACTAGTTAAGCGAGTCATGTTTCTGTTTATTCATTTTTAAAGATTATGAAATCATAAATGAGAGGAACCCTGGCAACATCTTTGTATAATTTTGGTCCACATCCCTCAGTCACTACGCTTCCTCTCTTTTTATTTCTTCATCAGATGATGCTTATGGTATCAGAATCATTATCAGAAAAGGAATACCGGTTATCATGTCATCTCTGGCTAAAGCCTGTGTGTGCAGTATGGAGTCTAAAAAGGTCACCTTGACTATTTCTGCCCCAGCTTCTTGCTCCTCCTCAACTTTTCCTTCGTATGATTTTTGAAGGAACTGAGGACGAGAGTCTCCAGGCGCCTTAATGTCCACGAGAGCAGAGGCGGATTGGCTCACGCTGCCCCCTATAGGGATGGAGCAGAAAGAAAGACTTAATGTCTGGAATTCTTCAATCATTTAGAGAGAACCAAGAAACAACAACAACAAAAAACCCACCGGCCTTACCGTCTATCGCAGTCACAAACAACAAAAACTGGAGGATCGTGTTCTCCAGAAGTGGGATGGTCTTGTTTAACGTCATCTCGCCTGTGTTTTCATTTATGCTGAAATAGCCCTCGTCATTCCCGAACTCAATGAAATATCTGATTTGCCCATTCAGCCCCTCATCTAGATCCGTTGCTTCAACCTATATGGTAAAGAAACAGTTGTGTCAGGAGAAGGTTATTACTAATGAACAATAAAAGCAAATCTTTGTCGTGGTAGTGGGGATTGAGTGATGTGCCTGAAAAGAGACGTGAATACATGAAAACAAAATACAGATATGATTAAATTGATTAAAAAAACAAGATACTACACTTACAAATAAGGAAGAACAGGAAAATGGGACTGGGACACTGCAGATGTTATGCAGGATTATAGACAGGGATTCATAAAAGCAACAGAAAATCAAGTATAAAACTGCAATAATTTATATCATGGTCTGTCTGAATACTCAGTTCTGATTGGTTAGAAGGTGTGCATACAAAACCACACTAGCGATGGAAACCATTGGACATTATATAAATGTTTAAAAGAAACAATTAATATCATTACATAATGTTTAGTGGAAACCATTAGAAAAATTATATTATGATTAAACCCATTAGAACAATCATGTTTAATCAAAACTATTAGGATCAATATATAATGTTTAATAGAAACTATTTGGACAATTATATTATGTTTAGTGGAAACCATTAAGAATATTATATAATTGTTTTAAAAAAAAAAAAATTAGGTCTATTATATAATGTTAAATGAAACTATTAGAACCATTATATACTGTTACATAATGAGCAGTGCATACTGTTTAATGGAAACCATTAGGAGCATTATATAATTTTGAATGGAAACCATTAGACCTATTCTCACTAGGTGGGAATTTTTGTAGCAGCACAAGACAAACCCAAGGAACAGAAAGTTTAAAAATCAGTTTGAACTCTTGTCATTATGTACTTTAATACAAACACACACACACACACACACACACACACACACACACACACACACACA
>JAAIIK010000161.1:109055-129282 GCA_014706435.1 Silurus glanis
ACACACACACACACACACACACACACACACACACACACACACACACACACACACCCATGCTGTGTAATGGTGTTACAGTTCAGAAATGATTATGGGGTTATAAACAAGCCTGTGAGATAAGCAAATGGTTCCTCTGCTGAGAAACATAATCAGATGACACAAACAACCAGGCATCACCTTGACAACCAGCATGCCAACAGTTTGATCCGTGGAAACTTTGCCCTCATACTTGGCACTTCCGAACACTGGGCTGTTATCGTTCTCATCCGAGAGCTTGATGTTCACACTGGCCATGGTGCTGTGGTTGGAGGGGGGGTTCTCTCTCGCTTCGATCTGTTTCACAATGAAAAACAGGTGGTAAAGTAATTGATGGTTTGCAACTTCTCTCCATCTTTCCATCTGTTCTCTTCCAAATTTTTACGACTTGTTGGATCAAACGAATCATCATCACACTTGATTTCTGGCTTATGTTACCTTAAAAGCAAACTCTTGGATGGTCTCTCTGTCCAGCTCGGAGGATGTCTTCACCCTGATGGCTCCATCCGGATCGATGGAGAAAGGAACTGTGTCCGGAACAAGCTTCAGTGTTCCCACAAAACCTCCCTGAACACCAGAGCAATTTTTTTCATTGAATCTAAATGTCTAGTTGTGTAATTATATAAATGCTTACAGTGATGTCTGGGGGAAACCATTATACAACATTATAAATTGTTTAATTCAACGGTAAGAGACCTGGGAGTTATTTTCGACAGCAACTTATCTTTTAAAAATCACATCAATCAAGTTACAAAAACAGCCTTCTTTCACCTTAGAAATATTTCTAAGCTAAGAAATATGTTATCTATATCCGATGCAGAGAAGCTCGTCCATGCGTTCATGACCTCCAGAATAGACTACTGTAATGCATTACTAGGTGGATGTCCTGCATCATTAATAAACAAGCTTCAGTTAGTTCAGAATGCGGCAGCAAGAGTTCTTACTAGGTCAAGAAAATATGATCATATAACCCTAATCTTATCGTCCCTACACTGGCTTCCTGTTAAGTTTCAAATAGACTTCAAACTACTGCTTCTCACTTATAAAGCACTAAATGGTTTATCTCCCATGTATCTCTCCAGTCTTCTAACACGCTACAATCCGTCACGCTCCCTGAGATCTCAAAACTCTGGGCTTCTAGTAGTTCCTAGAATAGCAAAGTCCACAAAAGGCGGTAGATCATTCTCACATTTAGCTCCTAAACTCTGGAATAGTCTTCCTGACAGTGTTCGGGGCTCAGACACACTCATCCAGTTTAAGTGCAGATTAAAAACATATCTTTTTAGCAAAGCCTACACATAACATACGTCTCACATCATAACCTTGTGCTCCAGAACATCTGATCACATGCACATTATCAACTTGTGCTGTTAATATCATGAACAGCAGCTACGCTAATTGCTCTCCACTGCTTCTCTCTCTCTCCCCATCCCGAGGCTTTCTGAGGTTTGGCCAGCTCCAGTCACGTCCCACCTCGTGAAGATTATGGACCTATGGGTGATCATGGAGAAGTAGATGCCGAACTCGCAAACATCCCGAACCATCTACAGACGTACGAGTGCCAATTGGATCCCACTACATGTGTGGCATTGGACCTCCTGGAGTGTTTAAAGGCTCTGGCATGGAGAAGCTGATGCTGGATCTATGATGATCACAAATGTTGAGCTCAGTAGCTCCTACTTTTATACCAAAGACTGTAGAAAGAACATTTACTTATAATCTTATACTCCAGTACTCATGTTAGTTCTCTCTCTCCAGTGTTCTCTATTGTTGAAAGATTTATGATCAAACTCTTGATGTCACCCATATGAGGATGGGTTCCCCTTTTGAGTCTGGTTCCTCTCAAAGTTTCTTCCTCATAACATCTAAGGGAGTTTTTCCTTGCCACTGTTGCCACGGCTGCTGCTCATCAGGGATAAACACACACCATTCACCTTGACTGTTGATTTCTGTAAAGCTGCTTTGAGACAATGTCTGTTGTGAAAAGCGCTATAGAAATAAACTTGACTTGACTTGACTTGACTTGACTTAATGGAAACCATTATATACTGTTTAATGGAAATCATTAGGACAATTACATAATATTTAATAGAAACCATTATAGCCATTATAAAATACTATTAAGACCATTATTTATATATATATATATGTGTATATGTATGTATGTATATAAACATCAGAGCATTTTTTTACACTGAATTTAAATGTCCAGTTGTGTAATTATATCAATGCCAGATGTTTCTACGCATCTTATATTGATGTCACGGAAAAATGTTCTCTCTCAAAAAGCCACACAAACCTGATCCCGGTCTGTGACTTTGGCCCGAAGAATGAAATGGTCTCGAGGGGAATTCTCTGGTATAACCGCAGTGTAGTTGCTCTGGTCAAACTCCGGAGCATTGTCATCCACGTCTTCAATGGTGAGCACCACGATAGCATTGGCAATTTTAGCGCTGTCATCCTGCTGAGCTGCCTGTACCACACACACACACCGTACACACACACACACACACACACACGGCTTAGTAGGAACTAACTTATGCCCTTTATTAACCTCAGGAACCAGAAAAGGGAACTTTTTGACACTTTCATGGGAATTATTTTCCTCATGTGAATGATCCAAATGTCTGAAGAGAACCTAAGCTGATATTCCTGTTCTCATAGGGTATAGACTCGAACTTCATCGAACTCCATCGACTTCAGTACAAACTTTTGCAGTCACTTGTGTATGATGAATAATGCATAATTTGGAGAAATATAAGCACCTGTATTAGGAGCGTGATGGATTCTATTTCCTCCCTGTCCAGCGCCGGGGTCACAGAGATGATTCCGGTGTTCTGGTCCATACTGAAGTTGGGCTGATATTTATTTGGAGCGACTGATAAGAGCGAGAAAAAACACACACAGGACATTGAAATGAAACCAATAAACCACCAAACCTGAAGTAATGTACATTTACATTTACATTTGCGGCATTTAGCAGACGCCCTTTTCCAGAGCGACGTACAAAAGTGCTTTAAATCTCTAGTAATTCATAAATCTACACTGGTACGCCAGATTACAAACTTAATATAAATATAACCCTAGAATTCTACAAACTTGGAAAGTGCTAATTTAAGTGTTTCAGGAAGAGGTAGGTCTTCAGTCGTCGCTTGAAGTTAGTCAGGGATTCAATTCAAGAAATGAAAGTAATCAAATCAGCTGCATATTAAATGATCTAAATCCTTTCAGAAAATTGTTTCACATGTACATACACTATACGTTCATATGCTTTTTAAACATATCATTTCGCAATTAGCCTCTATTTCCTGTGATCATAACCTCCACTCTTCTGGGAAGATGTTCCACTAGAATTTGTGGACATTGGTGTGAGATTTCAGTCAGATTTCATTCAGTAAAGTCAGGGACTGCTGTATGTAAAAAAAAACCAAAAAAACCCCCCAAAGGTGGTAAATAGAGTTGGAGCTTTTACATCTTCTCAGCAGATCTTCATGGATCTGGAGCTTTGTGCACAGGGGCATTGTCATGCTAGAACAGGTTTGGGTCTCAAAGTTCAAGTTATAAAGCATTTCATTTCTCTATGTTTTTTTTTCTTTATTTAACATTTGAATTGAATGTATTTTTTTATTTTATTAATTAAATTCATACATTAAAACATTTTATTTCTTTAATCTTTACTTTTTTATGAAATAAAAAATTAATCAAGTGTTCAAAATAAAAACTCTTTAAATCTTTTTTTCGATTTTATATATTTTGATTTGATTCCATTTTAATGTCCTTGTCAGTCATTTAAAACGTTTCCCTGCTCGTCGTATGCTCGGGATTGTGACAAATACATTTCAGATTCGAGTGGTCCTCTCAGAAACACAAAGCCGAATCCAATCCCTGTACTCAATATAAATGCGCTTTCTTGTAAAAGGTGGTAGATTGTGAGATAATGGAGAACAGAGAGTGGAGAGGAAAAGGAGTTTGAGACGCTGTACCTGTGATTATACTGTAAACTACGGTCTGGTTGATTCCCATGTCTCCGTCTTGAGCTTTTATATTCTCTGGCATGACGGCTCTGAAGGGTCCGACCTGAGAGCAGAGTTCAGGAAATACTTTATATTGTATGATGAGGAAAATCCAAACAAATCACAGAGTAAAACATCTGGAAATGACATAATAAAGAGAATTCAGGGCTGAAATTTTGTGTACATGTGATCAAAAAGACCCAAAATTTCTAATGGAAAAAAGTATTTGATTTCTTTAGTCTTTTGATTTTCGGATATGTTCATATAGGCTTCACTTAGAGATGGGTACCATACACTATACCATGGCAGATGATGAGATAATGGAGAACAGAAAATGTTCTAGTAAACCAGTGTTGATTTATTCATTGATATATTCTCACAGCACTAAATGTGGAATGGGATCAAAAAGTACACAATCTTCTGGTCAGGTGTCCACATCGTTTGGTCCGTGGGAAAACTAGCATTACTTAGATCTGAAGAGCTGTTAGTGATCTGCTTCAGGTTGCTGTATTTTAAACCACAAAATCCGATATGTTTTCATTTTGATTGGGTTTTACCTGATTCTCAGGAATAAATGCCTGGTAGAGAGCGTGATCGAAGTACGGGTTCAGGTTGTCGAAGTCTTGCACGTTAATGGTGACAGTGGCTGTGTCATACAGGTTCCCAACATCCTGCAGAGAAACGAATAAGACAAATGTTCAAATCATGAACTGAGTTTTTGTAAAGGAAGACAACAAATGTAAAAATAAAGTAATTATCTTTTGAAAAAACAAATTCATCCACAGTCTTGACAAACAAGTCCTTACCCAAGAAAGACAAAACCTGCTTCAGATCTCAAGTAATAACAGAAAAGTGTGTCAAGTCCCTAAAAATGTTGAATATGGTCCTGAAGTAAAGACAGATGAGTCCAAGGTCAAGTGTCAAGTAAAGATACATGAGTTTATGGTCAAATCTAAAGTAGAAATAGATGAGTCCATGTGTCCAGTAAAGACAGATGAGTCCAAGGTCAAGTGTCCAATAAAAAGACATGTCTATGGTCAAGTGTCCAGTAAAGACAGATGAGTCCCTGGTTAACTTCCAAGTAAAAGGACAAGCCCAGTTTCATGTTCATGTATAAATAAAATAAAGCTTAAAGAAGCCAAACAAATGTCCCAACATTTTTTGTCAGCAAAAAAAAAAAAATGTTGTTGATAATTAAACAAAACTGGCCCAATGTCAGATTTAGGACAATCGTGTTTAGTTTTTTTGTTCTATATTCACATAAACATAAACCTGTACACATGATTGAAATTGTTCTCACAGGATCTTGGTGTACTTTTGTCTGACTTCCTGTTACAGCTACTGGGAAGGATTGATTTAGTGATATGGGGTTGAGAACTGGTTCACAGGGTTTATGTTTACCGCAGCTTTCACGGTGAAGTTGTAGAAACTGGCAGTGTTGTAGTTCAGTCGACTGCGCAGTCTGACCGTCCCATCATTCCACACCTCGAACTCCGCCGGAGCTGGATCCTGGATAACACACAGAGTTAGAATCAACTAACTGTTTAATCGTGAGTTTAATCAACAATGATAATCTCACTAACAACACAATACTTGGGATGATTGTTTTAATCAATTATTTAATAAAGAATAAAACACTTGAGGGTAGTGGTGAGTGGTGGCTTAACGGTTTAGGCTGCCATGTTTGGGCCCTTAAGGCCTTCGAACTTCTTTGCTCCAGGAGTGCCTAGCTGAAGAGTTTTATTCGGCATAAAATAGAATACAGCTTTCAGTTAAATGAAAACCCGTTCGGCCGCTCACAAATTGTGCTTGTGTAAAAGGTCTATATAAGTTATATAAAATGTATTTATATAAAATATAAAACAATATGAGGAAAGAAAAGAATTAAGAGAATGGAAGAGAATATATATATTATTTAACAATAAGGTGGTATCCAGCTTGGGTTTTAGAGAACATACGTATATATATATATATATATATATATATATATAATGAAAAAATAGAATGATTAAAATGAATGCAATACACTTATTTTATTATATTGATTAAATTGAGTAATCGATGAAATTGCCCCAAATTAAATTAATGAAATAAAATCTTTGAAATGGAAATATTTTAGCCCATTATTTACATTTGTTAGACCCAATTTGTAATATATACATTGTTTATATAAATATATTATATTATAAAATATATATTTTTTATATATTTATTATATTTATTTTCATTTATAAATATATAAATATATTCCGATCAGTAACCCAGTGTCTTGAACACTGAGCTCCCACTCCAAAATGCATTTTTTCACAGTAAACCTCACATTATTTTGACGATTAGGTAATTAAATGATTTCGGAAAAGCCTAAGCATAGCTATTTTAAGTACTTACAAATAAGAGATTGGATTAGACGTCATTCGATTGGATCATTCCCAAACACATCTGGGAAATTTTCTGTTAAAAATCGTTCGCTTGATAGCAGACATACTTCTGCGAAAGGCTAACATCCTTCATATACAGCTTTTCTTTTAATAATCTTCCAGCCTACTATAAATCTCCAATAACACAAAAATGGGAATCGGATTTGGAATGTTATTATGATAATATTGATTTGGGGTACTTGTCTAGAAAATTCACAAACTGTAACTGATATCCACCAAACACACAAATTCAATCTAACCTTTTACACAGAACATATTATACCCCCTATAGATTACATGTGTCAAAGACATAAAGATGTCTACTGGGACTCTTCTTTACTGGACATGCCCTGGAGCTGCCAAATTTTAGAAGTATGCAATGACAATATTCTCTGAAATATCAAGGAAACATACTGACTTTGAGCCTAAAGTTTGGATACTGGGTGATGTTACCTCACTTCATGTAACTCATCATGAAAAGTATTTTTCTTTAAATAACAAAAAAATTATACTTAAAAGCTGGAAATAAAACCCCCCCCAGAAAGAAAACACCGGATTAATGATCTGGTGTGTCCAATAGAACTCCTGAAAAAATATTGCATTCTGTTGGGCAAAAACCCACAAACTTTGACTGTATTTGGACACCTTTTCTTGACGTCTTACCGCTGTTAGACCTACTTTTCTCTTTTTCTCTTATTAGATACATTTACTTACATTTATCATTAATCGTTGTGGTTAACAATTTTTCGATGATATTACAAACATGCTGTGCAGGAGGTGGGGTGTTTTTTTTTATTGGTGTATTTTCGTTTGTGAAATTTATTTAATATAAAAAAAAAGGAATGTGTTGATACATTTAGTGTATTTGTATATTTCATACCTGTACATTACCCAAAAAAACATATCTTTTTACAATTATCTTACAAAAAAAATTTGTTTTTTTGTTTGTTTGAAATACAAAGTGATGTCTTCTGGTGTTTTCTATAAAAGCATCTATTAAAACTCACCAGTATGGAATAAGTCACTCTGCTGTTTACCGTTGACACATCAGCATCAACCGCTCGCACCTTCAGCACCTGGAATTCCACTCTTTCAATCTGAACACACAAATAACAACAACAACAAAAACAAACGCTAATTCAGTTCTGATCCAGTGACGTCAGGGTTAGCGGTAAACAAAGTCTTGCTGAGATGGGAATGAAATGCTAATGATAAACATGATATCGGTCATGAATTAAACCTATACATAACTTTTTTTTACACAACCATAAATGTTAGTGGTTCTTCCTTAAACTGTTACCACAAAACCTGTTACCACATACCTTACTGCCCCATTCTACTTATTTATTCTGATTTAATTTTAATACCACTATAGCATGTACTCTGATTGTGCCCTAACCTAAAATATGAAGACTATAATTGACCTCAGACACGGTAGCTGTGTACACTTTCTGCTCAAACACTGGTGCGTTGTCATTGATGTCGAGGATCATGAGGGTCCTGCGGTTTCTGATCTATTATAGGGGAAAAAACCCTGTTATTATTTTATCATTATTATTTTTAAAATAATGTATATCATTTGTTTAAACTTACGCCTGAAGTACTGCATGTCACCGAATAGTACAGAGTTCCATCAGTCTAGAGGGAGAAAAAAGCATTTATACTGTATCTGTTCATGTTTTATATAATGTACTGTGCAAAATACAACCAAAATGTACATGGAGATGCCTTTAAAAATAAGGGATTAGTTTATAAAACATAGATAATAAGTATCCATAAGAACTAAACTGATTAGTAACCAGTGGAAACGATCAGTAAAACAGTTTTCCTTTACATATTAAACATTTTATTACATGTAAATATGTACTATAATAATAATAATAATAATAATAATAATAATAATAATAATAATAATAATAACAATGAAATTCAGACAGTGGGATATTTCAGGCTTTTATGTTTTTTAAACCCAAACAATATAATTACATTTACCAGACGTCAATAAATCATTAAATTTATTATTAATACACTTCCTCTTTTAAATGTCTATCTATCTATCTATCTATCTATCTATCTATCTATCTATCTATCTAGCCTTCTATCTGTCTGTCTGTTTGTCTGTCTATAGTGAGTGTAGTACAAGTGGAGACCTCAGTCAAAGCATCAGCATCCAGAGGTTTTGTGGTTCTGATGGTGCCATTGGTTTCTCCAGGAACGTGAACCAGTTCCAGAAAGTCCTTGCCGATGGGGAAGGGGAAACCCTCCAGCTGCAGCTCATCCCCAGGGCTGATGTTAGTCAGACTCTCTACATCTCCTGTGGGACATTTCAGACCAATCTCATATCAGACTGTCATGCAGGTACATTTTCACTCCTTCACTGCTGTGTTTATGTTGTTTCAACTTTTAACATATGGTAATTAGTGATGCTTCAGCAAGCAGCGCAGATTATCACCAGGGATTTATACATACCTGTACATACGAGCAAAAAAGTCTTTTCTTAAATAACTATAAAGCAAAAAAATATTTTTATGAGATAAAATACATTATAAGGGAAAATGTTTGTGGACACCTGAGCATAAGATTGCTATGTGCTTTATTTTTGAACATTCTTTTCCACATTTAGTCCCCAATTGCTTTTATAATAACCTCCACTCTTCTGGGAAGATGTTCCACTAGATTTTGGAGTGTGTGCTTGTGGAGATTTGTGTTCATTCTAATACAGGGCATTAGTAAAGTCAGGTACTGATGTAGGTGAGGTGAGGAGGCCTGGGATGCCCGTGATCTTTGGGCCCTAAGGTGGCACTGCATTTAAAACAGTCATGATTCTATAATGGAATTCACTGTATGGGCTCATTAACACCTCCAAAAATCATTGTCTGTGAACACAGTTTGCCATGTAATCCACAAATGCAGGTTAAATTTCTATCATGCAAAGAAGGAGGCATGCGTGAACATGATCCAGAAACACTGCCATCCTCTCTGGGCCAAAGCTAATTTAAAATGAACTGAGGCAAAGTGGAAAACTCTAGTCAGATTAATCAACATGGTCCTCCGGACTAAAGAGGAAAGGGACCATCTGGCTTGTTATCAGCCCTCAGTTCAATAAGCTGCATCTCTGATGGTATAGGAGTGCATTAGTGCCTGTCTATATACAGTTTTTAGAGCCAGAAAATGATTTTTTTTTAGGGAAGGCCTTTCAAATTTAGCAAGACAATGCTAACTGCATACTTTTACAATTTTTACAATAGCATGAATTTGAAGGTAAAAGAGTCCGGGTGCTGAACAGGCCTGTCTGCAGTCTAGACCTTTCACCATATGAAAACATTTGGTGCATTATGAAATAAAAAAACACAACAAAGGACACCCAGAACTGTTGAGAAGCTAGAATCCTGTATCAGACACATATAGGACAACATTCCTATCCTCAGCAACTGGTCTCCTCAGTTCCCAGATGTATTTGGACAGAAGACCTGATGCTACATTGTGGTAAACATTTCCCTGTCCCAACTTTTTTGAGACGTGTTGCAGCCATCAAATTTAAAATGATATAATAAGGTATTTTTACCTGGTATATATCCTTAGTTTAAACATTTAAAAAAATTTTGTATTTTATTGTGAATGGAATATGGAATTTATGAGATTTGCAATTCATTGCTTTCTGTTTTTATTTACATTTTACACAATGTCCCAGCGTTTTTGGAATTGGGGTTGTACATATTTCTATATTTTTGACTGATATTTTGATATCAGTGGAAAACAGGAACGCTATAAGGCTTCTCTGAGGTACAGTATGACATGTCTGGTGTATCTTCTATACCTTCAAAGCCCTCTGTAGTAGAACCGACGTTCTGAATAGTTCCACTTGCACAGTTTATCACTGAGGTACCTGTGGAGGCGGAGAGACAATACATTAAAAATGTACATATGTTTCCAAGTGAGAAAAAGAGGGGGAGAGAGATGCAGATTTTTAAACAATATAAGACTGTATTAAGATTAGTCAGGACAGTGTTGGGTTTCTGTATGTAGAGTATCATGAATCTGTTTTAGAAATATTTCTAAGCTAAGAAACATGTTGTCTATATCTGATGCAGAGAAGCTCGTCCATGCGTTCATGACCTTCAGACTGGACTACTGTAATGCATTACTAGGTGGATGTCCTGCATCATTAATAAACAAGCTTCAGTTAGTTCAGAATGCAGCAGTCAGAGTTCTCACATGGTCAAGAAAATATCACCATATAACCCCAATCTTATCGTCCCTACATTGGCTTCCTGTTAAGTTTCGAATCGACTACAAACTACTGCTTCTTACTTACAAAACACTAAATGGTTTATCTCCCATGTATCTCTCTAGTCTTTTAACATGCTACAATCCGTCACGCTCCCTGAGATCTCAAAACTCTGGGCTTCTAGTAGTTCCTAGAATAGCAAAGTCCACTAAAGGCAGTAGATCATTCTCACATTTAGCTCCTAAACTCTGGAACAGTCTTCCTGACAGTGTTCGGGGCTCAGACACACTCACCCAGTTTAAGTGCAGATTAAAGAGCTATCTTTTTAGCGAGTTCTACACAAAACACACATCACATATCATAACCTTGTGCTCCATCACATCTGATCACATGCACATTATCAACTTGTGCTGTTAATATCATGAACAGCAGCTACGCTAATTCCTCTCCACTGCTTTTCTTTTTCTACCCATCCCAAGGCATCCTGAGGTTGCGCCAGCTCCAGTCACGTCCCACCTTATGGAGATTGTGGACCTTTAAAGTAGTAGATGCCGAACTCGCAAACATCCCGAACCATCTAGAGACGTACCAGCGCCAGCTGGATTCCACCTCATGTAGAGTTTGGATATTGGACCTCCTTAAGTGTTTAAAGGCTCTGGCATGGAGAAGCTGGTGTTGGATCTGTGATGATCGCAAATGTTGAGCTATTTTTATGAGTAGTTCAGTAGCTCCAGGTTTTATAACCACAAATGACTGTATAAGACTGTAGAAAGATCATTACTCATAGTGTCCAGTGTTCTGTATTGTTTAAAGACTATAATCACACTCTTGATGTCACCCAAATGAGGATGGGTTCCCCTTTTGAGTCTGGTTCCTCTCAAGGTTTCTTCCTCATAACATCTAAGGGAGTTTTTCCTTGCCACAGTCGGCATGGCTGCTCATCAGGGATAAACACACATCGTTTACCTTAACTGTTAAATTCTGTAAAGCTGCTTCGAGACAATGTCCATTGTGAAAAGCCCAATAGAAATAAACTTGACTTGACTTAACTTGACTTTTAGCTGTTGGGGAGAAGGGCGAGGGGAAATGGGAGGGGTGTACACAAACCATGTAAAGTAGAGATACAGCAGGTAAAATATGACTCCAGTAAAAGTAAAAGTGTCCTTTTAAACTTTCACTTGAGTAAAAGTACAAAAGTTTTTGCCTTAAAATGTACTTAAGTATCCAAAGTACTGTGATTTATTACAACTATAAATGTTCCTATTATCATTTTTATGACAGACTCTTTACTTAATCAACTCAGTTTATGTGAAAAGACTCGAATGTGACTCTCAGCACACTGATCTATTAATAGAATGATATTAATGACTCAAACACTGATTGATTTCTATTAAAATGATCATGAACCCAAAACCTTCTTTTAAACTACTTGTTTAAAAAAAAGTGTAAATGAGGTCACGTGTGTTGTGGCGAGTTCGAGTCTGGAGTTTCTTCATCATTTATTCCTCTCTAAATGTTCTTCTTGCTGTTGAACTGATGCTGAACTGTATGTTGGTGATCAGTAGATACACCAAGCGCCGATCAGAACAAGTTTAAAACAGAGCGTGCTCTCGACCCTGATTGGTGACTCGCTGTGTGTTTCACCAGTTACGTTTTTATGCTCATAAATAAAAAGGAACGACTGATTTCACTAAAAGTAGTTGAGTAAAAAGCTAGATAGTTGACTTTGAAATGTAGTGAAGTTACAGTCTCCACAATGGAAAAGTACAGATACACAAAAAAGCTACTTAAGTACAGGAACTAATTACATTTCACTTTGTTACTGTCCACCGCTGTAAAGAACCACATACAGCAAAAAAAAAAAAAAAAAGTTGGGTGTCCTGATACTTTTGGCTAAACAATAATCTGTGTGTTGAGTCCCTCAAGGTAAATCGTTACACATCTATAAAAAATACTGTCATTTTAATCCACTTTTTAAAAGAAGAATTTTTAATGGTTGTGTAAGAGTGTGCATTCCTGAGTCCGAGGTGTTCACAGAGGAAGACAGAAGACAGGAGGCCTTCAGGATGTTCTGTTATTTAGTAAATAAAATGTGACTCCTGTGTAATTCGATGTATTTATACATCTTCATGAAGGGAAGTGGTAGAGATCAATGGGTAAGATGTTGGAACATAGATCATGAGGTCATGAGATCCAATCCCGGCGCCACTAAACTACTACTGCTGGGCCCCTTAGCAAAACCCTCAAGTGCTCAGATTTATAAATGAGATAATTGTATATATATATTGGGTCGGATAAAGGCGTCTACCAAATGTTGTACATACGGTGCACATTTTACATTGAAGAACCTTCAAAGCTTCACTGAGACCATTGTGCCTGTATTTATTCAATGTTTCTCAGAAAACGACAAGAAAAGGTAAAAGGTTTTCCTGTTGGATGCTGAATCACACGGTAACATTGTCTGCATTGTAGTAAGGAAACACTTACCGATTGCGGCCTGTACGGCATGAACACACGCGCAGGCCAGAATGAGAAGAAGTTCAGAGCGGAATAAATTCATCTCGTCCACCAGCACGTCTCAGTACGTGTCCAGTCAAACTCGCACTTCCAATGAGAAAAAGTACAAGGTTGGAACAGCAATTTGTGTTGTCTCAGAAACACACACACACACACACACACACACACTTCCTCTTTATCTTTATTTCTCCCTGATTGCACAGCTCGTCATAAACTGTAATGACTGTACGACAGGTTCAAAGGTCTTAAAGCCCAATGAATGTTTTCTCTTTACAGTATATACCTCTTTCATTTGTGTGTTTTAGAGACTAGAAACCCAATCATTATGCTGCTAAAGGAAAATAATCAACGGCGTCATGAAAAGGAGCCACGGTTACTGCGGCAACCATGATTATTTCCCAATTATGGTCCCAAGGTGTTATGTCATATTTGCTTTTTATACGTTTACAGCTACATAATGTATCATGTCATGAAGGGAGAATTCAAACAGCAGAGTTATATGACAAAAGTATTGGGACACCTGGCTTTTCCAGCCATATGTGGTTCTTCACCAAACTTTCACTTGCCTTCATTAGGAGACCCAAACCTGTTCCAGCATGACAATACCCCTGTGCACAAAGCCAGCTCCATGAAGATCTGCTTTACATGGGTTGGAAAATGTGGAAGATCTCCTGCTATAGAGCTCCAACCCTGAATTGGATGAATGTGAACACTGACTGCACCCCAGGCCTCCTCACCTTCTCACCCACATCAGTACCTGACTTTAATAACACCCTTGTGGCTAAAAATCGAATCTAAAAAATCTAGTGGAACATCTTCCCAGAAGAATGGAGCTTATTATAACAGCAAATAAAGACCAAATGTGGAATGTAATGTTCAAAAAGAAGCCCATACTAATCTTTAATCTAATTGTGGACTAGTGTACACAAACTCATTACTAACTCATAAATATTACATTCTAATCAACTGATTCACTTCTACCATAATCTATAGTTCTATTTTTACAGGTTGTACTTTTATGAGCTTTATAATTAGACATGTAGTTTATGGACTGATGAACTATTACTTAATGCAGTGACACATTTATTCATTACAGATGAGAAACTGAAATTTCCAATTAGAAACAGATTATTTTCAGTCTATGGTTATGATGTCATCATCAGGGGACACACACACCACTTGTGTTGATTTCTTGTCAAAATGACCCTTTTATTTATTTAAAGAAAAGTAAAACATAATCACAGATCATTCTGGCAAAATTAAATGTGTTTTATCTCCTCAACATCCCCATAATCCAGAGATAAATAGAAAATTAGGGAAAAGGAAAAGAAAATTAATAGAAATAAAGAAGAAAACGTAAATTAGAAAAAAGGGAAAGATATAAAGAATGAAAATTAGTATAGAAAAAAAAAAGCTGTAGCAATAAGTCAGACAAAAGAACATATCATATCAGACACTAAAGACAAAGAAGAAAGGAGAATAAAATAAAGATACAGAAGCGTGTAGAGATGCAAAGGAGAAAATGATAGAGAGATATAAGGATGAAAAGATCAACATAAAGAAGGAGGAAGATTCTTTCTTTTCATATTGAAAGAAATGTTGAAAGAAAGAAAAAAAGAAATGCTGAAAGAAAGAAATGTCAACAGAAAGAAGAAAAGAAAGAAATGTAAATAGAAAGGAAGGAAGGAAGAAAAAGAAAGAAAGATCAACATTATCAAAAAAGCAAGAAAAAAAAGAAGTGTTAATTTAAAGATAGAAAGAATGAAAGAAAGAAAAAAAGAAAAAATGCTGAAAGAAAGAAAGAAAAGTAAGAAATGTAAATAAAAAGGAAGGAAGAAAGGAAAAAAGAAAGAAAGAAAGTCAATGGGAGATGTCAATAGAAAGAAAGAAATGTAAATAGAAAGAAAGAAAGAAAGAAAGAAAGAAAGAAAGAAAGAAAGAAAGAAATTTCATTCATTCAGCGCGATAAGCCGCTGTCCAATCAGATCACGAGGCAGCTTGACGTAAACGCGCCTTTAGGTCACGTGAGCTCGCGGGTCACATGACTGCCCGGTCAGCAGTCAACATGGCGGAGACGGAGGCGGAGGCGGTGAAGGCGCTGTGCGGTCTGTTGAACGGAATCGCGCAGAGAGTTTATTACGGGAACTCGGAGATCACGGAGGAGCTGCTGAGGGATGAGCTTTACCCCGCCGTGCCTCAGGACGAGTTTCGGGCTCTGTATGACAAAATGAGGGGCCTTTTAAAGGTATAAAGTGCGTTATTAAGCTAAGCGATTTAGCCGCAGGGTGATGAACACTGGAGTTGTGTTTAAATCAGGATTATAATGGTGATGTTCTCCTTCAGACTCCATTATCTCCTGCAGTCACATGGGCTTTAGACACTGAGCACTTTTTACTTATTATAGTATTCAGAATGCACTGAGAAAAGGCGAGATCAAGACTCCAAAACACTGAATACACTGAATCTCATTCCAAACTGTAGTGATAAACATACAGTGCATTCATGTTTAATCCATTGTGCTGAGAATGATGTCCAGTTTCTACACCATCCATCCACTCACTCACTCACTCACTCCCTCATTCAATCACTCACTCATGCATCCATCCTTCCATCCACCCACTCACTCACTCATGCATTCATCCTTCCATCCATCCATCCACTCACTCACTCACTCACCCACTCACTCACTCACCCACTCACTCACTCACGCATCCATCCATCCATTCACTCACGCATCCATCCATCCACTCACTCACGCATCCATCCATCCATCAACTCACTCACGCATCCATCCATCCATCAACTCACTCACGCATCCATCCATCCATCCATCCACTCACTCACGCATCCATCCATCCACTCACTCACTCACCCATCCATCCATCCACTCACTCACTCACGCATCCATCCACTCACTCACTCACGCATCCATCCATCCACTCACTCACTCACCCATCCACTCACTCACGCATCCATCCACTCACTCACTTATCCATCCATCCACTCACTTACTCACTCACTCACCCATTCATCCATGCACTCACCCATCCATCCATTCACTCCCTTACTCACTCCCTCACTCACATCCTCATTCAATCACTCACTCACGCATCCATCCACTCACTCACTCACTCATCCATTCACTCACTCACACGTCCATCCACCCACTCACTCACTCACTCACTCACTCATGCATTCATCCTTCCATCCATCCACCCACTCACTCATCCATTCACTCACTCACTCATCCATTCACTCACGCATCCATCCACTCACTCACTCATCCATTCACTCACTCACACGTCCATCCACTCACTCACTCACGCATCCATCCATCCACTCACTCATCCATTCACTCACTCACACATCCATCCACTCACTCATCCATCCACTCACTCACTCATCCATTCACTCACTCACACATCCATCCATCCACTCATTCACTCACTCATGCAGCCATCCACTCACTCACTCACTCACTCACCCATCCATCCATTCACCAAGCATTTTATACTTAAACTGTATACAGGAACACTGGGAGTGAATTGGGAATACACCCTGGAGGATGGGACACAAGTTAATTACAGGGCAACACAAAAAAGGACCAATAAACACACACACGCACGCACGCATGCACACACACACACACTCTCACTCTCATTCATTCCCTCCAACTTTTGGTTGACAATTTGAGAAGCCGAATCACCTTCTGCAAAGTTTTCAGGAGGAAACCGGAGAACCCAGAGGAAACCCAGGGGTGGGGCAGATAATTTCAAGTGTCGGATTCGACTCATTATTAATCTGGAAGCGTGTTTATTTGTTTCTTTTCTGCTGTGCCTCCATTCAGGTACAAACAAATCAGTGTTTATACACTACATAAACTCTGTAGTCGTCCTGTGAAGAATGTGATTAACAGTCGTCTGAAGTGACGTCTATCATGGAATCATCTGCCCAGTTACTGCTTTTAAATCCTACTGAACTGCTCTGGGATGAAGTGGATCACAAAGAAATCTCCATCTAGTGAGGAACATCTTTGGAGAGTTTTAGAAGAGACACAGCAAAATATTTCAGATGAATATTTGGAGAAATGAAGTGTCTGGATGCTGAGTGTGTGTGAAGGGAGGATTTTTATGAAAATAAAGTGGAACATCTGGACATTTATAGATTTGTTTGGTCAAAGTAAATCTTAATACCGTTACATTACATAGAAACATGCGTGTCTCTTAAAAAAAACCCATAAAATACTGTCCTCTAGGTGGCAGTGTTTAGTTTTATGTAATTCCACAGATAGATTGGATGGATGGATGGATGGATGGATGGAAAGAGGTGGAAAGAAATATATAGGAAAAGGGAATAGAAATGAGCAAGGTAACAATAAAGAAGGAAAAGGAGAAATGAAAAAGAAAGAAGGAGTGATAAATAAGGGAAAGAAAAGGGGAAAAAACTTGGAGAAAGAAAGTGGAAAATAAGGAGAAAAAAAGGAAAGATAAATGGATATAAAGAAGAAAAATAAACAGAGAGAGAGGGATGGTAAAAGAGATGTGAAGAAGAAATGAGGCTGAAAATTATATAACATAGAAATATAAAAAAAGGAGTAAACCAAAAGAAAGATGGAGAGATACAAAGAAAGAAAAGAAGTAAAGAATGTAAGGAACTACTGCTAGTAATAGTTAATGTCTCAGCAGTACTTCATATAATCTTCTCTCCTCTCCTTTCTTCTCCTCTCCTCTCTTCTCCTTTCCTCTCTTCTCCCTCTGTCCCTGTGCTCAGTCCGTGGCCGTGGCGGATATGGACCAGGCCCAGCTGGAGGCGTTTCTGACGGCTCAGTCGCGTAAGCATGGTGGTGGAGGTACGAGCCCGGAGCAGACGGCGGCTCTGGCGCGGTTCTGGAAGGGACACCGTGCCCGGGTGCGAGAGAGCCTGGTGTCACAGAGCCGCTGGGAGCCTGCACTGAGAGGACTGAACTGGAGGGTGGACCTGCAGACTGCTACCAGCAGGGGGCAGATGTCTAACAGCCCCGTGGCTCTGGTGGAGCTCGAGCTGGGGAGAAACGGACAGGTGAGAGTTTATTATTCATTCGTAATGATTGATCTTTTGATTCGTATGGTTCAGAATCCTCTTTATTGCCCAGCATCATGGGTTGCATGTACGAAGAATTTGTCATGGTGTGCTGGTGCTCTAAAAATAGGAACAACTATAAAAAAAAATAACTACATAATTACCTTTATAATTTGTGGATTCTGTTCTTCCTCTTGAACATCCCATTCCCATTTAGTCTTTATTTACTCTTATAATAAACTCCACTCTTCTGGGAAGATGTTCCACTAGATTTTCTGGAGATTTGTTAGATTTCATTCAGGGTGTTAATATCTGATGGAGGTGAGGTGACGAAAGACAAAAAGAATTTGTCCTGGTGTGCTGGTGCTTTCTCGGACGACGGCCTGCAAACCTCAGTGTGCGACGTGTGGTCTGAGCACTGACCTGCGACCTTCTACGCAATGCTGCAGCACTCATGCGTCTGTTTTTTTTAAGCAGCTTCTCCACCCTCTTTGATTGACACTTACGAGGTCTGAGTGGAACACCTTGTGGAAAACCTCTGTATGACTCTGACCACTGTACTGTAACTCAGTTTCAGGGTGGTACTGATCTTCTCATAGTCTCGCCATCTTTGTGGAGAACAACAATTCTATCAAATCCTCAGAGAGTTCTTTACCATGAGGTTCCATGTTGAACATCCAGTGGTCCCTATGAAAGAATCGACTCCAAGCACCAAATTTTATCAGCTTTAATACAAGATACACACATTTGTATGGTCCTGACAAACGGACAAAAACATGAACGTGGTGAACAGGACGTGTGGCTTTGCACGATTACATGACGTACAGCTGTTATTAGGGCGTACTCACTTTTGTTGCCAGTTATTTAGACGTTAACCGACGCGTGTTGTTATCTTACTGGATATACTCTCAAATATATCTGTTTAATTTCTACAGTACTTGAAGATGTAATAAAAAGGGTGCTGAAAGGTGAGGGGTGCACTTACTTTTGTGAGCATGAGTGATTCGGCTCGGACTTTTTTTTTAATCTATAATTTTTACACATTTTTAAGAGTAACGTCTACTACCGTCGTCTGAGGAATCAGACTGATTGTCTGAGGGACAAGTCCAACCGCAACTAGTACAGCAGTAATGAAGCCTGCAGCGTTGCGTGTGACCTAAAACCTCCAGACTTCTCGGTAATCGCACTCAGGAAGTGTAGCCCACCTCCTCCTCTCACCGCTTCCTCCCCAACCCCCCCATCCCCCATTCCAGCAGTGAAAGCTTCAGCAAAACCCAGTAGGGTTTTTTTTTTTTTTTTTTTTTTTTTTTTGGCATGCAAAATAAATGACTCATTAATACACTCACTGTCAGTTTCAGTTCCAGGGTGTTGTATGTCCAAAACAATCAGGCTTTGCGTGTATTTTGGATCAAATATTCCATCAGAATTGAAATAAAATGTTAGATTTTTCAGGAGCTCATGATATTTGATACGATTCACCGCTATTACGATTCACCGCCATCCGATTGCGGTCCATTCAAGCACAATGTGATTCAGCGCAATACGATGCGATGCGATTCGGTATGGTACAAATAGCTCGCTTTTATTTCAGACAGCAAATCATCAATTCACTTCAGCGCCTTCTGACTTCTAACGCATGGCTCGTTCACACACGCCTTTGTGCTGTGAAAACAAGAAGAAAAAAAAAAGAAATAAAACCAGACGAATCTTTTCCTGTTCTGTGTGCAGGCAGTTACAGCTCTACCTCTGCCATGTTAATCTGTATTCCATGTGACTCCCAGGACACGGCTCGGTCTCCGTAGCGTTGCGATGCGTCATGTTCATGTCCTGTGCCCAGAAAAAGGGTTTAGAGAGAAGAAATCGATCTACTTATCAAATATTGCTCACTTTCACAATAATAAAAGTAAAGCACAACTACTAATAATAGTGTGTGTGTGTGTGTGTGTGTGTGTGTGTGT
>JAAIIK010000161.1:169873-186328 GCA_014706435.1 Silurus glanis
TTAAGTACAGTAACGAAGTATTTGTACTCCGTTACTTCCCACCTCTGTATTTATTACATATAATTTATTCATGGAATTATATTTATTAATTACTATATACATTTTTATTTCCTTTTCATGATTCAGAACTATTTAAAAAAATATATATTTTTGTAATAAGATCATAACTACTTTACATGGAGTTTTATGCTTTTTTTTTTAATTCAGTTTCCAGTTGATTAATCAGTTATCGGCAAATACGATATCCAACTCAGCTCGACCTCCAGGAACCGCAACCAAAGACGTCCTGTACAATTGTGTGCCTCCATGTTGATAACAGTTTGAGGAAGAACCACAGGTCAGGTGTCCAAATTTGCAAACATTTTTTTTTGGTGTTTGGATATAAAAGTTTGAGACAATTCATAAGATTAGGATTAATAAAAAAAAAAAAAAAAAAACATTTATTAGAAATACTTCACAATCAGGGGACAGAATAACTCACTGGGACAATTCCACTTGTTTGAATGATGATTGATGAAATGATGATATTAGACCTGCTGTTTTCAGAACTTAATTTACAAAAAAAAAAAAAAATCAATGAAATCAACAAACCAACACAAACAACATTCATTTTGAATTCCACATGATCGTATTTGATGATTACGCAGAACACACACAAGCACAGAGGAGACACTGGTGTTAATGTACCTTGAATGTGAATTTTATCAATACGTTTAGCTTCTTGAAAAAAACTTCTTTTTTTTCCCAAACACACTTTTAAAGATCACCTATTAAACACGCATCTCTTTATCTTTAGCCGCTACTTGTTTGGCGAGGTATGAAATAAACGTCTTTCTTGTCACTTTGCGAGAAGTTAAAGCCTTCTTTTTTAGCAGAGTAAAAGGGAAACATGATCTGATGACGATGGCGACACAGATGTGATCTACAGTAGGACGACTTTTTTTATTCCCTGGAAAAGTACCTGGATCATCACCATCTCAGAGTCGAGTGTTTTCCTCTATTGAAACACGTTACACATACTGCCCTCTGGATTTGAGTTCAGGACACAGTTTGGCCTCGAGATCTTCCATCTTTATGGATTCGACATCTTTGCCGCCGGTCAGGCTGGCGGCGCGGGTGATCTTGGTAAGGGTTTCCTCAAAAGGTGGCGGAAGGTAGACCATGAGGAAAACGCCGTCAGAGGTGTCCGAGCTGGTGCTGTTCAGGCGCTCGGCGTTGGCCGTGAGCGAGGCGAGGATCTCGGCGCCGCCGTCCGCATCCTGAAGGTCCACAGCGATGATGTTGGCCAAGCCGAGCTTGTTGCGTGAGCTGCACCTCTGGTAGACAACGAAGGCTGTCAGACAGAAGATGAAGAGCAAGACCAACGGTAGCACAACGTAGAGGACAAGCTCAGTCTTCGCATCCTGGTCACTTAAAAGCTCGTTCCACTGGTAACCCTGCATGGAAGGATATAAAGAGTTATTGATTTGGAGTGGTGCATCAATTCAATTCTATTTTTAGAGCAGCTTTAGGATGTATTTATTAGGATGTATGCAGTTAGAAGTTCCTTATAATTGTAAGTTGATTCCTAATGAGTGATCCAGTGGCGACTGTTTTGAGGACAAACGCCCTGAGGAAGTAACCTTGAGAGGAACCAAAATAGTCAAGTTTTATCATTAGGAATCAGAATCTTTGGCCAAGTGACCATACAAGGAATTAGTTTGGGGTTTAGAGCAAACACAGTGCACATTTACACATCTGGGCCCTGCACAGCAACACTGGACTCAACAGGACATGATTACACATAACACAACCAGAACCAAGCATAGAAATCACTACTCATTGGTTTGAAACAGAAATTGAGATTATAAATCACTGATTTCCCAGAATTAGTGCACATGTGTATGATACTGCACAAGTCTAGTATAGATGGAGATTCTGGGGGTTTAGAAGCTGTTTTGAAATCCCCATTGTGTATCACCTGGCAGAGGCAAAGAGTCTGAACAGACTCCGAGTTCCTTACGATCCTGATAAAAGTCTTAATTTCTCAGTGTAAAGAAATCCATAAAGAGTGTACTACAAAGATCTTTTGCAGGAGCTCCCTGTAAAGAACAGAACAAAGGAGGACACATGAAAGTCAAGTCCCTGAATTTACAGCACATCTAACATCTGGCATCGATTTTTGCGCAAATCAGAAAATCTTTAACGCCCCCAACATACGATATCGTTTTAGTGCACGTTACAGCATGAATCCGAAATCTACAGTAAGATTACAAGATTAAAGCTGTGAGAATGAGAATGCATTCTAAATATTTTGAGAATAAAGTTGAAAGGTTTCGAGAATATTGTCGATATAGTTTAAGAATAGACGGAAAATTGTGGGAATCAAATAGGAAATATTTTGAGGATAAAGTCAAAATTACGAGAAAATAAGGTCAAAATATTTTGATAAACTCACAGTTATGAGAATTAAATGTAAATATTTTGAGAACAAACTAAAAATTACTTTAATCCATAAAATGTAAAATTATTTTGAGAGACAAGTCGTAATATTTTGAGAAAAATCTCTTTTTTCTCAATGTTTTTTCATGTTTTGCTGTTTTGTATAAAATGGATGTGAAGGATCTGGTAAAAATTTTGCTTTAGGTTCAGATTTAGCAATAAGGGAAGTTTATTTGTATAGCGCTTTTCACAACAGACATTGTCTCAAAGCAGCTTTACAGAAATCAGCAGTTAAGGTGAATGGTGTGTGTTTATCCCTGAAGAGCAGCCGGGGCGACTGTGGCAAGAAAAAACTCCCTTAGATGTAATGAGGAAGAAACCTTGAGAGGAACCAGACTCAAAAGGGGAACCCATCCTCATATGGGTGACATTAAGAGTGTGATTATAGTCTTTAAACAATACAGAACACTGGAGAGTGAGAACTAACATGAGCACTGGAGTGTAAGATTATAAGTGATGATCTTTCTACAGTCTTATACAGTCTTTTGAGGTTATGGAACCAGGAGCTACTGATCAACTCATAAAATAGCTCAATCAGTAAACAGACACTGCAGTGGTTCTGTAGGAAGATTAATTTATTCAGCAGAAAATGTCAGAGATATAAAAGCAATAACTAAACTCAAAAAATTTCCCATTCAGTAATTTCTCTTCCAGTCCTCCAGGATCAAGCAAGGCATATCTCACTTTGCGTGGATGTTAATCAGATAATGCTGCTTTTCAGCTTGATTAGACTCTAATCCTTTGAAATCTGTCTGGTTAACCCAGCTCAATCGGATGACCTTTCTTTTTTAACCCCAAATGAAAAAAATTCTATAGGAAAAGGAGTTCAATTTGGGATTTTTTTATATACCAGTACAAACGTTTAAGACCAAGAAGAAGAGCATGAGATTTCATAAATATTAATAGTGACCTGTAGGAAAGCAGGAAATGAACATGAGTACAGAGCTGAGCTGTTGAGGGTAGAAAGTCTTTGGTGGTTTTAGAGTGGCTCTCTGGCACACCCTACTGGTCAGTAAACCAAAACTGCAGCTGAGCAGGTTTATATTTTTATTTGTAAAGCGCTTTTAAAAATGGACATTGTCTCAAAGCAGCTTTATAGAAATAACTGTTTGTCCCTAATAAGTAACCCAATGGCAACTGTGGCGAGGAATAACTCCCTGAGACGTCATAAGGAAACCTTAAGAGGAACCAGACTCAAGAAGAAATCATTCTCATCCCTGAATGTCCATTTCTTACAGTTCCACTATTGATGAGGAATTCAGTTCAATGATTATAAGCACTTAAAAGCGGAACTGTGGTCTTGAGCCATTGTAGTGTAGACTGTTATTAACTCCAGTCCAAATTCATCCTCAATGTTCTTGACTTGCTCAGTAACTTCATGGATCTTTAGGCTGTTCATGTGGAACCACCCCCAGCTTCAAACAGCCTTCAACTGAAGAGAGCTCCATCCAGAGGTAGAGCATCTGGACAAACGGGGCAGATCCGAAGAGACAGGAGATGACACTATGTGATTTCCTTTGCAAAGTTTCTCCGAATAGAGTGTGTGCAGCAAAACACACCATGAGTTCTTTTCTGCATTTTAATATATAATACAAATGGGTAGATATACTGTAGATAGCACCTCATCTCACCTACATCAGTTCCTGACTTTACTAACACCTTCATGGCTGAAAGAAATCTCCAGAAATCTCCACAAAATATTATAAGAGCAAATGAAGCCCAATTGTAGAATAAGATGTTTAAAAAGAAGCACATATCAATTTGGACTGTAATTTTACACTGTTTCTTTCTCCATGAGTGAAAAAACCTCAACAATATTGTAACTGTAATAAATGGATATCCAGATGCCACCCAGATGAGGATGGGTTCCCTTTAGAGTCTCGTGACTCTCAAGGTTTCTTCCTCGTTTTGCCTGACCACCGTCACCTCTGGCTCGCTCATTAGAGATATACATTTCTGAATTTAAAAATGTTATTCTTAATTTGTTCATTTCTGTGAAGCTGCTTGGCTTCTTTTAATTTTTTAACTGTTTGGACTGGCACTGAACCTTCTTGTACTTTTCACTTTTTGATTTTTTTGCAATCAGTATATCCAAAACAAGTGGTCTTTCCATCTATATCCAAAACAAGTGGTCTTTCTATCTATATCCAAAACAAGTGGTCTTTCCATCTATATCCAAAACAAGTGGTCTTTCCTCATATATCCAAAACAAGTGGTCTTTTCTTCTATAACCAAACAAGTGGTCTTTCCTCATATATCCAAAACAAGTGGTCTTTTCTTCTATAACCAAACAAGTGGTTACAGGGTGTGAATGAATCCATTCATTGAAAGTGTGGGAAAGCAAGTGTGTACTGGAAGTGCGATAACTCCATGTTGGACGGGCCAAGGCCTGGATAGCTACATGCTACTTTTGATACTATTTATTACTTTTAAAAATAAAAAGGAGATGGATGGAAACTGCTATTTTTATAGTTCTTTGTCTTCACAAGCCAGTGTACTCTTAGTGCTGGTCCCAAGCCCGGATAAATGAGGAGGGTTGTGCTAGGAAGGGCATCCAGCGTAAAAACGTGCCAAATTAAATATGCGGATCACGTATCATAATTTTTATAGTTATTTGAAGATAACGATGTCGGAAGAGGAAAAGACTGGAAAATAAAAAAGATATAAAAGGGTACAAAAAGATTGTGAATTTACTTTGTGTTTACTTTACTTGTGTTTTTGAGCACTTCCATGAAACCGCCTGAATTTGTTTCTGCTGGAATAAAGCTCGATTCTTCGACATCACAACCTTCTACACTTTATCTACTCTTTATAAATGGTGTTTTAGCTTTGATACTGAATTTGTTGCTTCTGTTTTTACGTCGCCACGAGGCTGCTTTGTGACACGGTCTGTTGTTGAACTGCAATGCAAATCAAATATTATTCCGCATTTCATAAAAAAAACCCTCTTTTTATAAGTGAAGTGTTTCCTGACTCTTCAGCACCATGGACAATACCTCGTCTTCCACCTCTGCATATCTCCGGGGAAAAAAATAGTCCAGATCTCCTCAGTTCCCCTTCAGGAACTCGAGCTGCGTCGAAACGCTATGGGAACGCCCATAGCGTTTCGACGCAAGGTGTCGTTCCTGAAGGGGAACTAGGGTTACGGTCGTAACCTAGAGACGTTTCTAAAAAAGTGGGTTCACCTGCTCCCATTATAATATCAGTTTCCTGCCATATTACATTAAAGCAATTGTCACAAACTGCTACCTCACAGTTCTTATCTCACCCCTGAACCATGCTCTCTCTCTCTCTCTCTCTCTCTCTCTCTCTCCATCCTCTACCACTGCTCCACTCATCCCTCCATCCTCTACCACTGCTCCCCTCATCCCTCCATCCTCTATCACTGCCCCACTCATCCTTCCATCCTCTATCACTGATCCACTCATCCCTTCATCCTCTATCACTGCTCCACTCATCCCTCCATTCTCTACCATCTACTATCCCTTTATCTCTTAGGGTACAAAAACCTATTTTCATTCCCAACAGGGTTTTAGACTGATGATGGTCTTAATCTGTGTCCTAATGAACCAGCATCACAAAGTATTTATTGATGGAGACCTCAAGCCACTCTGGATAATGGAGCATCTGCCAAATCCTCTAAATGTGTCAGGATAACGTAAGAAGAATAATGTGAAACAAGCATGTTGATGAAGTAAAAGTGTATTAAAGTGAAATACAGTACTCTGTTGACAGCAGGTAATAGAGCAGGTGGTTTCAGGATATTTTATCCTCATCATTTTGGGATTCTTAGTGCCATTTTGTAAAACTAGAGTGGGAGTGTAAATTTATAAGATCATCAAGACATTGATTGATCGATTGATTGATTGATTGATTGATTGATTGATTGATTGATTGAGAAACACCAGTTTAGTCCAAGGTTTCATGCACACACTCATTCCTTCTTAGAGACCATTTTTTACGTGCTACAATCCGAGAGATTCGCTCCAATAGCAGAAAGCTGATTGTCTGTTGAATGTTGGTCTCATTTGTAGTCGTAAAACAACATATTATATTTGGACGATCGAAAGAAATAACGACAACGAAAACTAACAAACAAAAACAATCTAAAGTGCTGTAGGAGTATTTTAATGAGCATTAGAAGTACATGTACATCAGAAAATTAAGACCTGTTTCAAATTATTTAAGACTTAGAACAAAAAGGAGACTTTTTAAAGCCTAAAATATAGATTTTTTTAATATTTGACTTTTTATTATTTTATTTTTTTTTACACTTTTAGATGCCACAGAACCCCTGTTCAACTTTTCAAACGTGCGAACTGTTAAAAAAAATATTTTTTGCTATCAGAAAGTTTTCGTAACAGGAAACAGCCTGAGGATGTTGTGCCACGACTCTAAATACAGGAACTACCTAAAGATACATTCTATGGACAAAAGTATTGGGACACCTGACTTTTCCCTGCAAAATGTTACTACAAAGTTAGAGGCAAACAGTTGAATAAAACGTCTTTGAACGTTGTAGCGTAAAATTTATTAAACAGCACCGACATTCGCAAAAAAAAAAACCCAAAAACAACTAATGTTTAAATAGAAAGATGGAATTCAGAGAACCCATAGTACATAATCTTAACTGTAGAAAAACTCACAGCTGTACTCTGGTCAATAATTTTATAAAAGCCAATCCTTTCATCCACACTCAACCAATGAAAGACACAAGATGTAATTTTTTTTCTTTTTTCCCTTCCAATTTTTACATTTATCATTTGGTCATTGTGCAATTTTCCATTTCCATTTCTTCATTTCCTGTTATTACTTGTAAATTTGTTTTCGTTTATTGTTGGAAATCAAGGTGTTTTTACCTGCAGTTGTTTTTCCTCAGGAGGCGGTGTCGACGATCCTGCCATCCAGTCGTACGAGCCTCTCCCGGCCGGACCGAATTTCATCCAGCTGCTCTGTGGAATCTTTCTCATTCTTTTTTGCCCGATAAATCAGGACCCAGTGCAGAAATATAACACCACGAAAAAACAAACACCTAAAGGAAAAGTCTCTCTGAAAGACTCCGAGACATTTAAGAGAGAAGACTGTTGAGGAGGTTGTGTCTCGAATCTGAGAGGAATCGGTTAAGCTTGTACCATGTAAACAGTCTCACATGCTAACACGTGCAGATAAACAGATTTGCAGCTGGCCTAGTTTTAATAGAGAGGGGGGGAAAAAGGAGGGCGGGAGGGAAAAGATGGATAAGCTATGCCAATCAACAGCACAGATGATAGAGCACGTGGAGTTGACAGTTTGAGGGATAATCAAAATGCTAAGCACCCTCTTTCTCATGTGTGTGTGTGTGTGTGTGTGTGTGTGTCTAGGCCATAACAAACAGATGTTGAAGGAGTTTTGAAAGACGAGATTAGTGGACTTGAAATCAGGGTAAATATTTATTGTGCAAAACATGAACTCATCAAGCTAAGTAGCACATCTGTCCTTCAGTTATACCAGGGGCCTTCACTTCCATCCTATGCACTGAGTTAACAGTGAAAACTGTGTTTCCCATCATCCAGTGGACCTTCATGTTTAGTCTCAGGTGTCTGTTCACACCAGTGAGCTGACAAGGCCTTGGGTGCAGTCAGTGATCACATTCATCCCAAAGGTGTTCAAAAGCTTTAGAACTCCATAGCAGGAGATCCTCCATGTCCTCCAAACAATGTAAAGCAGATCTTCATGGAGCTGGCTTTGTGTTTCCAACAAATGAAATATTTCATGCTACTGCATCCAAAGACGTCCAATCCAATTGTGTGCCTCCAGGTTTGTGGTAAGAGTTTGGTGAAGAACCACATATGACTGGAAAAGTCAGGTGCCCCCAATTTTGTCCATATATAGTGTAGTTCTTACAGAGGTAGATGCAGATAAATGTAAATATAGACAGCAGTCATTGAACACTAACATAAACTGCAAAAGTTAAGGCTTATATACAGTATCTAACAAAAGTAAATGCACCCCTCACATTTCAGCAACCATTTTATTAAATGTTCTCAGGGGACAATATTATAGAAATGAAACATGGCCTTTTCTACTCGGAACAGGCCTCGCAAGGGTCAACCAAAGAAGTCGAGTCCTCGTGCTGTGCGACAGTGTGTCCTCGTGCTGTGCAAAAAACAGCCGCATGAGTGCTGCATTCCTTTAGAGGTTGCAGAAGGTCCACTCGTCAGTGCTCAGATGCCGCACACTACAACAAGTCGGTTTGCACGGATTTCATCCCAGAAGGAGAATGAATTGAGATTGAACCATGTCCTGTGGTTTGATGAGACTAAAATAAACTTGTTTGGCTCAGATGGTATCCAGCATGTGTGGTGACACCCTGGTGACGAGTACCAAGAACTCTCATATACAGTAATCCCCCATGTATCGTGGTGGTTACGTTCCGAAAACGCCCGCGATAAACAAAAAAACACGGTAAACGGACGCCACCCCAAAAATGCTATTTTATGTAAACGGTACTGTACTGTATTAACATTTTACTTCATTTAATAATGAATTAATAATTAGAAACTTCATAAAAAAACAATTCCCTTGGTTGATATTGTAGGGCCAAATCTGACATTGTAGATGCAGAAAACACTTGACGCCTTCCATAATTACATTCATTCACCTTTTTTCTTCCTTCCAACCAAATATTACAAACCCATAAAACATTACAGACCTGCATGTATATTACATGCACTTTATTTTCCCTGCTTCTAGTCTTCATTATGGTCTTCCGCATCTCATCTGCCTCATGAACACTGAGCCTTTATGAATTAAAAATTAAAAATACTTCGATTTCTTACGCTGAATCCATTACGCCAACTTACTCTCAAACACGGGACGGGTGATTAGTCACCTTCGGCTGCTGATAATCAGTTTGATCTGCTTCACTTGATGTGTGTATTGTATGACAAGGCCTCATATATTATCTGGTTTTGAAGTAACTTCAGCCCAGGAACAAATGGGATTTGAATTTAATTAGGTGATGAGTATCAGTGAAACGAGAATCTGCCGCATCTGAGCGCGTGTGGCGTCCCTGACCCTGCGCAACAGAGCTGTTGTTTTCCTCACAGGGGATTTTTGCAGCTGCACGTACGACGTATTGCACCAACACCGAAAAGCCTTGGATTGTAAAAGGGTTATTTGCATCAAATTGGAATTTTACTCAAATTTATTGTGTATTACACAATAAAGCTGCTTAGTAGCTGCTTTGAGACAATGTCTGTTGTGAAAAGCGATATATATATAAATAAACTTGACTTGACTTGACTTGAATTACTAAATCTAGTGAACCCTGAGAGAAACCCTGATGTTTAAGGTTTATAAAGTGACTGTGCAGTTCCATGCTATTCATTTATACAAAAAGTTTGACATGGGATTATTTCTGACAGGAAATGACCTCCAACTGACATTATATCACACCCAAAGCTTTTTTTTTCGAATACAGAAATAGCTTGTTTGTGTCTCAGGTGAGTGAACTTGCAGTTCGAGGTTGTTTGTTTGTCTCACTGCATGTGATTATTATTTTTTTTAATTGGTTTTTCGTCACATAATGCAACAAGAGAACATACTGTGTTCTATGTCGCACGCTTGTTAATATCATGAACAGCAGCCACTCTAATTCCTCTCAACTGCTTCTCTTTTTCTACCCACCCAGAGGCATCCAGAGGTTGCGCCAGCTTCCGTTGTGTCAAATCTCATGGACATTTTGGACTCTTAAAAAGAAAATGCTGATTCCACAAACATCCCAAACCATCTAAAGATGTGCCAGCACCATTTTGATCCCACCTTAATGAAGAGTTCTGACCTTCAAAGAGAAGATGCCGACCCCACGAAGATCCCGAGCCATCTAGAGATGTACCAGCTCCAGCTGGATCCCACTTCATTAAGTTTTCGGACGTTGGATTTTGAGGATAAACAACTTCTTAATCAATCATCAAAATAAACTTCTCCATCATTGAACATTTAAATGCTCTGGCATGGAGGAGTTGGTGTTGAATATATAATGATCTCAGATGTTGAGCTATTTTGTTGCTCAGGAGCTCCTGGTTCCACAACTCCAGCTGTTTGGGGAAGACTGTAGAAAGGACAGTAGTTATAATCACACACTCTGAAGCTCATGATATTTCTCACTCTCCGGTGTTTGTGATGTTTTAATGATTGATTAAAAATGAGGTTCCCCTTTTGAGTCTGGTTCCTCTCAAGGTTTCTTCCTCATACTTTCTTCATCTAAGAGAGTTTTTCCTCACCACAGTTGCCGGAGGTTTGTTCACTGGGGATAAATACACACCAATTTAAATCTAAGTGAATTTTGTTGTATAATTCGTACATTCTGTGAAGCTGCTTTGAGATAATGTCCATTGTTCAAAGTGCTATAGAAAAAAAATGGAATTGAATCGAATAGAATTGAACATAATAGAATGGAATTGAAATTGAATAGAATTGAATTGGCTCTCCAAGTTCAAGTGAAGAGAGAATTTCATGCAAACGCATCATATAGAATTATGTGGCTCCAGATTTGTGTTTGGGGAAGAACTCGTGGTTCAGTGGTTCAGATGTTGGACTTTTGATCAGAAGTTCATGAGTTGAAATGTAAATAATATGTGTGTAAACGCTCTCAAGTGTATTCACTCAGTAACCGGATTGCCTGAGGAGGAAAAATTGTTCCTGAGTTATCCTCTGTTGGTCTTCAGCATCTTAAACATTTTTCTGATGCAATCACTGAGCAATGTCAGTTCCTGGAGATGGTGAACGTGTTAATTCTTCCGGTCCTTCAATGCCTTTTTTGTGAAGATGTTTAGGAGATGCATATTTCGGACCTGCTGATGTTTAAAAACTGTTTAATGTTGCAAACACACACACACACACACACACACACACACACACACACACACACCTGCGAACAGGTTAATTTATTCGGAGGTCACATCCACATGTCTCCCCACATCTCCCCCAATACCAGACAGCTGCTGTAATCCTGTAAGAGGCTTAATATTCCTTTCTCCCAATCAATCTGAAAATAGACTGAAGGACGAGAAACAATTGCATATATACGAAGGGGTATTTTTTTATAGCCTCTGTGGTAAATGAATTGAATAAACGAATGCACTACTGTAATATCACTTTGTAGAAAATTTCACTGTTGACGCCAATCTTTTTTTGACCATCAAGAATGCACAATTTTACAAGCAATAAGAATTTTTTCCGGATTTATAAAAAAAAAAAAAAAAAAAAAAAAAAAAAAAAAAAAAAAAAAAAAAAGCTTTGATTTTTTTTTCTTTCATATTTTATTATACAAGATTACTGATGGTGAACCGGTGATATAGTGGGTCACTTTTCTGACTTGCAGCTCCAGCATCCCTGATTTGATCCTGATCTGGGGATTACTGTCTGTGCCGAGTTTCGGTACATGTTCTGCCCTGACCAGGATAAAGTGCTTATTGAAAGTGGGTGAGAGGACGTCTCAGCACGCAGGACATTGCAGTTTATCATTAAGTGGTAAAAAAAAGGAAAAAAAAAAGCCCGTCATCCATGTCGATCATGTGATTAAAATAATTTTTTGTTTCATTTAAAAAAAAAAATGTGCAACTGGAAACGTCACACTTTTTTATTCTTGTGTTTTTGTATTTATTTTTATAAAAAAAAAAAAAAAAAAAAGTGCAACTGGAAGCTTCTGTCACCGAAACAAATTTCTTGTAAGTGCAAACACGCCAACAGAAGGCAGCATGAGGCTGCACGCACAGTCACAGGGAGCGCCAACCTTCATAAGTCAGTGCTTCCTGTCCTGTGTACATCGGGGGCTGTGCAACTGGTGCTATTCTGACCACGTGTGCACCCTGTCACCGAGCTCTCCTCACACGTGAAACAACATGATCTTGCTTCCGCAACCGCCCTACTCGAAAGATTTGGTTCCTGCGGATTTCACCCTCTTCCTGAAGACGAAGCTCCAGCTCGGAATTTTACACCTTTCCGGCATGAATCGCAGAAGGTGCTTGACACTAGAGCTGCAACAGCTAATCGATAAAATCGATATTAATCGATAATGAAATTCATTGTCAACGAATGTCGTTATAGATTAGTTGGGCTGCTCAAGTTACAGGTTTATTTAACTGCAAGATAACACTACCTCTTGTGAAAATGCTGGACAGTACAGGGTCAACCGGCACCAGGACAAATTGTGCGTCCCGAGTCCTCTAAGGCATTGGAGCATTTTATATTAAACGCAACAAAGAAAACTGTACCTGCAGAGGAGCTGGTGTGGGATGGAAGTACCAAAGTTATGCACGTGTACGTGAAAAGAAAACACAGTAACAACTGTAGAATCCTCATGATGTGAAAATGTTACAGTTTAATGAAGTGCTATCGTGTAAACAGTTTGTTAACTTCAGTACAGTCGCACTGGATCTGTTCTGGCGTGACTCACAAGCACCAGCTTGTACAATCAGTTCGCTCGCGACTTGATGGATTCAATTAAAACGGTGCGAACAAACACAAAATCTAAAAACAGCAAATAACAGCAGCAGTAAATGATCACATTTTTGCTCATTGTTGTGGTTTTCAGCGAATAATTATGTATTTGTACACCAATGTATATTTTATCCTTTTTTTTTTATCAAGTCTGTTAGCTGCGTTTCTCCGTTCCATTCTCTTTTTATAGCATGTGTCTACTACAGCAGCAACTTCTCCGTTTTCAAACGTGATTTATTGCGGCTTTACTACGTTCAAATGCTTGTTTTTAATGTTTGTATATTTAGTTTATGTAGATATCATTTCATTGTTAACAATCATTCAATTTGTAACAAACTGTTATTCATTATATCTTCTAGATGCTTATATATTCACAACTGAACAAAATGTCTGTGTATTTTTGTAAACAAAAATTGTCAACTTGCCATCTGCAAAATACAATACAAATGTTGATTTACACAAATTGCTTCCCGTTACATATTTAAATGCTGGGGGGTTTTTTTGTTGTTGTTTTTTTACAGAAGGAAAAAAACCCAGCATACGTGAATTAGCAAACAAAAAATCCCCCATGCACTCGTCAACAAGCAGCTACTATAAGCTTTCAAATGTCTAAAATAAAGATCGATACTCTCAAAATGTGGATTTGGCATTTTATAAGTACACTTTTATACATAAATACCCTGAATAAGGGTTTTATATCGTTATAATAAGCAAAACATAATTTTACAACAATTCTTCTATCCGATTAATCGAGAAAAAAATAATCGTCCGATTAATCAAAAGAATTGTTAACTGCAGCTCTTCATGACACATTTCGAAAAGAAGATTTCTAGGACACGTTACAGAAGTGGCAGGAACGCTAGGGGCGCTGTAGTGCTGTGCAAGGGGACTGTTTTAAAGGTGATTGTGTGTAAACACAGAGAAAAGAAGTATTTTCTTGTAAACAGAGCAAAACCTTTTAATACCATCTCATATATAGTAATATACAGTATAATTATGCAGTGGATAAGACATGTCAACATAAAAACATGCTCAAATAAAATGACATACATATGTACAGATATGTCTTTATGATACAATATATACAGAATAAATATGGGTGGAACTTACGGTAGTGCAATAAATAACATTTATTATGGATGGTGTAAAGTTGATTTAATTTAGTAATATAATACAAAAAGTGAAACTTGTATATTATATACATTCATCACACACACAGACTGATATATTTCAAGTGTTTATTTCTTTTAATTATCATGATTTTGGCTTACAGCTAATAAAAACCCAAAATTCAGTATCTCTGAAAATTTGAATATTGTGAAAAGGTTCAATCTCGGAGACTCGTGGAGTCTGACTCTAATCAGTTCATTAAATCCAAACACCTGCAAAGGGTTCCCTGAGCCTTTAAATGGTGTCTCTGTCTGGTTCAGGCTCCACAATCATGGGAAAGACTGCTGACTTGACAGTTGTCCCCAAGACGATCATTGACACCCCGCACATGGAGGGTGAGACACAAAAGGTCATCGCTAAAGAAGCTGCTGTTGACAGAGTGCTGTATCCAAGCACATTCATGGAAAGTTGAATGGAAGGAAATAATGTGGTAGAAAAAGGTGAAACGAAGCAGAATTTGTGGGAGATTCACAAAGAGTGGACTGCAGCTGGAGTCAGTGCTTCAAGAGCCACCACGCACAGACGTATCCATGGGCTACAGCTGACGCATTCCTCATGTCGAGCAGCTCCTGAACCAGAGACAACGTCAGAGGTGTCTTACCTGCGCAAAGGACAAAAAGGACTGGACTTTTGCTCAGTGGGCCAAAGTCGTCTTTTCAGATGAAAGGAAAGAACATTTTGCATTTCACTTGGAAATCTAAATCCCAGAGTCTGGAAGAAGAAGAGAGGAGAGGCACAAAATCCAAGTTGTTTGAGGTCTTTGCACAGTGGGCGGTGGTTTGGGGAGTCGTGTCATCTGCTGGTGTTGGTTCACTGTGTTTGATCAGGTCTAATGTCAGCACAGCTGTCTCCCAGGAAGTTTTAGAGCGCTTCATGCTTCCCTCTGCTGACCAGCTTTTTGGAGATGGTGATTTCATTTTCCAGCAGGATTTGGCACATGCCCATGTAACAGAAAGAAAAGGGGTTTATTTTGAATGGTGCCAGAGGGGTTACACCCACACTGCCAAAAGCACCAAAGGTTGGTTAAATGACCATGGTATTGGTGTGCTTGACTGGCCAGCAAACTCACCAGACCAGAACTCCATAGAGAATCTGTGGTATTGTCAAGAGAAAAATGAGAAACAAAAGACCAGAAAATGCAGATGAGCTGAAGGTCACTGTCAAAGAAACCTGGGTTTCCATACGACCTCAGCAGTGCCACAGACTGATCCCCTCCATGCCACGCCGAAATGAGGCAGTAATTAAAGCAAAAGGACCCTCTACCAAGTATTGAGTACATATACAGTAAATTAACATACTTTCCTTGAAGGCCAACAATTCACTAAAAATGTGTTTTTGATTGGACTTATGAAGTATTCTCATTATTTTTGAGAAAGTGAATTGGTGGGTTTTTGTTAATTAGAGTTATAGAATGAGTTATAACTCGAATAGAGTGAGTTATAACTCGAATCAGTGTAGTGAAGTGAATACATGAATCACACCAATCAGTTTAAAGCACACGACTCCTACTACCGTGAACGATGCAGGTGCGCATGCGCACACGCCCAGGTGCGCTATTCATTTTATTTTCAATTCATTTTTATTTGTATTGCGCTTTAAACAATAAACATTGTCTCAAAGCAGCTTAAAACAGATAATGTGGTGATAAAAATGAATAAGATGTTGTTTATAAGTGTAAGTTTGTCCCTGATGAACGAGTCTGTTGGTGCTACCTGTTGATTGTAGCCTGGCACAGGTGTGCACGCGGTGTGCACGCGGAAGTGTGGCAACGTGACCCGCGTGGATCCGTTTCCTTGTTCATCATCAGCACTGAGAGAGAGCGCAGAGCTGCTGCACGCAGCCAGAGCCGGACTGAGAGCTTCAGCTGAGGGCCGGCCCTCCCACGCCCCCCCACGCACACCCCACGCCGCTCCACGCACACCCCACGCCGCTCCACGCCTCCTGCCCCACCGAACGCGAACACATCACAACGATTCTCTGCCGCTTCTGCGCCGGTTTTCACTCGCATCTTCTCCAGATGGATTAATCCGAGTTTTTCTCACTGTGGCTGATTTATGGATTAAGAGGAAACCCATGAATCCATAAGTGAAGTGATCTGTTATCTTCAGCTTGGCACCATGCGGACTCAAATGTGGGGGGTCTTCTGTGTATTTACTGCCCTCACTTTACTGAGCACAATCACACAGGCTGGTGAGTAACAAACTCCACATACATTCCACACACACACTTCACATACACTCCACACACATACACTCCATACACACTCCACACACAGTTCACATACACTACTCCACACACATACACTCCACACACACTTCACAT
>JAAIIK010000161.1:204011-217726 GCA_014706435.1 Silurus glanis
CATCCATCTCTATTCA
This sequence comes from Silurus glanis, assembly GCA_014706435.1. Taxonomy (NCBI): domain Eukaryota; kingdom Metazoa; phylum Chordata; class Actinopteri; order Siluriformes; family Siluridae; genus Silurus; species Silurus glanis. The sequence goes on from JAAIIK010000161.1 coordinate 204,028, forward strand.
TCTATCCAATATATTTCCATATCCATCCATCTCTATCCATCCATCTATCCTCTCTCTCTCCCTCTCTCTCAGACGACTAAATTGTAAGTAAAATGGAACAGTGTGAATGTGAGTGGAGACACTGGATGCAGATGTGCAGTCCTGCTCCGTGAAGACTTTTAGTAAACACTGAAAAACTATTTTGAACAGAATGAAGCTCTGGATGAAACTTTGAATGACTTCCTCCTGCTGTGTTAAATGAATGTAAATGCTGCTATGCCCTAAAGTGAATCTGTACATGAACAGCTAAACATGCTGGAATGAATATTACTGTATCTGGTCTCTGAAATATTGGACTTGAGTTTATTTCTATACAGGTACTTTGTTTCTGTGGATTCCTGGTAAACGATGAGTGTAAAAGACTCGCCTCAAGACGCTCTGGTTTTCAGAGTCGAATCTCTAGAAATACGCGACGAGCTGAAAGACGCACTTTGATCGTCTGTGTGTGGAGTTTGGAATAGAAATGAGGAGGTTTTATGATCAGGATTAACACTGGAACAAGGTTCTCGGATCGCTCGCTGCTATAACGTGACCCCCAGAGAACGTGGGCATGGAGAGCAGTGTGTAATGTTGTGTAATAAAAAAGAAATGAAGTTTTTCTGTTTATGTAATCGTTCAAATATAAAAAAGAAAGTAAAATAAAAAAAGGGTGCCTTTACTTGTATTTTTTTCTTTTGTTGTAGAAAAATACGTGAATAAAACGTGGATCACGCCGGTGTTTAAACTACTTAAGGGTTGATGTCGTTGATCACGTCCTCACGGTCTCTTGAGGAACATCTCCTCTTTGAAAGGCACACAGATGTAACCATCAATATTCGGTAGACTGCTGATCTTTTCTTGACGTTTTCTACAGAAGCGATGCAGCGTCTGTTTATTAATTATAACTCTGATAAAGAATGATCTTATTGCTGAATGCTAAAGTCTGATTAACCAAATTCTCCATTTTATAGTTTTACTCAAAATATTACCACCTTAATCTCGTATCGCTACGACTTTATTCGCAAAATATTTCAACCTTTATTCTCTTAATTTCAACGCTTTTGGGGCCCTTGAGCAAGGCCTTTAACCCTCTGTGCTCCAGGAGGGAATTTCACTGTACTGTAAAGTGTAAAAGTAAAGTAAAAATCCTTCCTTCATCTTAATATTTTCACCTGAGGTTCCTCCTCCTGTATGGTTTCATGGGGTAGATGTAGATGTTAAGGCTCTGGCTTACAGAGACGGAGTTATGGAGACAGAATAACACAGTGCTGTAAATACTTTTATTTACACGTCAAAAAATAAACCTCAATAAAGGGTAAAGGTTGGACAAATCTTGAATCGCTCTGTACATCACTCGAGATTCCGCCGTACGTTGTTCCATCACAAGCTACCACTGGAAAAAGGAGGAGAAACTCAGAGGATCCAATTATTGGACACTTCGATTAGTTCAGGACGACAAACCTAATAAATCCAGTCTATAATCAGAAAGAGCACAGTCCTTAAGACGTCTGGTGGAGATCAGGAGAGCTTCATGCCCTGAACGTTAGCCCTCAGGCTGACCATCTGCTTCTCCTGTTTCTGTTTCTCCTCCTTGAACGCCACCTTGTTGGCCTTCTTCTCCGTCCGGCGCTCCTGCCGAGAAAAAAAACGACACAGTCAGATTTCTGGCTCACTAATCTGTGTATTCATCAGGCGGGTATGGAGTTGTTGCTATGGTAACGATAATGCAAAATAGTCACACTGTGTGTGTGTGTTTTGACTTTACAACAAATAATGCAGTGTTCAGTTGTGTTTACTTCGTTATGAGATTAAACAGGATTCAGCAGGCTGAGATGAGTGATGTGCTGCCATCTAGAGGTGGGTTCAACCAGCGCAGGAGGAGACAGAAAAAAAATACAGAGCAACGCAGCAGCACACTCACGCACACTTACCCCTCAGTCCTGCTGTTCAAATCTCTATCTATCTATCTATCTATCTATCTATCTATCTATCTATCTATCTATCACTTTCTAATCACTATCTCTAAATCACTTGCGATATCCATCAATCACTCGCTTTATCACTCACTCGATCTATCAACTTGCACTATCTATCTGTCTTGCTCATTCACTCACTTCATCAATCGCTCGATCTGTCCATCACCCGTTCTATAAATCACTTTATCGCTCGTGCTATTCTTCTATCTTGATCCATCTCTCGTTCTATCCATCTCTCGTTCTCAGCGCTGTCACTCGCTCGATCATTTTACTTTGCTAGATCACTCTCTCTCGCTCCATCGCTCCCTCTCTCCTCCTTGCTGCAGTGTGTGTGAGGTTTGCTGCAGGTTTATATCGAGAGAACGTGATTAATCTGGAAACAGGATCAGGTGGCGCGAAACCTCTGCGATCAGAACTGAATGTTACTGACCCTCACCCACTCACACCACCAGAGTGTGAACCTCCTGCATCCGGTCACACGGCTCCAGACGAGGATTAACAGGACACCAGTGAAGAGACGACACACAGACGTGGAAAAATTTACCTTCCTCTCCTCTTTGATGGCTTGTTTGCGGAGTTTGCGATCCTCTTTGCTCTCCTCTCGAGAGCGCGGCTGGGTGGAGGCTCGTGGCAGGTCCGAGTCGTTGATCCTCTCCATGCGCTCCACCTGCCTGGCCGTCAGACCTTTCTGAGGCAGAACGTCCAGAGGAATCCCCGTCTTAGTGGATACGCGAATCTGCTTCTGCTGTAACACACACACACACACACACACAAATGCCTATGTGCTCCCTAAATCAATGCTTCCTGCTGCTTATTATTCTAGAACGTTACCTCAGGTGGGTCTTTGATCATCTTCGGGCGATTGTAGAGGTTCGAGTAGGTGCCTGGAAGAACAGAGGCTTTATTTAATAACCGTTCATAAATAATTGAACCAGGTTTCTTTACGAGTCTCTCTGCTTGTTGCTGATTTGACTGATAATATTGAAGACCTGCATCGCGACATCAAAAACGCACATATCGCTAAACGTAGCTGACAAATAAAATCCGTTTTACGTCTGCGCTACAATCCGAGGGAGAAATCTGATTGGCTGTTGGGTGCTGGTCTCGTTTGTAGTCGTGATCCTGCGAATTCTATTTGGACTCGCGAAAGAAAGAACGACAACAACCACGGAAACGAACGAAGAGAAACATTCTAAAGTGGCAGCTTGATGTTCTGGGATTAGAACTCACGACCTTCAGATCCACTCAGATACGACCTCCCTACAACTTTTGGGGGCCGAAAAGCAGGATTTTCTTGTTACATACATTTCATTTAATTCTATCTGGAGGGGTTTTTGTGTGAAAAGGACTGACTTGCCCAAACAGAGCCCCGACCTCAACCCCATCTCTGACTGGAACGGAGACAGATGTCAGAAGACACTTAAGTAAACTGATGATTTGCTTTTCTGTCTGAACCCGAAGAAATAAGAAACGTTGCGGCGATGAAAAAAAAAAAAAAAAGTATTTAGAATATGTTGGTGTGAGGGTCAGGTGTCCCAATACTTTTGTACAAACTCTATATAATATCACACGTCTGAGGGCAGGCATGGAGTTCATGTTCTGTTAGATCCACCTCACCCTGACCTCCATGCTTCTAGTTAGTGTTGGTGCAGCTCTGGTCACTCACTGATGATGGTCTCGCAGTCCCATTTCTCCTCAGGCGGCTCCTCGATGACCAGCGTCTCCATTTCCTGCTCTTCGTCCTCCTCGTCCTCTTTCACTGAGGGCAGTGCAGGAGGTCCGAGCTGCTCCGGGTTCTGGATCCTGGCACAAGTGGAGACCAGGGGTTAGGAGAGAGCGCGCGCACGCACACACACACACACACACACACACACACACACTGTTTCTGCCTTACAAAATAAAATAATAATAAATTGCTGCTACACTTTATACAGACTATACTGTAGGTCCGAAGGTTTGTGGACACCTGACCATGTGCTTCTTTTTGAACATCCCTTTCCACATTTGCTGTTATAAGAAGCTCCACTCTTCTAGGAAGATGTTCCACTAGATTTTGTGGAGATTTGCGAGAGATTTCATTCAGACACGAGGGTGTTAGTAAAGTCAGGTACTGATTAGAGTGAGGTGAGGAGACCTGGGGTGCAGTCAGCATGAAAAATTCATCCCGATAGGGTTAAAGCTCAAGAGCAGGAGATCTTCCGCCTCTTCCGACCCATCTAAAGCACATCTTCATGGAGCTGGCTTTGTGCTTCATGCTGGAACATGTTTTGAGTCTCAGTTCAAGCTACAGACTCCAGAGACATCTGAGTCTGAGGGAACTTGTGGGAGTTTGCCGTGTATTAGCACACGCAATAAAAATGGAATATAACAAAAAACATTTCAATTATTTTACTGCACTTTACACTACATTTCACATGGAAAGTCTGATCAAAACTTTTGTTCTGAACTTTTTTTTTTGTTTTATCAGAGTCTTTAAAAACCTTTTACTGAAAACAGATAGAGAGAGATGTGATCGTGAAAGAGAGAGAAAGTAATTGAGAAACAGATTGAAAGCGAGAAAGAAATTGAACGTGAGAGAGAGAGAGAGAGAGATACAGTGGTGTGAAAAAGTGTTTGCCCCCTTCCTGGTTTCTTTTTTTTTTTTTTTTGCATGTTTGTCACACTTTAATGTTTCAGGTCATCAAACTAATTTAAATATTAGTAAACGATAACACAGGTGAACACAACATGCAGTTTTCAAATGAAGGTTTTTATTATTGAGGGAAAACAAAATCCAAATCTACATGGCCCTGTGTGAAAAAGTGTTTGCCCCCCTGTTAAAACTGTGGTTTATCACACCTGAGTTCAATTTCTCAAGCCATAATTACTGCCACACCTGTTCGAAATCATGAAATCTCTTAAATAGGACCTGCCTGACAAAGTGAAGTAGACCAAAAGATCCTCAAAAGCATGACATCATGCCGAGATACAAAGAAATCCAGAAACAAATGAGAAAGAAAGTATGACAAACATGCAAAAAAATAAGCAAACACTTTTTCACACCACTGTGTGTGTGTGTGTGTGTGTGTGTGTGTGTGTGTGTGTGTGTGTGTGTGTATATATATATAGATAGATAGAGAGAGAGAGATCACTTACTCTTTCTCCTTCTGTTTGTAGTAATCAGTGATGATCTCCTCCAGTCTTGTACTCGACGGCTCGATGAATCCTTCCAGCTCTGCGTTATCGAGAGCACCAATTTCATCGTCATCAAACTGCTCGTAGAACTACACACACACACACACACACACACACACACACACACACACACACACACACACACACACACACCACGGGTCTTCAGTATGTACAGAAGTAAACTGAAATATTCCATCCTTCACCTCTATTGGTGCATTTAGACGGATGTTCTGTAACCACTAGTTCAACAGTAAAAGAGCTGGGAGTTATTTTAGACAGCAACTTATCTTTTAAAAATCATATCAACCATTTTACAAAAACTGCTTCTTCCCCCTTATAAATATTTCTAAGTTAAGGAACATGTTATCTATATCTGATGCAGAGAAGCTCGTCCATGCGTTCATGACCTCCAGAATAGACTACTGTAATGCATTACTAGGTGGATGTCCTGCATCATTAATAAACAAGCTTCAGTTAGTTCAGAATGCGGCAGCAAGAGTTCTTACTAGGTCAAGAAAATATGATCATATAACCCCAATCTTATCGTCCCTACATTGGCTTCCTGTTAAGTTTCGAATCGACTACAAACTACTACTTCTTACTTATAAAGCACTAAATGGTTTGGCTCCCATGTATCTCTCCAGTCTTCTAACACGCTACAATCCGCCACGCTCCCTGAGATCTCAAAACTCTGGACTTCTAGTAGTTCCTAGAATAGCAAAGTCCACTAAAGGCGGTAGATCATTCTCACATTTAGCTCCTAAACTGTGGAATAGTCTTCCTGACAGTGTTCGGGGTTCAGACACACTCTCCCAGTTTAAGTGCAGATTAAAAACATATTTTTAGCAAAGCCTACACATAACACACATCACATCATAACCTTGTGCTCCAGAACATCTGATCACATGCACATTATCAACTTGTGCTGTTAATATCATGAACAGCAGCTACGCTAATTCCTCTCCACTGCTTCTCTTTCTCTCCCCATCCCGAGGCATCCTGAGGTTGCTCCAGCTACAGTCACGTCCCACCTCATGAAGATTATGGACCTTTAAAGAAGTAGATGCCGAGCACAAAAACATCCCGAACCATCTAGAGACGTTTCAGTGCCAATTAGATCCCACTTCATGTAGAGTTTGGACATTGGACCTCTTTGAGTGTTTAAAGGCTCTGGCATGGAAAAGCTGGTGTTGGATCTGTGATGATCGCAAATGTTGAGCTATTTTATGAGTTGCTCAGTAGCTCCAGCTTTTATAACTACAAAGACTGTATAAGACTGTAGAAAGAACATTACTCATAATCTTATACTCCACTGCTCATGTTAGTTCTCACTCTCCAGTGTTCTGTATTGTTTAAAGACTATAATCACACTCTTGATGTCACCCAAATGAGGATGGGTTCCCCTTTTGAGTCTGGTTCCTCTCAAGGTTTTTTCCTCATAACATTTTAACAAGGGAGTTTTTTTCTTGCCACAGTCGTCACGGCTGCTCATCAGGGATAAACACACATCACCTTAACTGTTGATTTCTGTAAAGCTGCTTTGAGACAATGTCCATTGTGAAAATCACTATAGAAATAAACTTGACTATGAAAAAAGCAGACCTTCTCGAATCGGTCGTCGAGGAGCGTGAGCTGCTCGTTCCTCCTCATCACGGACGACGTGAGCGAGTATTCCGTGAACCGACTCTTCGTCTCGCAGTCCATGAACATGAACTGTCTCCTGTCCGCGTCGCCGTCCTCGTCGGACACGCCCCCTGCCGAGTCGTAGCTCCGGTCTCCGTCATCTTCGGTCTCGCTTTCGTCAGTGTCCTCCCACTCACCATCATCATCATCATCACTGTGGTGGTTGAAGGGAGAACACGTTGATCATAAACCTTGTTGAACACGTGTAATAATTATAATGAGCGCGTCGTTAGGCCACGTGCGGACGCGGCACTCACCCCGCGGTGCCGTCTCGGGACGTGAGCACGTTGGCCTTAATGATGAAGTCGTCCTCTAGGATGTTCTCAGGGTCGTCGAAATCAAAGTCTTCATCCAGAGCAGCCACGATGTCCGGGTCCATGTCCAACCTCGGGCCTGAGACGGGAGAAGGGGGACGATGTTTAGTTATGATAAGTTTCAAAAATCAACCTGAAATATATATATATATATATATTTTCCGCTAATAAAAGTGTGCATTGGACACAAGTTGCCATTTAATTTTTAACATATTTGTGTTGATAATAAACGATTTATTGATATATAATAATAATAAAAATAATTTGTGACCAATATTTTATAAGTAGATCGATTTCCTGAGAGTCGCATACAATACAGATTAACATGGCAGAGGTAGAGCTGCAACTTCCTGCAAACAGAACAGGAAAAGATGCATCTGGTTTTATTTCATCTCTTTTTTTTTTTTTTTTTTTTTACACTACAAAGGCACGTGTGTGAAAGGGGTCCATGCGTTAGAAGTCAGAAGGTGCTGAAGAAAACACATGATCTGTCATCTGTCTGAAGTGAAGAAATAAAAAATAAACTATTTGTAACATATTGAATTGTAGAGCGTCGTATTGCGTTGAATTGCAGTGTGTTGAATCAAATCGAACCGCACTGCATCGTTACAGGAGATGCACATCCCTTTGTAATATATATAAAATCAGACGATTCGTTTGCATATCCTGACAGATGCTTCATCAGATAATAATATATAAAAATGGTTCGGCGCTGAACTGCGTTGGTGATATCACGTGTAATGGAACTCTGATCTCCTCACCTGATATCGGAGCTGCTTTGTTTAACAGACCCACTTCTTCCTCGAACTCGGAGGCAAACACAGACGACGGGAGACTGATGGAGGCCACCTGCAGAACAGGAGCACAGTGAACTGAAGAGAAACGCAGAGTTGATCAAAGCTACTGCAGGATCGTAGAAATGTTGGATCTTTTGTACAATTTGTGAATCACTGGTTTATAAGTCTGGGACTGATAATGATGCCTGTCTCTATACATAATCACTGATCCTGTAGATGATCAATGTGCATTTTTAGATCAAGTGTGGTGTAAAATGATGCGATGTCAGTCTGGACTGAGGCTCACTGGCGGACGATGCGTCCTTCACTCGAAAACAAGAGAGAGAACCTTCACTTAGACTGATACTGAACAACCACACCTCCTTTACTGAGACTAATATACAGAGGCCATGCCTTCTTTAATGAGCCTGACACACAGAGGCCACGCCTCCTTAATAAGACTAATATAGAGGCCACAACTCCCTTAATGAGCCTAATTACAGATGCCATGCCTCTTTTACTAGACTAATACAGAGGCCACACCTCCTTTACTGGGACTAACATATAGGCCATGCCTCTTTTACTGAAAATAATATAGAGGACACACCTCCTTTACCAAGACTAACAGAGGCCACACCTCCTTTACAGATGCTGATTATATAGAGGCTACGTCTCCTTTACTGAGACAGAAACACAGGCCACGCCTCCTTTACTGAGACTAATATACAGAGGCCACACCTTTACTGAGCCTGATTATTATATCCTTTACTTAAAGTGACAGAGGCCACACCTCCTTTACTTAAAGTAACACACAGAGGCCACACCTCCTTAAATGAGACTAATATAGAGGCCACACCTCCTTTAATGAGACTGACACACAGAGGCCACATCTCCAGATTTACTCTGGCATTCCAGCATTTGTTTCTTTATAAACCTTTCTAAAGGAGCCTTACAGGAATCTTGATGACCTCTTCCATGGCCTCCTCCTCTTCCTCACCCTGCTCTTCACACCCCACAGGTTGAGTGTGTGGGTGTGGTCGGGAGGCGGAGACGAGCTCTGCAGGCTGAGGCGCCTCTCGGAGGTGCTGCAAGTAGTCGTAATCGTCGTCGAAAAACACGCCATACTTCCTCTGCTCCTCCCTCCTTTTCTCCACATCCAGCTGCAAACACAAACACATACCATCCGCAACATGAGCAACCTTTTCCCCAAAAACATTCAGCATCGACCAAACAACACAAACGTTATGTGACCTTCGCGGCAGGTAAGAGGACGTGCTGAGGCGCTTTCTCGTCGGCTGCCAGAGGGTCTTTCTGACTCCGGTGCACCAGATGAAAGGACACGGCATTCTTCTTGCTGATGAACGATTTCTTCTTCCTGTGAGGCTTTAGAAAAGAAATAAAGATTAAAGTGAATAAAATCTATTTAACCAGTTCATCTGGAAACATCTGAAATGTCTCCAGTCCAGCAGTGATGACAGGAGGCCAAGCACTAAGGACAAAGGGCTCCCAAATGGGAAGAACAGAAATTTGGAGTTCCACCATCCAGCAGGAAATTCCAATTCCCCCTACCATCTGTGGTCAGGAGCTAAGAGAGTGAAATTTGCCATGAAAGGAGCATACACTCGTTTCCCTGTCAATCACAGGGACACCAGCTATGAGCTCATGTATGTGGAAGAGGGCAAACAGCACTTTTTTTCTAGTGTCCTTAAATTCTGTTATGATGAAAGGAAGAAGTTCAAGGTTTGTGAAGGCTTCAAACAGTTGCAAATCTTAAATCAGAGCTCTCTAACCACCGGGTGCTGACTAGAGTTCGACCGATTCATCGGTTTTGCCAACTATTCAGCGCCGATAGTTTATTGCTGGAACGAAAAATCCATACTGATAGTTTTTCTGGGTTGCGTAATACAGTACGAGAGCGGCCTCTAGAGGCGAATTACTGATGCTACGTACAGTTTATTTGAAGTATCTTTTTTTTTTTTATTATTATTATTAATTTTGGATGTAACTGTTATTTATTTGGAGTGTTAATCTTTGTTTCAGTTAAAATGGGTATATTTTTCTTTTCCTAAATATTCATTAGTATAAGAAGAATTGCCACTGGGTCACAAAAATCTTCTGGGGGAAAATGTCTACAGATATGAGTGTGATCTGATCATTAAAGAGATCAAAATGTTGCAGAATAATAATACACTCTTTCTATAGACATGCTGATTGTATAAACATGTACATGCAGAAAGTTATATTAATAAAAAAGAGAATTAAAGTACATGGTGTAGGATTTTGACAGAACAGCAGATGAAGCAGAGGTTAGACACCTCACTGTGTCTCTGTATCTGATCATCATAAAAACACTAGACAAACTGTTTTAAATCTTTTAAAATTAATGATTTTATACTGATATACTGATTTATCTATTGGTTACAGCTCATGGATCTACAGTGGAGTCTAGAACACTAGTTAGCTTGCTAGCCTCCACATTTTACTCACCATTGTGTCCTTACTCGTTTAAACCGCACTCAGTTTCGCCTTCAAGCTTTAATTCAGCAACAACGAACCAAAAACAAAACAAAAAAGACCCACAAAAAACGCAGTCCTGCTCCTGGTCCAAATCTTCAGCAGATCCGCAGTGTAGCACATGTGATTCCGACCGCCATCTTTGGACTCAACCAAAAGCGCGACACGGAGGGGAAGTACAACAATATAACTGCGCTTTATACATTTCTTTAGGTTTGAACTGAATTATATGTAATCAAACGCAAATTAGAAATAACTTAATGACGTTTTAAGTTGTGGATGCTGTCATATATTGCTTGAGGATGTACTCAAAACAACACACGTCACCTATCTAACTGATGGTATAGTCGATAACGCGTCACGATTAAAAGCTGTTGCAAGGCGACCTCTAGCGGTGAAGAGTGAGAAGTTCATCACAACTACAGTTTTTCTCAGTTGCTTTGGAGCGTTTTTCAGATCAGAACTGAAATATTCTCACTCCATTCAACCTCCACGTCATTGAGTCACTTGTGCACATCATAAACGCATTCTCTCGTTTTTTATCAAATTGCGAATACACCCATTTAGTTGATTTTGTACAGGTGTCTGCTGTTTACTACATTATCAATAGTTTCATGTCGTGAACAAAATACATTATGCTGCTTCTCACCTGAATAGTTTTAACTCCTAAAACAACAAAGCATCAGTTCATTGAATGCAAAATGGTTAAACCAGTTGTAAGAATATCATCTAAAATTTATATTATAGTTTTTTTTGTAAACTTGTCTTGAATTGATGAATTGTGCAGGTGATATCAGATCAACCAATAATCAACTTCTCAGTATCTCTAATAATCAATAATCAATAATCAGTTCTCTAAAACAGGTCCAAGCTGAATCTCATGAACACAGAAATACACGTGTACAGTACAGTAAAAGTGTGAATCCTGTACGGCAATCAATATAAATAATTATATATTGCAATATGCATTTGCATATATACAAATATGCAGTCAAATAAATAAATTGGTGCTTTTAAAGTTTATAGATGCTAAACAGAAGAAATTCAGCCTCGTGGATTTTCAATTATTATAATCTAAACCGTAGTTTACATCAGGAAATACTGAAACTGTATATTAATAATAATAATTAATAATAATAATAATAATAATAATAATAATAATAATAATAATAATAATACAATATATAACTAGAAATATATAAAATTATGTATAGGATTGAACTAATTAAAAAAATATATAATTAAAAAAAAAATATTTATTTACAAATTTACATACAGAAATAGTCAGATATTTTAGATTCTGAATATCAGTAAAAAAAAATTATGTATAAAAATACAAAATAGATAATATTAATTAACTATAATTTTCTTTTAATATAATTATTGCTCTAATGGAATTGAATTTTTTTTTTTTTTTTTTACTGGAACGATGCATCCTACAATATTTTGCTATATTTTAATTATATTCCAATATATTATCATTTTATAATATTTCCCTGATTAATATTTTAGAAATCTGATGCAACGTATAGCAGCTTTATTCTGTTCATTCTGAAGAAAACATGAACACAGGATTCTCACAATTTATGCCATTTATTTTTATTCATTGATTTTCAGCACAAGTCAAAATCTGGAGAAAAAAAAAAAAAAAAAAAAAAACAATCTTCCCAGTCAGCCGAATAAAACCAAAGACTAGAACATGTATAGAACAGGAGCAGATTTCTGAGTGTAAATCAAACATCCGGATCTTTAAAGTCTTCAAATCTGTAGTTGAATTTTACAGAATGGTTCTTTAAGCACCACACACAGGGAAAAGGGGCGGTCCTTCACTCCTCCTCGAGTTTCATTTCATTCATCTCTTCCTTTTTGTTCCTCTTCAGACGTTCATGGAGAGCATCAGAAACTGCAAAAGAGTCAAAGAAAACACATTCACCGACATTTTCACAGGTATTTAGAAGTATCGAAATCTATTTAAAGTACAATAATATTTGATATATATTCATTAATATGTCAGATTAAAACATGGGCACTTACTTGTGCAAAGTTCATGGTCACCTCGCCTCTATTTTTGGTGTCCAGGCCTTGAAAAACCCCTACGGAAATAAAAAAAGAAAGGAAACAGTTGAAAGATTTTCCAGTCGTTTTCCAGCTTTAGCACATTTGATTCCAGCTAATAACCAATAAATCACACGAGTGTTAGAGAGGTTTAATATTATTCCGTGCTAAATTTAAATAGATGATTGTTATATTACAGTTTTTCTCAGGTGCTTTGGAGCGTTTCTCAGATCAGAAATGAAATATTCTCAAAACTCCTCATTCAACAGCCACATCATTCAGTCATTTGTGCTCATCATAAGAACATTTATTGTTACTTTGATCAAATTGTGAACGCTTTTGTACATCATTTAATGGATTGTGTACGAGTGTCTGCTGTTTCCTACAGTATCACTTGTTTATGTTCATGTTGATCTAAATATATTCTACTGGTTTCACCTGAATAGTTTTAACCCCCAAAAACATCTCAGCATCAGTTCACTGTATATGTCATTGAATGCAAAAGGATTAAACCAGTTGTCAACATCTGTAATCTACAATTTCTTTTTTTTTTTTCTGTAAATGTGTTGAATTGATGAATTGTGCAGATGACTCTTGAATGTCACTAATGAAGGCGAGTGAACGGCATCGGATCGACCAATAATCGACCAGTTCTCTAAAACAGGTCAAAGGTGAATCTCGTGAACCTTTGAAAGGACACAATAGAACACAGAACTACAATTTCTAAAAATGGATGAACAACTAAGAAATGAACACACCCTAGAACAGTACAGTAAAAGTGTGAATGCTGTCCGGTCTCTCGCAATCAATATAAATCAAATATCCAATCCAATAAATACATTTGAGCTGCTAAAATGTATAGACGTCGTAAAGAAGAAATTCATCTTTGTGCATTTTCAATTATTATAATCTAAACCGTAGTTTAGGAACAAGACAGAACAGGAACAGGAAATACTGAAACCGTGCGCCGTCATACTGACACACGACTAAACACGGTGACGATGTTGTTTGTGAACAATATAATTCTGATGTTCAATCACACAAATACTCATTTTTGAGAGATGAAATAAGGATTTTGAGAAAAGTACAGACTTCTGCAAGAAATCCAACGTGTTGTTAGATAGATAGATAGATAGATAGATAGATAGATAGATAGATAGATAGATAGATAGATAGATAGATAGATAGA